>CM024765.1:82866944-83285239 GCA_014218235.1 Colocasia esculenta | reverse complement strand
CTGAAGAATTCCTGGATAGTATGGCTCATCCTTTAGAAGAAAAATCATGTGAATTAGTAGTGGGTTCCCTCTGGTGAGTTTATGCTCACCTCGTGTTATATAGATAAGCTTCAGTGGTGTTTGAAGGGACCAGATTCCAGGTCGGTTTATATATGCTTTACAGTTGATTGATTATGATATATCCTGGGAATGGATTGGCTTGAGGCCTATGGAGCTATGCTAGATTGCAGGAAGAAAGTATCAGGTTTTTGTCACCCCAATGGTTCTGTATTTGAATATCAAGGTATGCCTTTCTGTGCTTCTAAGTTTATAATTTCTGTAATTAGAGCTATAAGGTTGATTAATGCAGGGTGTGTGGCTTACTTAGCTTCTGTAAGTTTGGTAGAAACTAGTAAGTCAGTTGAGGCAGTCCCCGTGGTTAGGAATTTGTGGATGTGTTTCCTGATGAGTTGCTGGTTAGCTCCATACAGAGAGGTGGACTTTACTGTTGAGTTGTTGCGGGTACCATGCCGATTTCTAAAGCACCTATCGGATGGCACCGGCAGAGCTCAAAGAGTTGAACAAGCATTGGAAGAATTGCTAGAAAAAGGGTTTATTAGGCCGAGTCACTCCCCGTGGGGAGCACCAGTGTTATTTGTGAAAAAAGAAGGATAAAAGCTTTCGAAGGTGTATTGACTATAGAAAGTTGAATGATGTGACCATTAAGAATAAGTACCCGTTGCCAGAATAGATGATTTGTTTTGACTAGTTGCAGTCAGCCAAGGTTTTCTAAAATTGACTTGAGGTCAGGGTACATCAATTGAGGATCAGAGAAGGGATATAGAAAAAACAGCTTCCAGGACTAGATATGGTCAGTATGAGTTTGTGGCTATGCCGTTTAGGCTGACCAATGCTCCTGCAGCTTTCATGGATCTGATGAACAGAATTTTCATCTGTACTTGGACCAATTTATTGTGGTTTTTATAGATGATATTCTGATTTATTCAGCTTCTGAAGAGGAGCATGCTGCTCATTTGAGGTTTACTCTTCAGTTATTAAGAGATAATCAGTTATTTGCTAAAATTAGTAAGTGTGAGTTCTGGTTAAAGGAAATTTAGTTTTTGGGTCATGTTATCTCGACAGATGGAGTGGCGGTTGATCCAAGTAAGGTAGAAGCTGTAATGAAGTGGGAAGTGCCTAAGACAATTACAGAGATTAGAAGTTTCTTGGGGCTGGCAGGTTATTATAGGCGCTTCATACAAGATTTTTCTAAGATTGCAGCACCCATGACTAGACTGACTAGGAAGGGTGTGCCATTTGTGTGGTCCGAGAGTGTCAGAGAAGTTTATGGAATTAAAGAAAAGGCTTACTACAACACCAATATTGACACTACCGAAAGGAAGGGTGGATTTGTTGTGTATACATATGCATCTAGAAGAGGGCTGGGGCAGTGTTAATGCAGCATGGCAAAGTGATAGCCTATGCGTCAAGCAATTGAAGCCAGCAGAAGAGAATTATCCCACCCATGATTTAGAATTGACAGCAGTTGTGTTTGCTTTGAAAATGTGGAGGCATTATTTGTATGGCGAAAAATTTGAAATTTTTACAGATCATAAAAGTTTAAAGTATATCTTCTCTCAGAATGATTTAAATCTTCGCCAGCGTAGATGTGTGGAATATTTAAAGGATTATGATTTTAGTTTAGCTTATCATCCGAGTAAGGCCAATGTTGTTGCTGATGCCTTAAGCAGGAAAGCTTATGTAGGTCACATGATGATTAAAGAATGGAAGCTGTATGAGGAGATAGCAGAAAACTCCTTTTACGTGCCGAGTAGTCAGCGGCGGGCAGTACTAGCCAGTAATGCTATAGAGCCGTCTTTGTATTGGCAGATTGTTGAAGCTCAGAAAGCAGATGCAAATTTAGCCGAAATTGTGAAAATAGAAGGAGTTACTCTTGATGATAATTGTGTGGTTAGGCTCAGAGGCAGGTTATTTGTACCAGCAGAAAGAGAGGTGAAGCAGAGAGTGTTAGAAGATGCTCATAAATCCCGGTACACTATTCATCCAGGCAGCACCAAAATGTACCAGGATCTGAGAAAGCATTTCTGGTGGCCTCATATGAAAAAGGAAATAGTTGAATATGTTTCAAGATGTGATGTGTGTCAGCAAATTAAGGCAGAGCATCAGAAGCCTGGAGGTCTATTGCAACCATTACCCATTCCGCAGTGGAAGTGGGATGATATTTCTATGGATTTCATGGCAGGCTTACCGAGAACAGCATCAAGTCATAATGGAATATGGGTGTTTGTGGATAGACTGACTAAAGTATGCAGATTAGTGCCAGTAAGTATGTCTTGGCCAGTGGATAAATTAACAAAAATGTATGTTGATAGAATTATTCCCCTTCATGGTGTTCCAAAATCAATTGTATCTGATAGAGATCCCAAATTTACTTCAAGTTTTTGGAGAAGCCTGCAGAGAGTTGTAGGCACTGAGTTGAGGTATAGCTCAGCTTACCACGCAGACGGATGGTCAAACAGAGAGAACTATCCAGACAATGAAGATATGTTGCGAGCTTGTTGTTTAGTTTGGGGTGGTAGCTGGGAGCATCATTTGGGTATGGTGGAATTTGCTTATAATAATAGTTACCATACCAGCCTTGGGATGGACACGTATGAAGCTTTATATGGAAGACTATGTAGAATACCTTTAAATTGGTATGAAGGGGAGAGAGGCAGTTAGTGGGCCCTGAGTTAGTTCAGCAAACTACAGAGTTAGTAAAGTTTATTAAGGAAAAATTGCAAACAGTTCAGAGTAGCAGAAAAGTTATGCTGATAATCGGAGAAGGCCACTTCAATTTGAAGTTGGAGATTATGTTTTTCTAAAAATTTCTCCTAGCAAAGGTATTGTGAGGTTCAGTAAGAAAGGAAAGCTGAGTCCGAAATATGTAGGTCCCTTCTAGGTGTTGGAGAGAATTGGGGAGACAGCGTATAGACTGGATTTGCCAGCAGATTTTGCAGATGTTCATGAGATCTTTCATGTCTCCATGTTAAAGAAGTGTATTGAAGACCCAACGCAGATAATCAGTTATCAAGGAAGTGATTTGAGACCGGACATGTCCATGCCAGAATATCCGGTACAAATTACTGATCGCAAGATGAAAAAGTTGCGAAATAAAGAAATTGAGTTAGTTAAAATCAGATGGGAGAATAGGCTGGGTGGTGAGGATACCAGGGAGTTAGCCGATGAAATGGCTAAAGGATATCCTTACTTGTTTGAGTAATGTTTTAAATTTTTTTAGATGATAATATTTGTAAATGTATGTGTACATTGTATGTGAAATTATGTTATGAATTTCGAGGATGAAATTTCTTTTTAGATGATAGTAATGTAACGTCGCACATTTCTGGATCCTCGTGGATCGTGTGTTTAGCGTTTGTGGTGGCCAATGCGAGGCAAATGTGGCTTGTGTGCGTGGTGTGTGTTTTCTGGGGCTTACTGGGCCGACGTTTTGAGCCTGTAGTACCCCAGATTGCTCAGCCTGTCATCGCAACAGGAAGGTCTGTCGCGTTCTTAACGCGACAGAGGTGGCCGTCGCGTTCATGTGGCCGCTTGGTGCGTTGAGCGTCTACAAGTGCGCCACGTGTAGCGCCCAGGGCAGCGGGCGTTGGGAAGGCGACGCTCAGGTCCGTCGCGACCTGGTCGCGACGCCACGATCCGTCGCGTTCCGAACTGCAACAGGTTTTTAAATAACCCCAGCCAAGCAGAACGCACAGGGTTTCTGCTCGGCCAGGGGGAGGTGCTGTGGCGATTTCAGCTGGGATTTGGCGTCTTCGGCGTATCCTCGCTGCAGGGAGTCCGGGAGAAGCAGGGGAAACGCCGAGAGATCGCTGCATAGCGCGTTCTTCGCGAAGGAAGGTGAACTCTTCCTGCTTTCAGGGTGTAAATCACATGGGATTGGGTTCCAATCAGTTTAATGCGTTTCTAGCAATAGATAGCATGCTTAGGTATTCACAAAAGCATGAAAATGAAGAATTAAAGGTGGTTTGTATTGTGGAAATGGGCTATCATGGAGAGGGCCCAGATTAGGGTTCCCGCCTGGTAAGGCGACGGGTCCCTATGTCGCGTTCTGAACGCGACACAACGATGTGTCGCGTTAAGGATCAAGAGACGACAGGTAAGTAGGTCGCGTTCTGGATATGAAGGAGGCATGTCGTGGCGACGCCTTCTGAAGGTGACCCAAAGGGCTGTCGCGACTTGGCTTGAGAGACCCTGTTTGTGCAAGGTTTACACATGTGATTGTCCGACTATCGTTATCGGTACGCTCAGTGTTAGTGAGCAGTGCATTGGCACTTGTGGCGCTCTGGGAAGCGCGTGGTTTACGAGACTAGCTCTCAGGTTACGTAGCTAGCTAGTAGTTTGCCTGTGGACATAGGGTTCACACGAGGCAGGTGGTGTTCACGTGTTGTGGATCGTCAGTACACGAGGTTTACGTGAGGTTTCACGTGGTTTGTGCGGTGCGCACATGGTTTCTGTGTGCGTGTCAGGTAGTAGACGCCTACCGTGGTTACCTCTCCAGTTGGGTGCCCCAGGTTCTCTGTGAGCCAGGATGTTAGCTCGGGGCTTTGTCCCGGTACTTGTGCTGTACCGTCGAGGTCTGTGTCGTCTGACCTGGACACTCTCACTCCTTAGTTTGAGTTATACCTTCGGCTGAGGGAAAGACGACAATGGGACAGTGACTCTTGTGTTTATTTCTAGTCACTTGTGGCGCGCTCTTAGTTGGGGGTACGGACACCAGTTGTCGACACTGGTCCCCGACTAGTCCTTTTCCAGTGCCTCACTCTAGCGAGCCCAGGCCAGGGTCTCTAGATGTGCCAGGCATGGGCCTGTGACCATGTGGTCCGCAGGTGGTGGTGTTTAGTTGGTCTCCACAGTTGCTTGTCTTTTTCACGTGGAGCGGCAGCTGGACCTTTCGTCCGTGGCTGTGAGACTAAGAGGTAGACCTGTGTTAGTTTGTCCGAGTCTGTTACTGGTGTCGCAAACCAGTCTACGTGGCTCGAGTGTGGCGGTCTCTACTGTAGCTCGTACACGTGTTGGAGTTTTGTCTTTTACTTATTACAGCTGTTTTACCAGTCGGCTAGCGGTGAGTTTGTTTATAGCTTTAATATCCTGTTTAGTTGTGCTATAAATTGCTAGCATAGTTTACTGCTTTCGGTACTTGTTTTTGGTTTGCTCGGTGTTGTGGGAGTTCCCTACTGAGCCAGTGACTAGCGAGGCTCACCCTACTCCCCACAGGCGAGGGCGAGGAGGAGGTTTCTCTACCGTCGTCCAGTTCGGAGCCGCGACATAGAGGTGTTGGCCCAGCGCCTCCAGCAGTGTAGCTTTTCTTTCTTCAGTTGTACATGTTGTACCTCGGGGTATGCCCCAGGCTTGTGTACTTTCCTTTATTTCTTTTGAAATTTGCTATGTAAAACCTTGTATTTTATATATGCAATGGTGTGTTCCTTTGTGTTTTCACGGACTAGTGTGTGGTATCCCTTGCGAGGCTTCAGTCCGTTCGCGGGAGACGGACTCGGGTCAGGCACGTTATTGGTTTAACAGGCTTGGATGAAGCGTTCTGTCACAACAGTCAACGAAAACTAGGAGCTTTACAAGATAAAGTAAGGGAAGGAAGAGCTAGGCTGTGGTTGACGAGTAGGGCACAACCCGTCCAGCTCAAAGTTCGCCTCAGTGAATAACACCATGCCGCTCCATGATTGGAATGTACACCACAGTGAACTCAAGTGCCGAAAGCTGACTACAGGGGACGTCCTTCACCCAGCACATGGGGATCGTGAACGACTAATCCTTCTTCAGCTTCACAAAGAAGAAGCATTCCTTCTACGAATGGACCAATGATGGAAGCTTGGTGAGTAGGGTTCTATGTGCCTTTGCAGTGACATAGAACCACTCTTTGTGCACTGAGCTAAGTAGAAAGAGTAGCACGAAAGGTATGAGTTGATCTCAGACGAGTTGTCCTCGACCAACCAACACAAGACCAAAATGGAAAATATGACTCGCTATTCGACACTATTTGTGAGGGTGCCAACCCACAAGCTGTGCAGCTGGACCACGAATATGAAAAGAGAGAAATAAAACTCGACCCGAACAAACTTCTCATAAACACAAAAGTACCTGTCTTAGCCAATATGCACCCACTCCTCGGGCCGAGGCACAACAAGCTCATACTCGGAGGAAATTTGGTACCGCCGACACAACACTGCAAGGTCCTCTTCAATTATGGTTGATGTGGTCTCCTCGACCATCTGGGCTGCGCAATGGCTATGACCTGACCCTACTTCTTCTTCTACCTCTTCCACCTTCTTCACTTCTTCTAGTTCTCTCTCTCTCCCCCCCTCTTCCTCGCCCTCGACCGTAGGCACACCACCATCTGCCTCCATGTTCTTGGCCCCAACAACGATGGTCGACCTCCGCCCGGAAACATGTCAGAGCTCCCCAACCACCTCAACCTTGGAGGATGACCGAGACGACCATGTCGATGAAGACGAGGACAAGACTTGTTACCGACCAAACTTGCAGTGCTACTCACTAACCCCGACCTCGTAGCACTCGAGTTAGAGCTCTCCCCAGAGCCACCCACCGACTTGGATGATATGACGACTAGATGACCAACTCACCAAGTGAGAGTGACCCTCCAAAGGGGAGGCAGTGCACCACTTCCGCTCGACCAGCAACACCGACCTCTTTCTAGCACATTAACCGACCTCTCCTGATAAGGTGACAAACATTCTAATGCGTGGAGAGCGCAAATGCCCACCCACCCCCTCTTGGTCCCAATGGCTGCCATGAGGCACACTCTGAGGCAATGCAAATCTTGAGGGTGGCGCTATCATCACGTCACCTGGATTTTCTGTGCCCCACCGACAATTTAGCTATCGTTTGAATGGCTCCCACGTGCCAATAGGGGGCTCACAATCCAAAGTAGTGTCGACAATCTGAGCAATGCCTTAACACACGAAAAATTGCCCATGCAGCCTTGCATGGCACCACTCGCCAAACAAGCCTCGACCCTCAGCATTGCTCTCTACTTTGAGGCATGGTCTCACCATCCAAGACCCACCCTCAGAGTGGGGGGCTCGTGATAGAGCCTTTGGGCCGCCCACTAGGGCATGACCTAGTAAGTCCCATCAATGGCTCAACAACAGCACCTACATCACCATTTGAAGTTCTCTTTGGGAGGAGTAATCCCATATCGGAAGATTGGGATTATCCCTACCAAAGAGAGGCTTCAAAGGAAGCCTAGCAGTTGCAGGTAAAGGAGGATGGGCACATGTCACACCTAGGCATTGCCAGCACATGTCCTCTCTCTCCACTTAAGCTTAAGCTAGCCTTTTTCAACTTGGACTCAATCTTTCTGTCGCTGACTTGACCATCATAGAGTCACCCTAGAGATCCACATCTCTCGAGCCAACTTCTTTATAAGTTGAGGCAGACCAAGTCGAGCAAGACGCTTGTTCTCCATTCCCCAATTCCTAGCCCGAGGTTACTTTAGGATCAACGTGGCCTCCCTCTCTTCAAGTCTGAAAATACCAGGTCGGGACTGGCCATATAAGGGATAATAACCAAATCATGCTTTCTATCCATTGGATAGGTTACCCTCAAAAATTTCAGTATTCTTAATTTTATCTCACTTGACATACCCTATTTAGTAAGCAATACAAGTAAAGGATAGCCATTAGTCAATGACTAATCTATCATTATTAGTCATCCAACATTCAAGTGACACATGTGGGGGGCGATTGTTGGCAGATTTGCCATCAACTATGTTTGGTTACCTACCGATCCAACCATTTGCAACTTCCAAAAAAGAAGAGAGAGGGTGATATTGGAGACTTGCAGGGGAAGAAAAGGGGATGATCCATTCAACGGTCGGCCACTTAGTGAGCCACTCAACCCCAGCTTCCGTGTAAAGCCCAGACACATCCATATTTCTCATAGGATCTGCCTATCTTGGTGTGGTTTACACTCCACATCACAGGAGAGAGGAAGTGGAAAGAAATGGAGGAGACCAACATGAGGATGATATCTACAAACCACTCATTACAAAATATTCTAGGATATGTACATGCTCTTGGAATCTGAGTAGTACTTTTCAATGTATATATTCACATTTCTTGGATAATGTTTTATATGCCCATCGTGAGTATATAATACATGTAATCTACCGTTACATTGGTATTGTGATAGGGTTGTAGAAATTTATCAGAAGGAGGTGATCATGTCTTTGATGGATTGGTGGGCACCCAAAAACTGCGTGGCTTTAGGTAGAGATGATAGGCAGGGAGGAATGTGGCTTGAAGATTGGATTCTTTTTTGACGTGGGAAAGATCTGATGTCCGAACGTGGGCGGCGCGAGCAAATGTGAAGGTGCCACGTAAGTTTCTAGAGAGATACGGTGGATTTAACGTGTTGTTTCTTCCAAGAGGTACAAAGAGAGGTGGCATTCCGTTAACAATTCTTTTACAAATTATACTCCTATGAAATGTCATATTTAATATGTCTTCATATTTTTTTAAATTGTAAAAAATGTTCCTAATATATCTAAAATGATTGTATGATATAAAAATGCGAAAAAAAACTTTAAAATAACCCAGATATGTGATCTCCTGTGTCATGCTCTAAGTGACGGGACACGACATAGAGGTGAATGATGAAAGAGGTGACTTGCCAATAGCAAGGAGGTAATGATGATGACAGTAAAATAAGATTATGACCGGCGAGTTTTGATCTTTTTTCAATACATGGAGGATTGGACTAGTAATATTAGAAGATTTGGTGGATTGTATATATTTTGTGAAAAAAAAACATTAAAATTTGTGAAACAATTTTCAAAAAATGTTTCGTAAAATTTTTTTTTTTTCTATATGTTTGAGTATGATCCTCTTATGTACTGAGAAAAATCGAACTCTTAATAAAATGATAATGATGAGTGGTAATGAGTAATTTGGGAGAGGGGAGGAGTTTTTTTTTAATATTATTAATAGAGATGTCACTGGACAACCAGACCGTTCGAGATCGAAACTAGAAGTTCTAACGGAAGCCTAAAGTTGACCACAGAAACTTCAAGGACAATGGTAGCTGTTGACCTAAAATTCAGAAAGGAGACAGAAATCTTTGATATGTAGGTAATCCAAAAGAAGGGACTTGATAATACTGTGGTGGCCAATCTGGTCACCTAGGCCCGTGGTGGCTCATTACGGCCCATTCGTGTCCCGTCAAACCATGTGGCACCGTCATCGAAGAGCACGCCCTCTCCAGGATGGCTCGAAGACCTCCATTGTGTGACTCCCGTGATCGGAAGCTATCAGGTTCCGATACGGGGTACTTCCGAGCAGATCAGCCGCCTTCCCTTGCCGAACAGCTATGAACAGCTCCCGAGCCAGAACAGTGATCTCGCTCCATGAGACTACCCTCGATGTTACCGAACAGCATGTTCGATCCCCCACGAGGGTCACCTGCTCGGAAAGCATTTCCAAAGGGTTCCGAGCAGGCTCTCTGGCTTCCAGAACGGTTGTAACCGCCTCAGGCCACGTTCTCCACCATCAAGTGGCGTGAACTGCCTGGCAGCCCAACGGGCATCGGAGTCATAACTCCTCCCGTTACGCGCGTGCGTCAAGGCGCCTCTTCAGGCACGATCTGCCCAACGTTACGCACGTTGGCCTCTGCACCAACGCCTATAAAGGCACAGGTGCAGTACCATGCAACGGTACGCTCTCTTCCCCTCGCGAACACACTCTCGCATTCCGAAACCCCTGCCTTACAAGCTCTCCACTGACTTAGGCATCGGAGGGTTTCCCCCGGTCTTCACCGGGCCTCTGATCCCATTCTGGTTTTGCAGGTTCTCTTCGCCCTCACCAGCAATCGTCCTTCCTCTCTCATTCTAGTGGAGGCCCGTTTGGCTCAGGCCCAAACAGGATCGTACCACCACATTTGGCGCCGTCTGTGGGAAGCGACGCTGCCATGGCTCGAGGGCGATCCTCATACCAGAACGTGGGAAGCAGGGCGACGAGGTCTCGCCAATCACGAGGGGCCTCTCGTCGCCAATCTCCTCCTGGGGACGTCGCCGGCGCTGCTACCGGCGCGAATCACGACGTCCCAGTACCAACGGCTGCCGCACCGGCGACGGCCCTCGAAGTGGCAGAGCTTCGGGGGCAGATGCATCAGCTGACGGGCGTCTGCCTCGCCCTACAGGCCCAGTTGGTGGGGGTTGCGGCTCCGGCGGCTTCCCTGCCGCGCGAGCGGCAGGCGGAATCGTCGCACCGCCACTCCCGCGTCCCCCGGTGCCTCAGGAGCAGCAGGCAGAGTCGCCGCGCCGGTCTCACCGGCCCCCGTCGGAGGAACGGGCACCAGAGCGCCGCGGGCGTTCGCCCCGACGCTCTATCATCTCCCCTCGGCCGCCACGATCAGTCGTGGGGGGCAACTCCCACGCCTCTGGACGAGGGGGCCCCGCCAACTCCGAGCAGGAGCTCGCCAGGCGCCTCAAGCGCGTGGTTGATCTTGAGCGCCGCATGGACGCGATGGTTCAGCGTGCGGAGGGGAAGGCTCCAGCGGAGGATGACTTGGACTTCCGCTCCCCGTTCAGCAGGGAGATCCTGGAGGCCCAGGTCTCCTCCAAGCTCCCTCTACCCACCATCGCGCCCTACGACGGCACAACAGACCCGGCCGATCACATCCACGGCTTCGAATCGCACATGGTGTTCCACGGAGCATCAGATGCGGCCAAGTGCAGGGCCTTCCCTGCAACGCTAAAAGAGACCGCCAGGGCTTGGTTTGAAACCCTCCCTGCGGGCTCCATTACTTCTTTCCGCCAGCTGAAGAAGTCCTTTAGGGACAACTTCCTGGGCGGGAGATCACAGCCGCGAACGGCGGCTTCCCTTCTGGCTGTGCGCCAGAAGAAAGGCGAGGCGCTCTGGGACTTCGTCAAGAGGTTCCGAACAGAGGCGCTTCGCATCTCGCGTCTGGACGTCCCCCTAGCCACCAGTGCTCTCATTCAAGGCACTCGTGATGGCTTTCTACAAAGGACTCTTGGCGTCCAGCAGCCCGCCACCCTCGCCGAACTGCTCTCCATCGCGCAGCGCCACGCGGCCTGCGAGGAGAGCCTGGCGGCGAGCAGGGCCGAACAGGGGGAGCAGTCGGAAAAAAAGCGGCCTTCCGACAACGGCTCCGACCGTGATCGGAAGAAGGGACGACGCAATGGCGATTCTCCGCGTCGTCCGCGCCCCTTTACCAACTACACCCCCCTCACTGTGGCCCCCGAACAAATCCTGGCAGAGATCAGGGATGAAGCTTTTGTTCGGTGGCCCCAAAGAATGCGCTCCGACCCCCGGAAGCGCGATCAAAATAGGTACTGTCGCTTTCATCGCGACCACGGCCACGACACCTCCGAGTGCCGCCAGCTTAAGGACGAAATCGAAGACCTTATCAAGCGCGGCTACCTTGGGCGGTTCGTGCGCCGGAACGAAGGGCGCCGGAATGAAGAGCGCCCCCGTCGCCAAGACCGCGCTCCCGAGCAGCCGATCAACAACGAGCCCAATGGGCAGGAGATCAACGTGATCGCGGGAGGCTTTGGCGCAGGTGGAGAAAGCACTCGAAGCCGACGCGACTACGCAAGGCGAGTGCATGTCGTAGACAGGCCTCCGACTGTTCGGCCGGCCCCATATCCTGCCAGTCCCGCACGCGCACAGCCCGAGGAGTCTATAACCTTCTCGGACGAAGACCTTGTAGGGGTTACGACCCCACACACTGATGCGCTGGTCGTTTCGGCCACCATCAACCACTGTAACGTGCGCCGAATTCTGGTAGATAATGGAAGCGCCCCCGATGTCTTGGCTTACGACTGTTTTGTCCTCATGGGTCTGCGAACCGATCAACTCGCCCCTGTAAACTCGCCACTTTTCGGCTTTTCGGGAGTTTCGGTCCAGCCCATGGGAAGGATTCGCCTTCCGATCACCTTGGGGACAGCTCCAAAGGCTGTGACCAAGATTGTTGACTTTCTGGTCATCAACAACATGCCTGGATACAATGCTATTCTGGGCAGAGGCCTGATCGGACGCATCAAAGCAGTACCTTCGTCTCTCCATCAGAAGATGAAGTTCCCTACTCCGAGCGGAGTGGGCGAAGTGCTCGGGTGCCAGCGTGAGTCTCGCCGTTGCTATGTCCTCTCTCTAAGAGACAAGCAACCACTCGCTGATCCAGCTCTTCCAACCTCCGATCAGCCTTCCACTAGTCGGGGGACGCCTGCCGAAGACTTAATCCCCATTCAAGTGGACGACGACCCCGAACACGTCTTGTACATTGGCGCCCTGTTGACAGAGGCCGAGCAGCAACGCTATACAGCTTTCCTGCTCGCTAATTTGGACGTGTTCGCTTGGTCTGATGACGAGCTTCCAGGCATTCCCCCGGAGGTCATGGTGCATCGCCTTCGGTTGGATCCACGAATCCCGCCAGTACAGCAAAGAAGGCGACCCGTGAACCGAGAGCGGCAGATCGTGATTCAGGATCACGTGACCAAAAGCCGAACTGTCGGGCTCCTCCGAGAAGCCCAATATCCAAGATGGATCTCTAATGTGGTCCTCGTACGCAAGGCCAATGGCAAATGGCGTGTGTGCGTAGATTACAAAGATCTTAATAAGGCAACGCCCAAGGATAACTTCCCGTTACCACGCATTGATCAGCTGGTGGACGCTACCTCCGGGCACGAGCTCCTCAGCTTTTTGGATGCCTACTCTGGTTACCACCAGATCAGCATGCATCCACCGGATCAAGACGCCACTACGTTCGTCACAGACCTAGGCTTATACTGTTTCACCAGGATGCCTTTTGGTCTAAAGAATGCAGGCGCAACTTACCAGCGGCTGGTCAACAAGATGTTCGAGCAGCAGATCGGGCGAAACATGGAGGTTTACGTCGACGACATGTTGGTCAAGACTCTTCCGAGCACCGATCACATTTCTGACCTCCAGGAAACCTTCGCAACTCTGCGAAGGTATAATATGAAGCTCAATCCCGCCAAGTGTGCGTTTGGTGTTAGGTCGGGTAAGTTCCTCGGGTTCCTCGTATCAAACAGGGGAATAGAGGCGAACCCAGAAAAAATCCAAGCCGTACTTGAGATGTCCAGTCCGAAGACGGCGCGCGACGTCCAGCGTCTAACAGGACGTCTTGCCGCGCTGAACAGGTTCATGTCCCGAGCAGCAGAAAGAAGTTTTAACTTCTTCAAGTTGCTCCGAGGCCCTAAAAACGCCTCGAAGCAAGGGGGGCAAGTACTATGGACTGACGAATGCGAAGCTGCCTTCACCGAGCTGAAGGCATATTTGGCAACCCCTCCTGTTCTCTCAAAGCCTGTGCTCGGAGAACCCTTGTTCGTGTACCTTTCGGTCACCGAACACTCCATCAGTGCGGTTTTGATCAAAGAAGTAGGAGCGGCACAGTATCCAGTGTACTATATCAGCAGGGTCCTCCAAGAAGCTGAAAGGAGGTACCCCAGAGCAGAAAAGCTTGCCCTTGCTCTTGTCACAGCTGCACGGAAGCTCAGGCCCTACTTTCAGGCCCATTCCGTTACAGTGCTTACCGATCAACCGCTGAAATCCATCTTGCAGCGGCCGGAGGCTTCCGGTAGGTTGGTTAAGTGGGCAATTGAGCTGGGAGAGTTTGACATCAGCTTCCGACCAAGGACGGCGATCAAAGCGCAGGCGTTAGCAGATTTCGTAGCGGAATGCACCCTTCCGGCCGAGCAGGATCCACCGTTGGCAGACGAGCCCCCATGGGAGCTTTATGTGGACGGATCCTCTTGTGTCTCCGGAAGCGGGGCAGGTTTGGTCCTCACCTCCCCAGAGGGGTTAGAGTTCCAATACGCCCTCCGTTTCCGCTTTCCAGCCTCCAACAACGTCGCCGAATACGAAGCCTTGCTTTCCGGTATCCGCATGGCTAGGCACCTCGGAGCCATTCGGCTTAGAGTCTTTAGTGACTCCCAGTTGGTCGCCAGCCAGGTGAGCGGACAGTTTGGAGCAAGGGAACCTCGCATGGCTAAATACCTCCAACAGGTCAAGAGCCAGACAGAGGGCCTCGTATACTTCGAGGTCATACATGTTCCACGAGAGCAGAACGCGCGAGCTGATGCGCTGGCCAAATTGGCATCTTCAGGCGACATCACCCCCTCTCGCTCTGTCTTCATTGAAGAGCTCGCCGTGCCGAGCACAGAGATTGATATAGCCGCCATAGAAACGGGCCCACCGACCCCAAGTTGGGTGGACCCTCTCTTGGCGTACCTTCTCCGAGGCGAGCTTCCTTCCGAACAGGATGAAGCTCGGAAAGTCAGGATGCGCTCGCAGCATTTCACCATCGTAGAAGGCAAGCTGTACCGACGGTCCCTTGCAAGACCTCTTCTACGTTGCCTCAACCCTGAGGAGGCCCTCGCGGCCATAGAGGAAGTCCACGAGGGGTTGTGCGGAAGCCATCTGGGGGGCAGGACGCTAGCACGCAGCCTCATCCGAACAGGGTTCTGGTGGCCTTCTCTTCAGAAGGATTGCATGTCCTTCGTCAGGAAATGCCCAGAATGCCAGAAGTTCGGAGTACTCATCAAGCAGCCAGCCGAACAGCTTCACAGTCTGTTCGAGCCGCGCCCCTTCGCCAGATGGGGCATTGACATCTTGGGCCCCTTTCCAGAGGCCCAAGGGCGCAAGAAGTTCCTTTTTGTGGCCATCGACTACTTCACCAAGTGGATCGAGGCCGAACCCGTTGCCACAATCACCGAACAGGCCGCATGGAAGTTCGTATGGAAGAACCTTCTATGCAGGTTTGGCGTCCCCAGAGTGATTACTTCTGACAACGGGAAACAGTTTGACAGCACCTTCTTCAAGGAAAAGTGCGCCGAGCTCGGGATCTACAACCACTTCACCTCCGTCGCTCATCCCCAAGCTAACGGTCTGGTTGAAAACGCCAACCGAACATTGCTGCACGGGATTCGAACCAGAGTAGAGGCTGCAGGTGGATCATGGATCGATGAGCTCCCAAATGTCCTTTGGTGTCACCGGACAACTGCTCGGGTAGCTACGGGGGAAACACCTTTCCACCTAGCCTACGGCTCAGAAGCAGTTGTACCTTTGGAAGTAGCCCTTCCCACCATCCGAACAACCCACTTCGACGAAGCCGCCAATAATCGTGCTCTCCGAGAGAACTTGGACATGCTGGGCGAACGACAAAGCGACGCCAGCATTCGCCTCGTTTCTTATCAACAACGGCTTGCGCAATATTACAATGCGCGAGTCAAGGAGAGGCGGTTCAATGTGGGAGATTTGGTCTTGCGCCGCTGTTCGGCTTCGGACCCCCGAAGAGCAGTCGGCAAACTTGCCATCAAATGGGAAGGACCTTATCAGGTCACCCACGTCCTTGGAAAAGGCTCATATAAGCTAACTACTCCTAGTGGCGAGGCCATTCCCAGGACATGGCATGTCTCTAATCTTAAGGCTTATCATATAAAAGCCTTCTTTCAGCATCCAACCTCTCTTCTCTTTACTCCTGTTGCTTCATGAGCATTTAGCATAGATACCTGGTCGGAACCCCCTTTACGGTACCCAATGATCTGTGTCTTACATGCAATACTCACGAAGCTAACGGATTCCGATCCGAGCAGGAACAACCACAACAAGGAGAAGATAGAGAAAGTGACGCTACAGAAAAACTCGTAAAGCAGAGGATTTCATTTATAAGAAATTCTTGTGCTTACAAAACAGCCTTCCTTGGCCGATGTTACAAAAAACGAAGTACAAGAAGACGTGAGGCAAGGGGATTAAGGAGCTTGTTCGGAAGGACCAGCATCCTCACCCGAAGGAGGCATCCGCCCAGATTGAAATTGTGCGAACCGCACACCATCTAAGCGGACGTCTTGGGTGCGGCGTCGGCATTCCCGAACAGCAGCCTCGAAGGCTTCTTGGGCGCGTTTGGCCCAGGAAAGCCTCTCCCCCACATCCTTCCCAGCATTAAGGCCCACTTTGTAGCAGCGAGCCCCATACTGCTCTAAGTCTTCCTTGTACTCTGGCCCAGCCTTATAGTTAGCAACGGCACGGGCCTCCGCATCTACTACTACCTTGGCTAGGGCGTCCTTTTCGGCCCGCGCCAAGGTAGCATCCAGCTGCGCGGCATGAAGAGCAGCTTTGAGGCCCTTCACCTCCTCCTCCAGCGCCGCCTCGCGAGCTTTATGCCTCGCCGAAAGGTCATCACAGAAGGCTACTTGCGCCTCGTAGAGATATTCTGTCTCTGGCCCCGAACAGCTAAAGCCTTCAGAGTGGCCAACGACTTGGACATTTCGTCCGCAAGCATCTCTACGTCGACGTCACTCAGGCCATCTTCTGTCTGCCACTCCGGCTGGTACCTTCCACTGACTTCTCTGGAGTCTGTTCGGAAGGAAGGTCCAAGCACCTTGCCAACCGTTCAAGACGAGAAGCAGTGGGGCTCGCGGGCAGCTCCCTGGGCGTATCTTCCATCCGGCGAAGGGTCGCCTCCAGCGCTGCCACCGAAGGAGCTCCAAGGGGTTCTCTCAGAAGCACCTCACTAAGAGGCCTTCGATCGTCTTCGGACCCTTCACCCCGGGCAGCACCCGCAGCCTCCCCCCCAATGTCTTCGACTCCTTTGGAGGTTGCTTCTGCATTAGCAACCACCTCGGAGGGGGGCAGGGGGGGCAGGATTCTCCCCCTTGAAGTGGCAACCTCTTCGGACGCCCTCGCCGTTGCGGCCGCTTCCGCAATGGTCCCTGCTGCAGGAGCCATTCCTGGCTCTGGAGGCGCTGCTGTCACCACGCTGCTCGGAACCACCCCAGCAGGCGCGGAAGCTCCTGTTGCGCAAGTGTCCTCCTCCTGCCGACCAGGTGACGCCGTAGCTTCTCCGCTCCTCCTAGAGGATACCTCCGCGATGTTGCTGGAAACACCGCGTTCGGCACCTCCAGCATTGGAAGCACCGGAGGGCGCCCTATCTCCCGCGCAGGGGGAGCCCCCGGCTTCTCCAGCGACAGGACTCTCAGATCCTTCGCTTACAAAAATGAGCCCCAGCTCGGTCGCCATCTTCTGTGCGACCTCGGGGCGAGTTGCGGGAGCCACCCATGGCACCCCCTCATCGGCCGATGGTACGGCCCTACTCTTTCTGCGCAGCAGTAACTGCGCCCCTTCTTCTTCCTCTTCGGTCCCCTCCTCATCTTGTGGAGAAGTATCTTGGACCGCCCGCTGCTTCTTTCGAGCACGGAGTTGTTCCGCTTCCTCCGCGCTCTCGTCAAAGCAGAACGGGCCTCTTCTTCGCAGAAGGCCGGCTCGCGTGGTCGTCCTTCTCTCGAGGAGCCCGAGCTCCGGCCGGTACCACCTCTCTAGTGGCCTTCTTCTTCAACCGAATCTTTCCAGGCCCCTTCTCAGGAGCCTGCGACCTGTTCGGGCGCCCCTCGGCAGTTGATGGAGCAACAAGTGCCGTTGTCACTGCGGCACCGACCCTCACTGCGGAAGGAACCCGAGCAACAGCGTCGACGTCGTCACCTTCATACACCCTGTGCGCTACCACAGGGATCTGTTCGGCGAACCCGTCATTCGCCTCCTCATCTCTTCCGGCCTCCAGCTCCGCAGCCGCTGCGCACAAAGAAGATGGGAAGAAGAAAGGTTAGTATGAGGTCATCAAAACTAAGAGTAAACCACTGAGAGACAGTATACTTACTCCATGGTTTGCTGAGCCCATACTTAACGAGCATGAACTCGGTTACATACCCTTCTCCATTCCGAACACCTGCTCGGAGAAGGGCATCTGATGCCCTAGCCTCATCCTGGATAAGCTTCGGAAAGCTATCCTTCTGCGCGGGGCGAATTACTGTGGGGAACCCCCACTCCGCACCACTCCGATGGCGCACGAAGAACAGCCTGTCCATCCAACCCTTGTTGTTGGAATATTTGCTGGACAGGCCGATGTGCATCCGGTCTGTTCGGTGCTTGGCGTAATAGACGTCTGCTCCCGACGCCCGCGAAGCAGACAGCTTGAAGTGTGCTCGGAAGACGTCCGCCGAGCCCCGGATCTCCTTCAACTTGCAGACAACACCAAAGATACAGATGTACCTCCAGGTGTTGGGCGTCAGCTGTATTGGCGAAACGCCCCAAGTATTAAGGAGCGCCTTCGCCACCTCCGGCAACGGCAGCCGGAAGCCTGCCTCCAGATGGTCCACGGACAGGAGCAGGCAACCTGGTTTATTCACCAGGATCGTGTCGCTTTCCCTGGCGTCAACGATCTCGTACTCATCTCCAATCCGGAAGCGCTCACGGAGACCACTGAAGTGGCGGTATCGTGGCCCGCTCGGCACTGCTACGGTCACCCCGCTAGCTCCGGCAGCGGCTTTCCCCTTGCTCGCCATCGCCGGAAGGATTGCAGAAAGCGGCAACGGCGCGAGAGGACGAAGCAGAAGACAGGGAAAGGAGAAGGCAAGGAAGCACGAAGAGCTCAAAGATGGAGGGTTTCTGGGAGTCGTAGCGCCCGCCCTCGTCTCGTCCCCTCCTTATAAGGAAAGAGGAGGGAACGAAATTCGAGGCGGGCCCTAAAACGCCGCTCCTCCTAATTTTTGAAAGCGCCCCTTCGGGTACGTCGTTGGCAACCGTTCGAACGCAGCGGCGGCACCTCAAACATGGCGCGGCTTTGCACCCATCATGATGGGCTAGCTGTTTTGACAAGACCCTAAGCGGCGGCATCCCGCAACGGGCCCTCGCATTGAATACGGAAGTGACGCCCTCGAAGCCCTCTTTTCACCAAGTCATTCGAGGGCGTGGGGGGCAAGTGTGGTGGCCAAGTCTGGTCACCTAGGCCCGTGGTGGCTCATTACGGCCCATTCGTGTCCCGTCAACCCATGTGGCACCGTCATCGAAGAGCACGCCCTCTCCAGGATGGCTCGAAGACCTCCATTGTGTGACTCCCGTGATCGGAAGCTATCAGGTTCCGATACGGGGTACTTCCGAGCAGATCAGCCGCCTTCCCTTGCCGAACAGCTATGAACAGCTCCCGAGCCAGAACAGTGATCTCGCTCCATGAGACTACCCTCGATGTTACCGAACAGCATGTTCGATCCCCCACGAGGGTCACCTGCTCGGAAAGCATTTCCAAAGGGTTCCCGGCAGGCTCTCTGGCTTCCAGAACGGTTGTAACCGCCTCAGGCCACGTTCTCCACCATCAAGTGGCGTGAACTGCCTGGCAGCCCAACGGGCATCGGAGTCATAACTCCTCCCGTTACGCGCGTGCGTCAAGGCGCCTCTTCAGGCACGATCTGCCCAACGTTACGCACGTTGGCCTCTGCACCAACGCCTATAAAGGCACAGGTGCAGTACCATGCAACGGTACGCTCTCTTCCCCTCGCGAACACACTCTCGCATTCCGAAACCCCCTGCCTTACAAGCTCTCCACTGACTTAGGCATCGGAGGGTTTCCCCCGGTCTTCACCGGGCCTCTGATCCCATTCTGGTTTTGCAGGTTCTCTTCGCCCTCACCAGCAATCGTCCTTCCTCTCTCATTCTAGTGGAGGCCCGTTTGGCTCAGGCCCAAACAGGATCGTACCACCACAACTACTAAAGGAAAAAACTATCTAAAAATCGTTTAAGGTTAGATTAATAAAACAATTTAGGATGCTTGTTCCTAAATTGGTATCCTTGGCGGTCCCATTCACACTCCTACCATCAAGCATGTCCCCCATTATGGCATTTCTTTTTTCAGTTAGAAATTAGGGACTTGAAGTACATAAGTTCTAAGGAATTGACTACTAAATTTGTCCTACTAAGGTGATGTTTGATAACACTTAAGTTTTAAATTTGAAATCTAATTTTTTTATCTATTCTCTAAATTTAAAATTTTAAGAATACTTAATATATAAGATATTCATTAAGAGTTGTTTGATACTTTACTTAAGTAACATCTGAATTAATATCTAATTTGATAAAAATATTATATTTAATTTTTTTTAACATCTTAATATATGGAAAGATAGTTGGCAATCTAAATTTGACTGTCGATCATCAAAATTTGGTGACCAAAGAATTCACGGCTCCAATTATTGGATTTCGATCACTGGTAAAATCGTTAGATTCCGACGTCCGATAAGTGAAATTTGGTGATTAGTCGTCAGAATTCGATGACTCGCTAATTTTTGGCTGTTGAAATCTAGATGTTGACGATCATATTGAATTGAATAGATAATAAAAAAAATTAATTGTGTATTATTTCACAATAGAGTTTATGGTACAGTTGGTTAGCATGTCACATTTTAATTTTTTTTAAAATGTTCGATTAATGTACGTGCCTGATCTTTGGGATCCAATGTCAAGTCAATAGTGATCATTATCACTAAATTGTTTTTCAATGATATATTATTCGAAAGTGGCATTGTTTGAACTTTTGATGAGACTGTAGTTCCTTAACTTTCACCACTACTCATTGTTGTTAGAAAATAAAAAACTAACTATTTGATGTAAAAAACTTCTTAGTCCAAATCAAAGTTGATCGCGTTGACTTAAATTTTTCTTAGATCGGTACGATACATCTCCACATCGCTGCGATCCTTCCCCCCCTTCCCACCCGATGCCTGCTCAGCCACCCTCGACGGCCCCCTCCCCACTGCTACACTGCACCCCTCGGCCCCCTCCCTGCTGCAACCTTCCCCCCTCCGCCTTCGGCACTGCACCCCCCCTCACCCGTCTCCCTTCCCTCTTCGGCCTCTCTCAGCATATCTCTGCCACCGGCGCATCGTCGTCTCCCTACAGTCCCCACCCGGAGAGGGGCACTAGGAGTTATAGACGGATCCAGAAATTTTTTCAGTGGGGTCACTCTTTTTAGAAAATTTTTCAACCAAATTAATTTAATGAAAATTTTTAGACCCATCAATAAAATTTTAAAAATTTAGTGGTGCCAGAGATCATTTTTTCTTTGGCACGGTCCAATATGTTCATACCATCGCAATGTGCGACAGCACGACTAATCTATCTTTGCTGCTATTTATTCAGCATGAGTCCCTCTTTAAACGAGATCCCATCTCTATCTCTCTCTCTCTCTCTCTCACACACATGACACACCATATCAAGTTGGATTCCTTTCCATTGTTCTCTATTGTGATTGTTTAATACACATTACACACACGCATCGATCTTGAAGCCGACACATCGGACCCTTCGACACCCCCCTTGTTTTGTGTGATGCGATCCTCGGTTCCCTCGGTAATCTAATATTGCAAGTTGGATATTCCTTTTCATTGTTATCTATTGTGATTATTTAATACATATTTTTCATCTCTTTTTTGGATGGGAGACCTTTTAAGAGGATCTTCCGGGAAGTCACGTAAAAACCCCACTTGCCCACCAGATTTTCCTTTTTATTTTTTTTATCATATATAAATGCCCATCAGGTTATATATGCTGTGGTGCTGACCAATTCTTGTTTAAATTTATAGAGAGAATGGAGCTGTTATTTTATTGTTACGGTTGCTTTTTAGTGTATGAGAGGACCAATGTCAAGTGATAGACTTTGAAACACCTTGTCCCCCACTTTCTTCGCAATCACCATTAATTATAAGAGAAAATTTTGGTGCATGTTAAAGAGTGTATATTAAATGTGACGTACATCTAATAAAATTATATCACTTCAACCTTAAAATATTATATATCTTTCTCATTCTTATTTTTTTAAATTTCAAAAGTGAAATGACACACCTCTATTAATGTGCCTATCTTGATGCACACCAAAATGTGCACTAAATATTTTTTTTTGTAGAACACAAACGTGCAGTATAGACGACCATGCATGAACACGACGTACAGTATGTGCTCCGTTGTGAGCATTTTATATGCCATCCTCATCATCGTAGTCTTTTTTCTTCCTTTCATGGAAATTGCTAGAATTTGATAATAATTGGAGTCAGAAGTTGATGCTAATTAAGTGTACATGTGTTTAACGTGCTAGACAAAAACCTTATATTTATAGAATATTGTTTGTATATATCTTAGATGGAAGTTAGTGTTAGATCTTTGAAACAATTTTCTTATAAGAACATGCTTCAAAACACTACAATAATAAGATAGATAAATCTACAAATAAAAATTAAAAGACATATTTTAGCCGAAAAACTTTCGTAGCTCCTTAAAAAAAAACATTTTGGATTACATGCTTGGGAAATGGGAAGTATGCGAGATTGTTTTGAAAAATTCACTTAATTAAGACTTGGCTATTCAGGGAGTGGATCGGAGTTATTTAATTTACAAGTCAATCTCACAGGTCAGCCAATCCTCCGTTCCCACGAACTTGTTGGCATTCGTACTAAATAGATTTTCTGTATATACTGTTAAAAATAAAATTGCATGCATGAAAATTCATTCTGAATTTGCCTCAACGTACATGCATGCACATCCTTCTTATATGTGAATTAAACATCGCATGATCAGGATGAATTCTAATTAATGTACTGCATGCATATCCTTCATACGTGAAATATTAAATATCCCATGGTGATCACTTTGGCTCACAAAATTGTAGAAAACCGTCAACGAGAGACGATTAGATGAAGAAGAATAGAAGATGTTCCATAGATATCTGCATATACTAGAAGATTGTACGGTATCTGCTTCTTCTTTTTCTTTTTCTTTTTGACATAAAAAGAGATGTTGTCATTAATAAAAAATACGGATACAGTACAACACAGCATGGCAGAAGGGTAAGTGGAAGTAGAGCGAGAAGTAAGTGGGAAAGGTGCACATCGCACCAGGGGAAGCGCAGTGCGCAGACTGCCAAGTACAAAGACAAGTCTAAGCACATGAATAAAAGAAGTCTCAAAAGATACAAGAGAGTGAGCAATGGGCTTCCACAAGTCGGAGGTCTCTTGAAACGCACGCAGGCGAAGGCTTACAGCGGCAGTCATGGACTCCGCTAAGAAGAAGCTTATCTTCCAGGGATTTGAACATCAACTTAACTATAAAGACCCATATCTTAAAAATGTTGAGAAAGGTTTGGCAAAATTACGGTATGATCTGCTTTTGTGTTGTAAGATATACTGACCTTTTCTTAATGAAGTTTATAATATCTCAATTCTTACCCCCAAAAAAAAAAATTTGTGCCATCGCCTACTACCTGTTATCTTCGATTACTTTGCGTGCTCTTTCTTTCCACGGGAAGGGCCCTGCTGTTAACGCATGGGCGGTGCACACAATGGAGCACAAAGTTTGGTACCACGCTACTCTTTGCACCAATGGCTATGAGAAGAATAATGAGAGCTCGTTGAAGCTGGATAGGGCTGCTTCTTGTTGGCATCATGCTTCCAACAATATTGCATTGGGTGTTTGAGGTCGTGTTGGCTTATAATAGACTTTATGCGTGAAAATAGGTGAAGAGGTTTGATCTCTCGTATCCGTAGATTGTCAAGAAGAGGCGGGTCAAGATCCAACAGAAAGTTAAAGGAAGATCGCAGTGGAAGCCCTGCCTGCCGTGCTTCAAGCGAGCGTTGACGTAGAGGGAGGTCCTTCGAGAGAAGGGATAGAAACAGAAGACTTAAAGAAGCCAGAGGTCGCCTATCCATCGGTGGAAGAAGCGGCTCGGAGGCAGGTATCTCAAACCCCCCATTCTCCAATGAAGGTTTTATTCCACAATTGTAGAGGGGTAGGGAGGGCAAACTACTGTAGAATGTTGAATAAAGTGGTCAAAAAATCTGAGGCAAAGGTAATTTTTCTAGTGGAAACTCACGAAGTAGAGGGAGTGGTTAAGGAACCACTAATTATGGAAAAGTTAGGTGGAGGCTGGGAATTCTGCAGGTTCACCCCAAACAACAAAGCCAGGGGAATGCTTTTATGCTGGGAATCCGGGACAAGGTTAGTTGATATCATAAACTTCTCCCCCCAGGTGGTGTTCATGGTGTTTAATGACCTGGATTCTGGAGAAGACTGGGTGCTGGCAGGAGTGTATGCCAGTACAAATTGGAGAGAAAGAAGACTCTTGTGGGAGGAACTTATCACAGCTATAGAAGCTTACACAAACCTGGTAATAATGGGAGACTTCAACTGTATTACAAGAGAAGAGGAAAAAAGAGGAGGAAGAAAATTCTCGGAGACACAAGGAATCAAGGATTTCAAATTATGGATAGAGGAAGCAAATGTTTCAGACTTGGGTTATAGAGGAACTCCTTTCACTTGGTGCAACTTGCAAGAAGGGAATAGAAGAATTTCAGAGAGATTGGACAGGGCTCTGGCAACAACCACCTGGAGAGGAAACTTTCTGAATGCCATGATCACTCATCTTACTAGAGTAGGATCTGATCATGTCCCACTCTTATTGGACACTAATGGAGACACTAAAAAAAGAGGACCAACACCCTTCAGGTTCGAAGACTTCTGGCTTCAAAGGGCGGACTGCATGGAAGTGATCAAACAAGCTTGGAACATAGAGACCCGTGGGGTAGGTTTGACTATGCTCACTGAGAAACTAAGAAGAACCAAGAACTATCTAAGGAGATGGAACAAAGAAGAGGTGGGCAACTTGCAATGTCAAATAAGCAAAGACCAACAGGAGTTAAAGCTTTTGCAAGAACTGGATTTTAAGAATCCAGGAAACAAAGACTTGGAAACAAAGATGAGAAGAGTGGAAGGGAGACTGATGGAACTTTTGATGCTTGAGGAGACTTTCTGGAAACAAAAAGCAAGAGTGCAATGGCTCAAAGAAGGGGACAGAAATACAAAGTTCTTTCATCTTTCAACAATCATCAGAAGAAGGAGAAACAGAATTGAAGATATTATTAACAAGTCTGGCAGCAAGTTATCAGACCAAGAGGATATTAGGAAAGAGTTAATGACTCACTTTCAGGACAGGTGGACATCTCAGAAGGAAAACCTCTGTCAAATAGACAATACCTTACCTTTCAAAAGGCTATCCGTAGAACAATCTAAAGCTCTGGAGAGGAAGGTAACAATGCAAGAAGTGGAAGAAGTTATCAGGCACCTGCCAGGAGGGAAAGCTCCGGGGCCAGATGGGTTATCAGGAAATTTCTATAAAAAAGCTTGGCAGGAGATTAGGTATGATGTTTTTTATGCAATTCACTGCTTCTTGGCAACGGAGAAACTTCCTAGATCCCTCAATGCTACTTTTATTGCTCTAGTACCAAAAGTGGACAAACCAAAAAGGCCAAAGGACTTTGGACCTATTAGCCTTTGCAATGATTTCTACAAAATCTTGGCGAGGGTTTTGGTTAACAGACTCAGAAATGTGATCAGCAGCTTGGTATCCATTGAGCAGGCAGCTTTCATTCCGGGCAGATCCATCATTGATAACATTTTAATTGCACAAGAACTAGAGCATGCAGTGAAAAGAAAGAGAAGACCTAGGGACTTAGTTCTCATCAAATTAGATATGGAACAAGCATATGATAGGGTAGAGTGGAACTGCGTAGATCATGTGATGGAAAGAATGGGATTTGGGTCAAAATGGAGAAACTGGATTCAAGTGTGCCTGAAAACTTCATCAATGGCAGTTCTGGTGAATGGGATTCCAAGCAGATGGTTTACACCCTCAAGAGGTCTGAGGCAAGGGGACCCTCTGTCCCCTTATTTATTTGTAATCATGTCACAACTACTGTCAGCAGGTCTCCATAAGGCAAATGCCAAAGGAAAACTGGTGGGATACAAAGAAAAAGCCAGTAGCCCATCTATACATCACCTGTAATATGCAGATGATGTACTGCTTGTAGCTAAAGGCAATGCTCCGGAAATTGAAACATTCAAGGAAGTTGTTCTTACTTACTGTCAGCAGTCAGAACAGACTCTTAATCTAGCTAAGTCCAAGATGCAAATTGGAGGGGCAGTTGACAGAAAATGTGCCAAGATCATAGAAAAAACTTGGAATATGAAAAACGAAAACAACATTGGAAGGTATCTGGGAATTCAAATCACCCATGTTAGGCCAGCACAGAAAGCTCTAGAAGATGTATGCAAGATTATGGAAAACAAACTGAAGGGGTGGAAAGGAAAAACTCTATCCATGGCTGCAAGGGTGGTCCTAGTGAAACATATTCTCAGTGCCATCCCTACCTACTGGGCATCAGTCACAAGCTTCAGGAAAGGCCAGTTGGAAATCTTAGAGAAAATGTGCAGAAACTTCATCTGGAAAGGAAATAAAAGATATATACAAAAGGACTGTATCTGGTGGGATGGGAAAATCTCAAGATGCCAGTACATTGTGGAGGTCTGGGAATCACTGACTTGGTAGATATGAACTCAGCACTTATGCTCAAACTAGTGGACAAAATAAACTCAGGTCAGAAAAGTTGCTGGACACAACTCATAAAAGAAAAGTACTTGAGAAAAGGAAATATGGAAAAGAGCTACACTACTAAACCAAAATCAGATATTTGGACAAGAATCAACAAGGAGTTCAAAAAGAATCAAGAACACTTTGGTTGGATACCAGGAAATGGTAAGGAAATCAGAATTAACCAAGATAATTGGTTCAGAGGCAGAGGTCTAAATGGATGGCCAGTGGAATTCAACACAAGCTGTGTACAGGAGGATAGCAGGCTAGAATTGTTCCTGGACAAAGATGGCTGGGATGTAAACAAATTGACAGAGGTTTTCCCAATGTCTTTAGTGTTACAGATTCTTAGTCTACCAGTGGCAAGTGTCTGCAATGAGGACAGAAGGTTGTGGATACCAGGTAAGCATGAGAGATTCACTACAAAGAATGCATATGATCACATAAGAAAAACGAAGGTAGAGGGGTGGGGAAACACTCAATCATGTTGGAAAGAGATTTGGAACTGGCCTACTATTCCCAGAATCAAAATACAACTTTGGAAGATGGCATGGGAAAGACTCCCAACAGGGGTATATTTAAACAAGTGCAACTTAGAGGTTGAGCCGAGATGTCAAATATGTCTCCAAAAAATGGAAGATCAAGATCATGCTTTCTTAAAATGCAGAGGGGTAACCAATCTTTGGTCTGAGGTTTCATTTCACCTGGAGTGGAAAGACAGGCCATCAGGACTATAAGATCTATGGGATAGATGTGCTAAGTTTACCAACAGTTCTGCTAGAAATTCTTATTTGAAAACTGTGATTGCTTTAGTATTGGAAGCAGTCTGGAGGAGAAGAAATAAACATCTGTTCGAGCCAAAGGATAGACCTTATCCTCTAAACTTCAGTTCCATAGTTCAAGCAGCAAAAGAATTTGAGAAAGTGAACTCTTCTTATAAGAAGAAGATTAGCCCGGTTGGTGGGGGAGAGGGCAGAAAGTTGAAAAAGGTAAGGAGGAGTTGCACAGATGAGCTACAGGTTCAAAACTGGAACAAGACTTGGTGGAATAAACCTGAAAAGGATTGGATTAAAGGGAACTTTGATGGAGCTAGGAGGGAAGATAAAAATTCAGTGCACTCAGGGGCAGGTTACTTAATTAGAAATGATGAGGGCCTCCCTCTTGCTGCAGGAGCTGTATACCTCAAACATAGCACTGTCCTCAAATCTGAAATCTTAGCTACTAGACACTGTGTAACTAGTGCAGAAATTTTTAAAGATCAAAAGTATGAAGGCCTTATTGTTGAGGGTGATAATGCGGAGGTCATAAAGGCTATAAATGATCCAGGTAAAGCTCCTATGGAAATCAGAGAATTGGCAGAAGAGATCAATAGCATGCTAAACAGATGGCCACTCTACACAGTTATTCTAGTGGACAGACATGCTAACTCTGCTGCGGATTGGCTAGCAAAACAAGCGAGGATTGCGAAATTCAACATCAACTGGACCTTTGCTCTCCCGGAAGAGCTGAGCAACATTTGCAGGTTGGATGCATCTAGGTTTTTCTTCAGTGAGAGGAAACCTCCTTAGTGGGAGTGTAAATTTTTTTCTTGTTTTGAAGTAGGTGATAGGTTAGAAGTAGTAGTACTGTTTGAGTTCAGTCTTTTAGTTGCTTTGTGTTTTGCCTGGAGCCCCTAAGGCTCCTCACATCTACCAAAACAAAAGATTGTCAGATGTAAAAAAAAAATGACGATGCATATTTTTTTGATGGTAGATTTATAAGGAAGACTAAAGATTCAATTTCAAAAAAAATCTTTCGATACTCATGTCATTAATAGACGAAAACAAAAAATAAGAAAGATAAAAGAGACTTAGAAACTAGATATATATAAGATGATCACTCTTCACCAATTCTGAAATATAAGTTGTACTTACCTTTTTTAGAGGGCGTTTCTTAAGAATGTATAATTGTGTATTCTCTTATTATTAACTCTGCAAAAGTCGAATAAAGAAAATGATGGATTGGGAGATATGTGCTTCACAAATAAGAGTTTTTATCAATACGTACGTCTTAATCTGGTATGAGATTTGAGCTGATCACGTAAGACTCTTATTATTATCTTAATATATCCTCCGCCAACATTCCCTTTTTATATAAGCCGGCATGCATCCACGATCTTCTCCCCAGTATATATATAATCATGCCGATATTAATACACATTGTATATATAATTAGTATACATTCTCTTGGCCTAGCTAGTTGTTGTGTTGCCGTCGTAACTATTCTTGTTTTTTTTTTCCCTTCTATGTTTACTGTATTCATCATGCTTATATATAGTCTATAAAAATATTTAAATGTGTACTAAACAAATCACATCTACTAAATTAAATTATGATACTTAAATTCGAAAGATTTTAAAAAATGATTGAGAGAAAATGTTAAAACCCCCTTAAATTAATTACATGTCACAACCCGTAGATGTGACTAACTTAGTATACACTCTTAATTTGTGCACTACATATTTCTCATATTCTATGAGTGCGAAGGCCCCTTTTACTGAGTGCGCCAAGTTCCTCCAAGTCCTCATAGTTCCTGTGCGGGGGCATCGAAAACGCCTCTTTGTTACTAACCCATGCACACACCATTTGAGTTTTCTATCATATCTACGTTAGAGAGGGAGGGAGATTGGAGACGTGAAGGCCGTAGAAAAGGGGATCCCTTCAACGGTCGGCCACTAATAAGTGATCCCACCCAAACCCCCATCTTTCATGTAAAAACCAGACACATATCCACGATTCTTGTTGTCGGATATGTGGCTTTCTAGAGCTCACACCTGTCTGTTTCGTTGCGGTGTTTACAGCCCCCAACACACGAAAGAGGACGTGGAAAGATATGGGGGAAGAGAGAAGGCCCATCATGATCATAATATATGTGGGCAAACTCTTTTTTTATGTGGGAGCAAACACATAGGGCATTCAGATGTGTTGTTCTCTTCCTAGGATACGCCATGTACACGTTAGTATATATTTCTTGTATGCTTCATATATATTCTTACATCACGACTCATGTATACCTATATGTAATGAGCGATGTCATTTGAAGTGTTGGAATTAAAGGAACATCTGAAAAGCATAAAGAAATTAAGTTTAAATATGAAATTTGGAAGAGTATATGAGAGAATATATATAGATTCCAAAGACATCTACATGTTGTTGGGATCACGGTTGGCATGCACGGCATCAAGGGCTTTCTGATTCTGGGCATTAATTATTCGACAGTTTATTTCTTCTTTATTATTTTTATAATTAAAAGTTAAGATTTTTTTTAATTAAACTAGATTGATATAGTACGGTACATCTGATATCATACCGTCTCAAAAAAATTCGATTCAACTCAGCTAACTTAATTTGCTTGGGATCTTGGATATTTTATTGTATACATTCAGATTTCTCACATTCTGGCATCTACCCATTAACGAATGATATTTTTGGAGTCTTATGATTGTTAGAATTGCAGGAACATATGAAAAGCATAAGCAAAGTGTAAATATGAGATTTTGGAGTATAAAGAGAACAATTTAAAGATATATAAAGATATATAATTATATATCATTTTTTTGTTTTATGCGGTCATATAAGATCAGTAAGTGATGACAAGGTACAAATGATAAAGAATGGGAGTTCAATCAACTATGTGGGAGTTCAATCAACTATGTATAAGAGATATATAGTAATAGAGAAGAGAAATGATATTCTTTTATCTACGAGAGAGTTATTGTCATACTGAAATAGTTGGATGGATTTTGATTGGTTGTCATGAGATACAACACAAGTTCTCACAAAAAATAAGATTAAATATTTATCAGGATCTAATAAAAATATAAGTGGAATATAAATAGATAGTTAAGTGGAACAAATAAATAATATTAAATATTTATCAAGATCTAATAAAAATATAAGTGGAATATAAATAGATAGTTAAGTGAAACAAATTTATTTATTACACTTACATATTTATTATACTTATTTATTTTACTCACATATTTATTTGATCCACTTATAAGTGGAATAAATAGATGAATAAATGAAACAAATAGATGGATAAACAGAATAAAATCATTTGTTCCACTTATATATTTATTTGTTCTTCTTATAAATCTATTTATTTGATCCACTTATAAGTGAATAGGTGAATAAGTGGAATAAATAGTTGAATAAATAAAAAATAAATTTATTTTATTTATCTATCTATTTATTCCACTTATATATTTTATTAGGTTCTGACAAGTATTAAATGTCATTTTTTGTAGAGACTTGTGTTGCACATTAAGACAATCAATCAGAGATTGTCTGATTATTCTAATAAGATAAAAATTATCTCATAAATGAGAATAAAATATTACTCAATAAAAAACACTTTATATCTGACATACGAAAGTACCCACACGTCCATCCGCACATACAAACAAACAATCCCCATTGTCCATTTTGTGTCAACGGGCACAAACAACGCGTGGATGCTCCAACCAAATATAGTGTTTCTCATAATAATAAAATTATGAAAAAATTTCACAATTCATGTCTTCGGCTTTGAATTTAGCATGGTTGGCCACTGTACCGTGCGGTTTGGCCATACCCCACCCCAATGGGGTGTCCCCAATGGTCGGGTCACCCCAATGGGGTGTTCCGAGTGTGCCGTTACAGCACGCCGTGTATTGGCACGGTCCAGTTCGCGGCAGACCGTTTGAATCTATTTTTTTTCTCTTTCTTTCTCACATCCGATGTATCTAAGGGATATAAATGGTGTCTAATTGAGATGAAATTTTAAACATAAGTTAATTAAGAGATGATACAAATTACTGTAATTTTATTTTAATTTTTAAATTATTTTTTGTCAAGTAAAAATTATCTCAAAAATTATTAGGTCGACTTAATCTCAACATCTATGCATCAATAATTCTTGATATTTATATTTTTAGAATAAGTATATTTTTTTAGTAATTATGATGACTTCATATTTGACTTTATTTTTAAAACCAAATATCGTCTCGTCGAAATACGCACAATCAAAGATAGTACTAGAATTATATTAATAATATAAAAATATTATAAAATTAAAGATAATTATGTTTTGTATAAGTGGTCATGACTTACGTATAATTTAATATCTATTTTAATTTTTTAGTGTCATATTAATATTTTATTATAAATTTTAAGACGTTACAGTTTTGTTTCTATTTTCGGATTCTTGGCGTTGATCTAATGAAATACATTGGTCATATCATAATATTATATAATGATCACATTGGATTTGGTGGTGGTAGTGGTAGTGGAGGTGGCACTGACCGGATCAGACCGCTACACTATGATATAATACCATTCAGTTCATATAATAATACTAAATTATGAATCTATATGGTCTAGCAGCCCCCATCAAATCCTAATAAATTTCTCGATATGGATATTGATCCGTCGAAAAATTTTGTCAATAATTTTAATTTTTCTTGTAGTGTGGTGGACTCCTCTCCAATGAGAATTGAAGCCCTTGAATGATGTCATATTGACTCTCCAACTTAATTGCAGGATCTCTATTAAGAAATTTATCGTGAACGTCCGATAGGAAGAAGGTATCTCCTTCACAAAATCGTATTGGTGATGGAAAGATGCAAATTTCGTATAGCTAGAGAATGAGAGCTTTAATTAGCATCTACTTCTTGTATCCGGGATGCAAAGATCACGGTACTAGATGATTGTGTTGGGTTGGTTTGAATGACTTGAAGAGACGTGATTTAAGTGTGCCTCCTAAGAGGTATTGTCCCCATGCTTGAGATTTTGTCCTTTAAAAGGGCCCTCTTGGGAGAAGAGATGAGACTCTTGCTGATAAGCACACACTTGTTCTCACTGTCTTTCAATGTGGGACTAAAGAATACCTCTACATGACTAAATAAAGTTTCTTATATTTTTCAACATCTCTATATGATATTCTTATGTTTTGCTCATTTTCTTTTAAAATTTGTTCATTTAATATATAGACAAATTAATTAGAAATTTCTATCAAATATTTGACTTATTTTTAGTCTCTCAGAGAGCTGTAACTCATTATAATAAGTGTTATTCTCTATTACAATATGTGTTAAGTCCTGTTATAGTAAGAACATCTCATATTACAGTCAGAGGTACTATTAATTAATTTGCCCTATATATTGATTAAGTCACAAAAGAGAAAATCAAATAAGTCTCTTTTTCACTGTATCTTAACGATACAGTATAGTACAATATCATATTATATCATAGATAATATAGTATAGTCGATCCACACAATTCGACAAACCATGTTAAATAGCGGCTAAATTCTTTCTCTATAACCTAGACGACGGGCACCCAAAAATTGCATAAAAGCCTTTAAATAGTGCTGAGAATGAGATAATGGATAAGGTTCTCAGACAAGTGATCAGATGACCAAACATGTAGGGAGACAAGATCTCCTGTCCAAACGTGGGCGGCCTGCACAAAGGTGCAAGAAATGAAACTTAGAATTAAGTGAGGGAGTCAAAACCGATATATAGTACTAAGAATGAGATAATGGATAAGGTTCTCAGACAAGTGATCAGATCACCAAACATGTTAAGATCTCCTGTCCAAACGTGGGCGGCGTTGCAAATGCACAAAGGTACAAGAAATGAAACTTAGAATTAAGTGAGGCATCATCCCCCTGTTGGAACGTTCTTGGGGGGTGGGTTCTTTCTTCACAATTTTGTGAGAAAAAAAAAACTATATTTATAAGTAATTGTTTCAGTTTTAGATATTTATGATGATAATTTTTTTTTTGAGATGCACTTTTTTTTAGATAGGTAATTTGGAGATATAAATTTAAACTTAGATTATTAAAATGTGCGTGAAAATTTTTAACTTTGGAAACCCACTTACGCACTTAACAAACAAATTAAATATCCCTTAAGAAGATGAAACTTAAATATATTCCATATTTTTTTATAAAAGAGAGTTCATGATGAGTTATAGGTGAAGAAGCACCATTCAAAGTTTGCCGTGGCGAAACAAATCAATCAGATTTGAGTGAATTGCATCAAATTAAGAGAAATTCAATTCTCTCAATTCTCAGACGAATTAGATCGATTTTCATTCATACGAATAATCAAATCGATTTATATGAACTGAATTGAATTTTTAAAAAATCAATTCGAAATGAATGGACGATGCACCAAACCTTGCCCGCACTTAGTTCTCCCATCACTTCGAAATATCTGTCTTTAATTAATGATCTTCCGCATCATTTCAGACATGATACTCTTGTATTAATTTGACTTACCAAAAAGAGAGAAACTTTTGCATTTGACTTGGTATTAACTATATGAATGCTCTTCGGTGTGCAATTACTGCAAGGATTCACAACTTGAAAATAGTAAGTTTGAGACTATGAGTCCATCATGTAGATGCACGAAAAACTTAAAAAATTTTACATTATATGAGTTTTTTGTTACTTTGGTTTGGGAGAGGATAAAATGAATCTGTGGGAACTTGCAAGGATATTGTATTCCGTAAGATGCACATCGAAGCTACAAATTAATTTGATGACTAGAAGAATGATTTATATATCCACTTATTCAGTTGCTGGGTTTTAACTAAAATCTCTCACATAACGAAAGGTATATATATATATATATATATATATTGACATAATTATTAGATTTATGAAAAAGATACTTTCTCATACGAGGAGTTACATGGAGCAATCCTTTTGTGTAGAAACGACAGACGACAAAAGGCTTGCACGAGGATGCATGCACCAAGGTTAAATTCTGAGTTTTTTTTATATTATGTTATCCTTTTAATCTTTTACAATTAGCTTTAATCTTCAAAACTTGATTTATTGGCTTTGGATCCAATTCCTTAGAAGTAGAACTACCTATTTTAGAAATGGGTCCCTCAATTGTAAACAAAAAAGACAATTTTTTGGTAGGTAAACTGTAACGACCCAGAATCCGCATTACCAGTAAGTAACCAGTAACCCGAATTCTGACCCGCTAACTCACGAGACAACCTCGGAAGGGTAGGAAGTGACGTCCGAGGAGAGTATATATAAGAAGATACACACCATGCAAAGCAGTAAAATTTCACTATATGAACATATCATTTACAACTTAGAGTCTGAGTAAAGTACAGAGTACAGAAGTACAACAAAAAGGTACTACTCACTGCAGCTAGGGAGCACCAACACCGGAGTGACTAGACTCGCCTGGAACGGGAGTCGACGAAGACCCACCTGAAAGGGAAGGGAGTGAGTCTCAGAAAAGAGACCCAGTAGGGAAAAGTAACCCCACCGGTAACAGAACTAAAGTGCGGAAAGTAAAAACTGAAAGTAAGTACACGTCGCACCACAACACAAAACTGTAAACCACGCGGCTCAGAAATACACACTCACACACACAGCAAGTAGGACTCAGCTAGGGTCTGTGGCTCGGCGTCCCGTCACCACAGAGGCTCTCAACCCTAGCCACGTGTGCACACTACAGACGCTCTCTCTCGCGTATGGTCCACGACCGGTTTTTCCCCTACGCTTGACCCTAGCGGTAGAGAAGGGGCTCCACGGAGACCGGCTCAAAACCACCACAAGGAGTACGCACAGAACAGAGTCGCACTCGACGTCCTGGCTCACTAGCGGAGGATAACCACACACTAGTCGTCTAGACGGAGTCGCACCCACGCCTAGGTAACACAACAGAAACGGTTACACGGTAACGCAACACGCGTACAACAGACGGAACACACTCAACGTCTGAAACCTCGTACAGTAAGTAAACACCTTGTGCCACAAACAACTACTCAAATACACAGGCGGAGTCACACTCTAAGCCTGGCCCACTTGTGCTATTAGGGCGGACATCACATGTCAATCGCCTCTAAACACACAACTTAAGTCTGCTGGGACACAGGAGATTAACGGCCACATCGATTGCCGCCAACATGAGGTAAACGGCACTCATCATGTCGTTTATCCTGAGTAAACGGCAATCGACCTTGTCGTTTAAATCACCCATGAAGATCTCAACGTCAACAGATGTGGACGTTGATATCTTCAGTCCCCTAAACCCAGAACTGAACCGAATCAGTTCAAATGGGCTGATCCACCCAACAGAACCTCGACTGATGGAGGGAAACACTTCCTCTTATCATTCCACACTACCAGAACATCATAAATAGACAATCTAACACCTAGATTATCCAAACCACCCTCAATTCCGGCATGATATAACCCAAACCCTAAACCATGATTTGCACATCAATTCAGATAATTGGACATGCTGGTTTACTGGGGAAGGTTATAGGGGTTAAGTCCCTACCTTAGAAAGCTTAAACAATCCCCGAACAGCCACTACTCGCGCCGGATTCCCTCGAAGACTCCGCGTGAATCGCACCAAATCCACGCGTTTCCCGCCCGATCAAGCAACGCCACACGATCCAGGGGCTTCCCACGAGCTCAATTCACCCAACAGAAGATGCGGAAATCAAGAAAAGCAAAGGTGGAGGGAAGGAGAGGAAAGGAGAAAGATAGGTTCTGCTCTCGGGCTGCCCTATTTCAACAGGACTGGTTAGTCGACGTCCACATCTCTGGTCGCCAACTGAACCGCCTACAGACTGACGTCCAGATCTCCTGTCGTTGAGTTCAACATCAGACGTCCACATCGCTGGACGCTGACTCTGACTCAACGGCAATCCCTGGCCGTCAACCACACAGGACCTCTAACAGACCCAATAAGGATCCACTTAAGATCCGAGACCTTACATAAACAAACATGACATATATATGTAACGCCCCGACGCGGAATATCAGAACGGTAATACAATTAAATAAATAGTATAGAGCGAGAAATAGACATCAAACCATTACATAATTGGAATAACGCCAATTAAAATCCAACTTCATTAATTAAATCAACTATTACATCACAATTGCAAAGTCATAACTAGAGCCCAAAGTACTTTATTCAAATCCAAACTATTACAAACTGATTAACTAATGACTAACTACTAAAAAGCTATGATTGTCGTAATGTGGGGTCACTCCTGCTCTTCCTCATTCTTAGCCTCGTTCGTGTGGTAGTTTCCATCAGACTCCCCTGAAACACATAAAATAAATAGTGCAGGATGAGCGATAAACGTCAGTACGACTTAATATCTCATATAAACATGCATACTTTAAGTGATTAATGTCTTGTCAAGTAAGCTAACTAGAGAGAACGATCAAGTATAGTCAAGAGTGTAGCGTCGCATGACAACGAGAAACAATAGCACTTTTCATGAGAGTATAGCACAACAAACATGATAACGGATTGACCATATAACGAAAAAGTATGTAACGTTTGCACAAATGTGCACTAGTAGAGATAGCACTTTTGGTCGAGCTTCTTGTCAACCGAGAGAATATAGTATAGTGATTAATTGATTGTCATAGATTAAATCTTAGTAATATTGCACTGGATGCATGCCGAACACTCTGATCATTTAACTCTCGCGGGTAAATAGCACTTTCGGGCGCACATCCCAAGACCAGATCGAGCCCTTTATAATATTGCCTGGCATAGATTATGTTTGTTATCTTAGACAATCAATATAAATAGCCAAATAAAGTACCAAGAATAGATGAGAGTAATTGATGAATAGATCATAGTTTAGAGAGAACATGAACAGATGAGAGTACACGAGTATAGGTGAGAACTAGGGTCGTATTCGTAAATCGACGATAAATAGGCGATAGTAACAGTTGCACAGCAATGTCGTGCACTGACAGTCTATTAGAAGTCACAACCGCCCAATAATCGTGCTAAGAACACAGGCTAGAGGTCCGGCGTGATCTCAAGGTAAGAGAGAACAAACTAAGGCCGTTGGATCATGTTGATCCCTAAGGGTATAATAGGTATTGATGGTACAACCCGCTCGTCGGTAATGGACGTCCGCCAAAGCCAAGGAGACTTACAGAGGCCTTGACAAAGAGTTCCTGGTCCTATCAGGAGTATTCCCAACGGAGAGGTCATCCAAGTCAAGATGAACGTGTGTACAAAACAGTTGTCCGTCATGCCTTGAGTGCTCGAAGACAGAGGGACGTGATAGTGGTATGCAAAACATGTTAATAAAACGAAGACAAGTTTATTAAAATAATAGGAAAATTATACGATTAATTGTACTTAATTACCAAATATATTATTGAGTAAATTTGGTAAGGTTTCATGGCAAACATTTATGTATAGTGTGTGCATGTGTAAGATAATCATGATAGCAAGGGATAGTTGTGCACATGACTTTTACTTAATGGAAAATCATGATAATATACCCATTATTATTAACATGGCATTACTGTTCACAACAGTACAATTTAAGGGTTTAACATTGATTAAATGGCATGATTAACATAGATTGCATGCAGAATTAGGGGAGTTCTGTCCGACACAATGAAAACACGACGGGGGTACTTGTCATGATTCAAGTCGCGACGGGATGGTTGGTTGCGTTCATTTAGAACGGAGACAGGCCAATTGGCAGATGCTCTAAACACGATGGGGTGAACGGTCGCGATTAGGGCAATCGATCCATTAACGCGTCATCGAGGTCTGTCACGTTCTGGACAATTGGTACGGGCCTGGAGAACGCGACGAGTCGAACCGTCGCATTCATGTCGTGACACGCTCGTCTGTCGCGACCCTCTTAAGAATCGCGATGGGTCGGGCCGTCGCATTCTCAGAGGGTCTAGCCGAACCCCAAGGGTGAACTGATTCACTTGGGATTTCGGGTCAGTCCATTTAAAAATAGATATAAAATCTTATACATATCCAAAAATCATGAAACCAATTTTTAATGAAACTAGAGATGCAGAGGTATCAACAGTATCACTTAATTAGAGAATAGACATGGTATGGAAATACTATGAATAGGTTACATCTCGGTGACCTAAAATCATACACAGTGATGGAATCCGATTTAATTCGAAGGGGGTACTTAATAAAAATTGGAAAAAATATGGAGCTTTGCAAGAGGGGGTCATGGTCTACCTAGGGTCGAACTTAATTAGTTTGTGCTTGAGATATTGCCTACCTTTAACGCTTTGGATCCTAGGGTTTAGAGACGTTGAAGATGGCAAAATCCCCCTTATTCCTAGCCTTTCCTCCTTGCTCTCCTCATCTAAATGCTCATTCACCTCGTGTTCCAAGCTTTAGAGAATGCCTAGGGTCGGCTAGAGACGAAAATGGAGAGTTTTGTATGTCTAATGTTTCCTTACACACTTAGAACTCTATCTTCTCATCCAACTCTGAATTTTCAATGTTTATCTCACTAATTCTGGCATTTATCCACCTAAATGGCTTGGGAAGAAATCTAATTTCGTGGCCAAGGGGTTAAGGTGGGACTATGACTCTTTTTTTAGGATATTTATGAGTTAAATAGTGATTATCCTAACCCTTTTCTACTTATTAATATTTTAAGTACGAATTTAGCATTAATTATCTCTTATCCATCTTGGGCTCTTACCTTTTGAGCCCAATAACTCATGTATGGACCATTAGTGTAACCCATTTCCTAATTTGGTTTATTGGGTTTTAGTTTAATCCCATCTTATTCTAATTTAATATCATTTATTCAAATTTTAAAATTCAGAGTTGCTACAACATACTTGTAAGAAAAGTTAGATCTTTTCAATCCAAGATTAGATAGTTAATTAATACAAGAGCTAAAAACTAATTGAGAAAGATTATTACAACAACATGGAATTTTAAGGGCTAGATAAAACTTTTAAAATTCAAGAGGAGACAAAGACTTGTAATCAAGATAATCCAATGGAAAGGAACCCATAACTGTTATAGAAACCCATCCAAAAGCAACTTAATTAAGATAATGAATCGTCTTCTCATTAGGTTATCTGTGCTTATAAATATTCTGCCACAGTCTAATGTCATCCCTGACATCAGTCATGCCCCAGTTGTGGCATTATATTTCTGACTGATCACCTTAATAATAAATAATTCGGACCACCACTCAATTCTGTGACAGAACTCTCTCTTTGCCCATTGATCTTATCCCTCCAAGGAATCACACTAAAGCTGTCACCACTCACAACCACCAATCTATTTAAGGCCTCATCAATTTGGAGCTTTGTTTATTTAATAAAAGTGGTGAGATGTCAGGGTGGTGGGGTTTTTGTTGCTCTAGCATCATCTAAAAGTGCAGCCTAGATTTGGGTGATCCAAAATTATATAGAAGTGAATGCTTGACATAGATTCCTAGCTACTTCAATCCCTATTTTTTACTTCCCCATTTTACTATCCTCATCAAACCAAGCATCCTTGTAGACTGCCTGGTTGGACAGAATAAGAGCATATAGTTTAATTAGTCACGTATTCACAGTGCTTAATTTGGTTGAGATTTTGTGGAGCCTGGAGACAATGTCTTTCTAATTAGACTTCATATGTTGGAAGCTTGCCATATCTAACCAGCACTAGAATAATGTTAATCTCATGTCATCAAGAACTACCAGATCCCAATAGGCGATCCAATCATCAAATGATACCCAAGGGGAAGGGAGAATTATCTACATACTCTCGAAACCTTATGTACTTCTATACCCTCGTCTATATTCTTCATATATATTTGGCAATTTGGCATGCATACTGTCATAACAAGTAACATTTTCCCAATTATATCCTCCTAACTCTAATGAGCAAATGATCAGCGGATCCTTGTTTTATAAAGATAATAGAATATATGACTGAAAATAAAATAAAATAATAATAAGTTGTATTTATTAAGTGTACATGCCGATATAGCTACCATGTAGAAATATAGGGTTGTTAAGGGGTATAGGAAGATGATATAGTAAATATTAGAGATCCTTAATTATCTGTCTAAAGCAAAGCTAATCAGATGGGGGATCTATGAGTACACAAAAAGTGGTCTAGTGGCTAGCCTCCATGTACACCAAGTTAGTGAGCTATGAAGTTTAAATCCCATTTGAGAATAGGATTATAAAGAATTTCTAAAGGATAGTCTGTTAAATGTGTGTTATAATAGGCTAGTTTCCAACCAGAGGGGTCAATAATGTATGTTAATTAGAACTATAGATGATGAATATAATTTGTTATAAAAATGTGTCTATATATATATCACAATATAAAGATTATATAATAGAAAAATATATTCTTGAGAAACATATATATATATATATATATATGTATTTTTATATCTAGAAAGAAATTAATATATAATGGATACCCACCAATGATATCTTTCCTTAGTATATTCAGGCATGTAAGGAAAGTTTGAAAGGTCATGCTCTGTGAAGGGGACACGTAAAGAGAGTTGCCATACCCTTTTCTTAATTTGTTCTCTATGTGTAATGTACTCTCTTGGTTCACTTGTGTAGATTGGCAAGTTGGGATAATTTTATTGTTCTCTACTTTAACACTATGCATCTCTCTCTTTTTTTGGGTTGCAAAACCCTTGCAAGAGGGTGAGGGATCTTGCAGGAAGCGACACAGAAACCCACTTTGCCCATATCAGAATAAGCAATGACTGATATGATTAACACGTTTAAATTCCAGGGAGAACAATGGTGCTGTGCAGGGTTTTTTTTATTAGGGTTCACTTTTAGCTTTCTCAGGGCAGGAGAGACGAAGGTGACAAGTTTGTGGACCTTGGACAACCATGCCCTCACTTTCTTCATCACTTTCTTTAGAACATAACGTACGTGGACTATGGATGGCCATGCACAATAAGTACGGGCATGTCCTTGTTTTCTACCCATCTCAATGCCCTCCTGACCTCCATGTGAATTAATATATTAATTTGTCTCATCCTTGTCATCAATCACTCATCATATTTTAGTTTTTCTTTCATCTATCTATACTAATATTATAATTCTCAGTCTTGGGGCTGCCACGTGGCAACACCAGGACAAATTTATTCCCGCCAAAACTCACAAATACTCTCTTAACATAGCTATTAATTAAGAAGACAAATCTCCTACCTAAAGTTGTGAAAAAATCTTCTTAAACCGGAGTGTTAAATCTTACTAAATCTTACACACAATTTTTTTAAAAACTTACTTTTATTTCTCGGCTTATCTCCATCTATCTCCTTTCCAACTTTTAATTTGAATTTGAATTCTCATACATTTTCATACTTTTATTTGCCGTACTTTTCTCCTCCTCTCTCTATTATTAGTTGACAATCATTATTACATTTGAAAAATAAGATTTCAGAAAATTAATATGAGACGATTTCAAATTGTAGAAAATTTTATATGTATAAAATTTAAATAAATAAATATTGTTTATGAATACATAAAAAATTTTATATCTAAATTATTTCCATGCATCACAGGGGTGTCAACTAGCGTTATAAGATTTATGGGCGTTGCTGATGTTGAAATTGTAAGTAAAATCTAAACAAAATTTTCTCTTATGCACAATTTGAATATTTAAATTGTTTGATCATATTATTAATTTCACTTTTTTATAACTATAGAACACACTCTCAATCTCTTGCTCTTCGAATAGCATTATTCTAATGAAGATGATTACAACTGACTCTCTTAACCTCTCTTAGGCAATCAAATTTTTCTGAAGATCTTACTTCTAGGCAGATGTCATGCAACTAGATGAAACAAATCAAGATTGAGAAAAATAACGTTGATAGTTTTGAAAAATAATCTTTATTGTCCTACTATTTGAACTATTTGCCCATTCATAATATTATATTTTGAATTGCTATTAAGAGCATATTTTTGTTTTGGCACTATATTAGTTAAAGTATATTTATTAAAAAGTTATTTTGTTCTGAAAGTTATAATAATAAGAAAGACAATTAAACTATGATTACAAAATGATCGACAATTTATGATAATATTTATGATAGTAACATTTATATCTCTAATAGAAAATTATTAGTAATTTATGATAAAATTTGTTATTTAATTGTTCTATTCATCTTCACATTCCGCCATTGAATTTAATTTAACAAAATTTTATACAATAAAAATTATATATTTTTATAAAATAAATTTTATAAATAATAATTTATATTTATTAATAAATTTTATAATCAAATACCGTGCATCGCACAGGTGTCCAACTAGTACTAATATAATAAAACTCAGTTTTGAACAGCCACGTGGCAGCAGTAGAAGAACTCAAATTCCCTCCAAAACTCATAAATACCTCTTCTTCTTCAAGCATCTATTAAGAAGGCAACTCTTAATAAATAATCTTGCTAAATCTTGCAGCTCCAATTTTTAAAAAACTTACAATTTTATGTAACCTATTATCAATCAATTTTATGCAACTTGCAGTTTTAGTAACATTGGGTGTTATAGTAACTACTTAGCTACAATAAATTTATCTAATTAGATGATTAGCTACGGTGCATGTTCCTATACAGTGCATGTTCTTCTTTTATTTACTTTCATCATTTTTAAAAAACTTTTATTAATATATAAAAAGCATAACTAAAAACTTCCACGGGGTATAGAGCTAAAACACTTTATGAATCTAAATTGGTTAAAGCAAGAGGCTTTAAATTGAATATTTGTTATTTAAAATTAAATATTCTAATTACTTTAAACTTAATAAATATAAAATTGATAGATAATAGGCCGCATAAAATTAATTACTGAATATTTTACATATAAAAATATTTAAATTTAAAAACTTCCCGTGCATCGCACGGGTATAGAGCTAGTTAACATATATATATATATATGGGCCTTGTTGAAATATTATAGAATAGGCTGTCCAGGTGTCAGTACTTGGATGGAGAGTAAATTTGAGTAAGGTTTTGTTTGATAATGCAAGTTGGGGGAAAAATTAAAAGGAAAGTATTGGACAATTAATCTATGGCATAAAATTATTGAATAACAACTCAGAAATAATTGACTTGGATTATTTTTTGCATTAATGAAAAAGTGATACGCATCATATTTTTTTACCTTTTTTTTACGATATTTTGATCTTGAAACAAAATGATGACACGTGTGTAGAAGAAGACACTTTTCCACTCTTGTTCTAAATTATTTGGCAGTGTTATAAATACGTTAGATACTAGAAAGAAACTATATTGGCATTTTTAGCTTTGCATTAATACATGTGAAAACGGAGCCTAAAAGGCTATTTGAGTCATTTTTTGAATGGGGAAAAAAGAGAAGGGATCTTATAAGTCCTCCTTAGCTGGCCAGAGAAAGTAAGGTAAGGATTATAAATTATAGAAAAAAAATCAGGGAATTTGCCCTAAAGTCGTGGCTTATGTACTGTCCACGCCCTTCTAATCCCCTTCCATAAAATAAAGCTTACATGGCTCTCTGTCTCTCACACTCTATCCCTTTGTGCAGGAGTACAAGGAGTGGCATTTCCTGTGCTCAATGGCTATCCAAACTTACAGCTTGTGTCTATAGAAAGCAACTTTATTCCCCCAATCTTCTTTAATCTTTCATACACCAGAAACCCACATGATGAAACCCACCCGGTTAAAGCCTGCAAAGGGCAGACCTCGATGGCTGAGGTTGGAGTTCGCTTACTAGCTAGGGAGAGTACTATTGGGAAGCAAAGATATGTTGACGTTGACCCAACCTGTAAGAAGTCAATTTTATTTTATAGTCTTCTTTTCCAGCACAAGAAGCCCACAAATTAGTTCATTTGCCCAAATGAGCAGCATGAGCAGTGGCAATTTGTTTTCAAGAGACTGGTGATGTGCACTGGATGAACCAAAGCAAAGGCTTCCAACATGGTCAATCCTTTCACTGGACGAAATACCAAGTTTGCAACTGCTTCTCTAATCTAGAGATAGGTAACTTAAGATCTCAGTGTGTGTTGGGAAGAGAGTTTACTTGCAAGTTACAAAAGTCTTGATGAGATTGTTCAAAGAGGCTGAGGTCAGCTAACTCACTAAAACTAATTAGAGAATGATTTACTGTACTTTAAGAAAGTACAGTAAGTACAATCCACCTAGGATGACAGTTCATGTGGCGTCACATAAGTTGTTAGGTGGGTTTTTTTTTTGAAATTTAGTTTTTTTTTAGCCTAACCTATCTATTTTGGAGCCCAATTTATTTATTTTAGAATCCAACTTTTTATTTTGGTGCTCAAATTATCTTTTATTTTGGAGCCAAACTATTTTTGAGGTTTCAAAATAAAAAGTTGGGTTCCAAAATAGATAGATTAGACTCCAAAAAAAAAAATTTTAATTTCAAAAAAAAAAAAAGAAAAATCACCTGACAGCCCATGTGACGCCACATGAACTGTCATCTTAAGCGGATTGTAGTTACTGTACTTTCCTAAAGTACAGTAAATCTTTCTCAACTAAGTAATAAGGACTCAAATGGAAGCCAACAACCGGTAGCCAAACTTGTTATTAGCTTTTTGTTTGGGTTTTTCTCTGACCATACTTTTTATAGACAAGCTTTTGTCATTTTTGGTGGTCTCATAAATTTATTTGAAGAATTATCTTATCCTGTTTCGAAATTGTCTCAGTACCTTCCTTCTGTCCCGAAATTTGCAAGAACATTCTTGGTATCACCAATTTTGCTAAATTTCTTACTTTATTCTAATTAAGTTCAAAATACCTCTAATCTATATTTGTCTATTTCTTCATATCATCCTCTCTCTTCGATGCAAGGTGCCTGTCAAAAAGAGGACCCCGGTTGGGTCGATCGGTTAGAACTCTTGTTTAAAAGTAAGAGATCCCGAGTTCAATTCTTGGGGAGACTTACCTGATTTACATGCAATCCTCGAGGTGTGTAAATCTAAGATTTTTCCAGTCAAGTGAGGTAAGGGCAATACGGGTACACGGAAAGTAGGAGCTGTTAAGTTCTGACCTTAAAATTCACGAACACCAATCCTTGAGCCTAGTGGCGGATCCTCTTAACAGTCAGTGGGGTCACGTGACCCCATTGATTTGGAATGGGAGTTTTAAAAGGTTCTCTTTTTTTGTTTATATATGTCAAAATTTTATGTAAAATTATATAAGGTGACTCCACTGAATTTAAGAGTGACCCCTCTACATTCAAGTGACCCCACTGAACTAATATTCAGGATCCGCCACTATCTGAGCCCACAAAACCATACGGGGTGGGATAAAAAAGGTGCCGGTCAAAAAGACTTACTATTTATGATGATATTATTATATCACTGAATGACTATTTTTCACATATTGTTTTGGGTAGCAACACATTGCAATAATTTTTTAGATTATTTTTGTTTTCGTTAAGTTAATCTGTTAGCATTGATGATAACGCTCTTTTGCAAGTATCGAAATCCAAAAAGTTATTAAAAAAACATAAATAAGTAAAAGTATTTTGCGCTAATAAATACATGCGTATATACTCAATTTAACAAGGGCAAATATGCAATCCACGTTCTTCTCGAGCAGGCCTGACGCTTCGTCTGCGCCAGGGTTCAGAAAGCCAGGAGATTTTGGCCTCCAACGCAGCAGCACATGGATTGCTCGTGTCCTGGAACAGTGCACCGGTGGGGGAACTCAGACCCTCCCTGCACATCTTATCCACTTGTTGCTGTATGGAAGAGGAAGAAGCTGGGAAGGTGGGAAAGTTGTGAATTCGATGGGAGTTGGGAGTAGCAGTGGCCCGTACTCTCCGATCACCTTCCTCCTCTTCTTATTTTATCCTGGTGAGGTGACCTCAGAAGAGAGAGAGAGAGAGAGAGAGAGAGGTATAAGAGGGAGCGACACGGCGGGGGATGGATGTACTGGTGGGTTCCGACTTCCGAGTGAAGGGCTCTGGGAAGTGAGGAGCCCACCTCCCGTGTTCATCCTCCCCTTCTCTTCCCCACCACCCCGCATTCCTCGTTGCCAAGTATATGTTTCCTGTAAGTGACCCCTTTAAAGCAATTTTTAATGGCGGCCGTGTTGTTCTGAATGCTAGTTGGGTACACCTACCCGGGCCATTTTCCAACTACCCACGTCTGCACACGCAACTCCCCCATCCCCCTCCCCAACGCCGTCCTCCCCTGCCTCCCAATCCCAGCTCTTATTTCACTCGATCTTGGTTCTCCCTACCCCAATATATGCTGCTCTCTGCTCTTCCTTGGAGATCTATAGGTTTTCTGGCCCACGGCTTCCTTGCTTCACCGACTCCCGAAATTCTGTAATACGCAGAGACCTTTAGCAGATCTGCATCCTGCTCTTCCCCTCCCGGGTTTCTTCGAAGGAAGGTGGTGTCTTTCCACTCTGCAACTGCCTTATCCGCCTACATAATTCACAGGGAGACGCCTTCCGCTTGGTGCTCGCAGTTTTTGGTGTCTTTGACTCCCACGCCAACCAGAAAGTTCCGTTCTTGGATCAGTATGTGCCGTGATAATTCGACCCAGTAAGCAAAAATCCGAACTTTCCCCCTCCTCTGATGCTTTTCTTCTTAGTATCCTTCCTGTCCTTCCTCGTCCTCTCCAAGTCCCTCTCTGTGGACCCTCTTCCGTCGTGGGTAAATGAGATGAGAGTGTTGTCCCTGCTGTTTGGCCAAGAACTCCTCTACTTCCTTGTTCACTGGCTAAAGCAAACCCGTCGTATCACCTCCGCGGTCCTGAGAATTCCACCAATAATGTCTGCGAAGAAGAAGGTTGCTCCACTGGTGGTGGACATCGAGGAGGAGTCATCGGAGATGTCGGTGTTGGACTTGCCGGAGCTGACGTTGGAGTGTATACTTGGGAAGCTCTCACCGGCTGGGCTGTGTAACATGGCGGCCGTGTGCAGTTCCCTGAGGGAGAGTTGCAGGAGTGATCACCTGTGGGAGAGGCATATGAAGGAGAAATGGGGGCGCTTGATAGGCCCCGCGGCTCGCAGGGAGTGGGAAGCTTATGTCTCTTCAAGAAAGAACCATCTGGCCAGCCCATCTGGGGGCAGCAAGCAAACGAAGTGGCTGGAATCCCTATCTTGTATGTGGCCTCTTTCCTGGTTGAGATCAACGGCCGATGATGGCGGCTGTCCAAGGAGCTCCGTGCCGGTTGGCTCAACCATGTCGTGGTATTTGGCACTTGAGAGCGGCAGATTTTGGTTCCCTGCACAGGTCTTCAATCGCGAGGTGTAGTTCCAGTTCCTTGTCTGTTCCTGCTTATGTTCTCTTCAACATAGACATCTGATATGGGCATGCTGAATTTATTGATAAGTTACAACATTTGACATGTTGTGAGCCAATGATCCATCTCACAGCTCATGAACTTTTCCCTGACAAAAGTGCGGATGGACATGTTTGTGTATTTCACATATTTATTGCCAGATATCTTTGTGTGTTTTTTTCTCGGAAGTTGGCAGAAAGCCACAATTCAGCTAGATATTTGTGTCTACTGATATGGACAGCATTTTAGATCAATGGATCTTTAATCTATAGTTTAGTCACTAGATCCTTATTAGCTTCTTCTTCTTGTACAGTGTCTGATTAATATTGGTCATCTACTGCACTGTGATTCTGTATTCTGATCTTAGAACGGACCTAATAACTTTTCATCGCTGTGCAGAATGGGCATGTTGGATTTATGTTATCATGTTATGATGCCGAGCTCAGTTATGATTGCCGCACTGACACCTTCCTTGCGAGGTACAAATGCAGAAGTTGCTTTCTCCTAAGCCTTTCACGAAGGAAGCCATTTCCCCCCCTTTTGGTGTCCTGTTCACCATGATGGACTTGGAAACATGCGTCCCTTTAATGATTTCTAGGTGGAATAGTATCTGTATTTACTTTTGGATGGCATGTTGTGTAGGTACCCACCCCATGGGCGACGCATAATGGTGACTGAGGAAGGAGTGCAGTGGGACAGATTAAGAGCACCTTCAATTGATGCACCTGCCCATGACCTTCATGCTTCAGATTGTCTGAATGATCTGCACCCTGGTGATCATATAGAGATTCAATGGAGGAGGAGCAAGGAATTTCCTTATGGTGAGTTATAGTATGTCCTTGAATTTCACTATACGACTAGACTCAAAGTCAGATTATGCATATGGTGTTCTTTAGACAAGCTCATCTACCTTAATTTTTATCCATGAATCATCTATTCTTTTAAAGACAATTTAGTGGTTTGTTGCATGTTGCAAACAATGAAATGGGAGAGATGTTTACAATAATTGACATTGTCTTCTTGTATTTGGCAGGCTGGTGGTATGGGGTAGTGGGTCACCTAGAGTCTTGTGATGGACATGAACATCATTGCTGTTGTCACAGTAGTGGTAAGGATTCATTAATGAGACAAGTATGGTTTTATTGTCTACTTGTGAGACATTCAATGTGGAACAGCATTTCCAAAAGAACAAAATTTCTCAGTTCCATCCCGGGTTTCAGTGACCATGGACTTGCATCTTTGTACTTTTCTTTGATATGTGTGAAACAAGCAAATTAATCATGATGCCATTGTTATGTTTGCTTCCAGGTCCCAACCTCTGTTTTGTCTAATTTATTCAGTCCCCAGTCTTTTGAAAGAAAGCATCATTTTTTCCCAAATCACCAACAATATATTTCTTGTTTGCACTTGAGCTAAAAGGAAGGAATTTCTGTTAACCTTTATTGGTTTCTCATTGATCTTATTCCAGTATCATGCTGCTTTCTTCTGGATGCTTAGCTCCAGCACCATTTTTCTTACACCTGACACCACCATGTCTATCAAGAGGTTCAATATAAATATTGCCAGTAACTTACACTAAAAGCTACATGGTTAGATCTTAAAGTAGCTGCAGTTATTTGGAGAAAGCTGCATGATGTGTGGACATGTAATATAAACGTGGTTTGCTTATAATAAATCACCAATCTTTGATATACAAATCTAACCAAAACATTTCCAGTTAGAACCATCTACTACATCACTGATGTGCAGTTGAACATCTATTCTGGCATGCCATATACTGTAACAACAAAGCATTATTGGAGTTGATATTCTTCGTTTGTCCTTTCAAGTGCTTACAGATGCAGCTGCTTTCTCCCGTTATTGATCCAGAATTTTCTTTTGCCCTTTCAAATTTATTTTGGCAGACACCATCGTGTTGGAATTCAAACAATATGTGGTTGGTTCAAGATGGAGACAAGCAATGATAAACAGGAAGGATCATCGTGAAGAGGGGAATGAAACAGATGGTTTCTATGGGGGAATTAGGAAGCTACACAGAGAGGAGGAAATTGCCAAGTGGAGGCGCTTGTGGCCAAATGAAGTACTAGACTAGTTTTATGCATCTCCAGTTAGTGTCATACGCCATACTATGAGGCCCGGAGATGTGCAGCAGGTTGTGTGAGATCAGTTCCTTCACAGACAGCAGTGCTTGGCAAAAGAGCCCATAATCTGTGAAGACACTTGTTCACATGCCAACAAGTACACAGAACTTGTCTGAGGATCTTGGAACTGAACATGTCTATCAAATTTTGGCTGGATCAATCATCATTATGGATGACATTTCTTTCCCATTCCCTCTGGGTGGTGGCAGGGAGTTGGTGCAGTTTAATATCGCTGCTGGTCCCATCTGAGATCCTTTCTGCAGCTTTAGAATGGCATTCAGGTCTGATGTATACTACACAAGCAATATACATCCCACAGCTGTAATCTAGATTTGGCAGCAATAGAATAGAAACATACTTGTCTGTTGAAGTGACTTCAAACAACTGAAATTTCAGAATGTTACCCTTAATTGTTTATCTTGTGCTTTCTGATTTCATGGTCAGCAGCTCTTGGTCATAGTTGATTACAAGTTCTGCAGTTCTACCGCCGATGTCAATGCTTGAACAACATAGGCAATGCGAATAGCTTTGCTAGTGACCATTGGCTTTTGTCTGTGGGGTACCAGGCCAGTTGTGGACTTGATGCAGATGATCTCCCCAATTAGGTACATGTAAGAATTTTATGATTCTCAATTCCACCTTTCATAACCAGGGCATATGGGTGGACACTACATGCATATTATGCAGCTGTCAATGATCACCATAGATGAATGGCATGGCTAATTGCTACCAATATGTAAAGATAACCACAATCTTTATTTGCTTTCATTGTATTTGTTAGAATTGAGTGGCCTCTAAGTCAATCTTATACATCGATTATATATTTTAGTTCATATTATTATAATAAAAGTATTTTATTCATTATGTTTTGACTGATGTTTACATTACATAATGAATGTTATAGACACATGGAATGAAGATTAAATCATTAATGAGATCACGATAATATCAATCTTCTATAAACATGTGTCTTGAATTTTAATGGCCCAAAAGGATATTTGATAAGGACATTAAATATTCAGAAAAGACTAATATAAATTTTGTCTATTCATATGATGAGAGTGGTTGGTCTCATAGTCATTTGTATAGAGATATTAAGACAAATTTACAAGTGCTCGTTAAAGAATGAGTTTACTATATTGATTTAACTAAAAATCTCTAGATGGTCATTATATTTAGTTTTTAATCGGGATATTCATGTATTGCATTAGTACAGTTGGTCTTTAGATCTAAATCACCAAAGATGCCATGCATAAGGACTGTTATGTCTTGATTATTAATTTATGGATCTTAATATATAGTTGTGACTCACGACACAATGGAAGACTTGGAGAGGCTATTAAGTGAACATCATTCACTCTTAGTATATAACTAAGAGTGAATGTCTTATAGAATCATACTAAAAAATATCTAGCCATGTGCATACTAGAAAAGGAGCTTTCTAGTTATGATTATTATGACTATTGGGTTTTGCATAGCCAGTACATACGGGGTTTGACAGTTTAACAATATCTTTGTATTGTTAGGGTATTGGATGAGTGAAGGACTATAGATAGGTTTTAAGTGGGAGACGTTCACCATACATTTTTTAGATCATGAAATAGTGCTTAGTGTTGTTTATGATCTGAAAGTCCAATTGAATTATCGTCAGATGATTTTTTATTAGGTTATTATATTAATTATATATGTATCATGAGATGATACATAATTAATAAATTTAACTAAGTCTAAGAACAAGTTCTTGACTTAGTGGCCTACAAATCGAACTAATATTTGAATCTAGAGAGCTACACACATCATAGTACTCTTCAGATGAGCTGAGATATGATCTATAAAAAAATATCTGAGTTTTTATGAAAAACACTAGATATAGTAGCTATGGGACAAAACTTTAGGTCAAGCAACTAGCCCTACCCTCCCCACCCCCTCTTTCTGTCTTTCTCCTTGGGGTGTGTAGATAGAAAATTGCACCTCCAAGGATAAAAATATGAAAAGTTGAATCATTCATGATCACTATCAAAGTAATTGTCAGAAATATTTAGATGAATTAAAAGAACGTTAATTACCTTGTAAAACAGAAGAAAAATAGGGTTCATGAAGAAAACATGTGAACGTGGCTTCTTCTACTGACTCGTTTTGTAGTCTGACCTTATTGTGTTCAGCTTCTTCATGGGAAATAGGTGAATTTCTCCATCTTAGATCTCTGGCCTGTCAGAGAACAAAGGCCTCATGTTGATTGCTTAGTTTTTACTTGCCAAAAAAGTCACAAGAGAATAAAACTTATTAGAATCTATGATTTTGTGAAGTGTCCATCCACAAAAAGAATAATCACGATAATTAGAGGGAACTTATCGGGAGGTGGATTTTAAACCCTTGTGTGGGTTAAAAATAGATGTATGTTTGTGTTAGAAGGTGTTTATTGAAAGAAAACGAAGAAAACTATATGCTAACCATGCATGCATGAAAAGAAAGAATACAAACAATAATTGACAAGAGAGAGTGTGTGTGGGAGAGAGATAGGCCACCTCAGATGGGGTACTTTCTAGATGGAGAGGGTTTGGAAGGATTGGCAGAAGTTCTGCCCAATATATAGCTAGCCTTTGATTTTGGAGCCCTAGGAAGTCTACTTATAGGAAAGAGAAGCCCAATTTAACTTAGAGAATAATCCCAATTAAACTCAAGTTTAGGAGTCTAAATCAGGTTTGAATAGATTCTAGAGATTCTAGAGGATAGGTATGAGGTGTTTGGACCCTAACATCATAAAAAAAAAAACCCTTGGATAAGTAAAATCAAGGGATAATCTGAGTGATAGTCGGAGACGTTAGACGATACATGGCCTTCATGAAGACTTTTGAACACATCTTATTGGTTATGCATGTTAGGAATGTGTCTGACCGACTAGATGCGTTCAAGAATTTAAGCCATGAATGCGTCCGAGACCTGAAAGAACGTTTGTACAACCTTGCATGAAATCTGATAATAACGTACATTTGGCTTTGCAAATGAGTTTAGGAATTTAAGCTATGAACGCATCTGAGACTTCAAGGTGTGTTCATACAACCTTGCATGAAATCTGGTATTATCATGTGTTTGGCTTTTCTAATTGAGATTAGATATGATTCTAAGTAAGAATAAACTTGTAAGAGGTCAAAGAATGACTCCAAAGTGATGACTAACTTGTGACATTATTGATATGAACAAAAAATTGATCGCTAAAAATGGATGTTTACAGGAAGCCTCCCTTCTATCTATTCATAGTACTGCATAGTAGAGTAGTCAGTCGACATGCGGAGATCGCAGAGAGAAGTTTGTCTGCTACGAATGTTCGTGTGATTATTTCTGGAGATCGTGTTCTTACGCAATTCACATCCCATTGCTACCCATAAATGTGAACAGCTATTCTTCCTGCTCCAATTATTTTTCATTCCGATTTCCATTTCAGAACTAATATCAGAAGGAATCTCAAGTTTCTACCATACTCTAATGTGATTCTTTATAGTATTAATTATATTATGGGACTCATCCTTCGACAACAAATATATAGAATCTTCTTATTGTTGGTGTCATTTTCTTTGTGTTCATCCCATTGCGATTTTGATTCATGACCATGGGAAAATTGCATGCAGGCAAAGCTTGATGCATTAAAATATATGCTTATGTGGGTAGTAAGTGAAATGTCAAAATGCGTTGGGTGATCGAAGTGAAGAGCCTTCTCACTCTAGAATTTTCTAGAGTGAGAAGCTCTGGTTTTTTCCCCCTTTTTCGTCTCCCGCCGTCTTCTTCTCCCGTTAGGGCTTCGACCGGCGGGGTCGGAGAGCCCCCTCCCCCCCCCCCCCCTATCTTCTTTGTCCACTGTTCGCAAGCAAAGTCCCCTCTGGTGGCAAGATTTTGTTGTCTCCATCGCCGAAGGAGGTTTTGTAACGCCTCGACGCAGAAAAATCGGAGCGAGATTACAGTTATTAAATAATACAGAGCGAGAAAATAAATACAAACTATTGCACAAATGGAATAATACTAAATGAACTCTAATTTCATCAATAATTCAACAACTTCATTACAACTACTAATATCACATCTGCTTCATGAACTAACTATTATATCAACGTATCAGAGCCAAAACTAGGGCCCATAGTATTTTATTGAAAATCAAACTAATACATCAAAACTATCTGACTCATTCTATAATAACTAACTACTAAAGCAATGGTTATTGATCATGGTCACTCCTAAACGTCATCCTCAGTCCCAGCCTCGTGAGTGTGGTCATCATCTGACTCACCTGAAACACATTAAATAAAAACGCAGGATGAGCGAATAACGCCCAGTAGGACTTAATATCTCATGAACACAAGCATGGTTTAAATAATTAATGTCTTAATGGCAGGTTAACTAGAGAGAATAGTCATGTGGAGCGAGTAACGATAACAAGAGAACAACAGCATCTGGTACAGGAAAAATAGCACAACGAGAACGATAATAGAATGGCCATGTAACGATATAACATGTAAATTGCACAACATACACTAGTAACGATAACAATTGTACTGGTATAGATAGCACTTTGATTGTCATAGATTAATCTTGATAGTATGATGGCGCTGGATGCATGCCGTGTCACGCCCCTCCAATTTAGCAGCGGAATAAATCGGAGGAGACGCGAACAACGAGTATGGTAACGACAACTGCGCATATTTTCGCAAACATCAGAGCATCTAATGAACAATAATTGAAATAACTCTTGATTTCAACCACTAATTCGGAGCCAAACACAAGGCTCAATGACGTCATTACACTGAAAAGAAAACTAAAGCAATAACTACTAGACTCTATGGTACTAAGGTAACTTCATGAGTTGACTTTGGGTCGCTCATCACTCTAGTCTTGTCCCATTGATGTGTGTGACGTCAGAGTCCGACTTACCTGAGACACAATAACAAATAACGAAGGATGAGCGATAACGCCCAGTAGGACTTAAATCTCAGGGTCAAGCATGCTTTAAATAATTAGTGCATTAAATGGTAGAGTAACTAAAGATAGAGCGAGTCATGTAAAGTCGAGAAAGTAAGAGCACAAGTAACATGGTTTAAATAGTAGATGAATCAAGTATAGTACAATGAATAAGATCGAGTCACGATATAAAGCAACACAACAACACGATGGCAAATAACGTCAACATCAAGCAATAGCAAGCAACATGTATAGCAAGGAGAGAGAAAGTAGTTGGCCATATAGAGAGTAAATTGCACCTTGATTGATTTTCTTATCAATCGAAATAGTATAGCACTTTTGATTAACTTTCTTGTCAATCGAGATAGAAATTGCACTTTGGTTATCCGAAGATAGCCGAGAGAGAGTATGGAACTTGTTTGTCAAAAGACAATGAGAGAATATAGCACTTTGTGTTGATTGTCTTAGATTAATCTTGATAGTATGGCACTTGGATGTAATGCCAACATCCTGATCATTTAACTCCTGCGGGCAAATGGCACTTTCGGGCGCTCCCCCCAGGACCTGATCGGGCCCTATTACGTTGGCATTGGTTATATTGTTTATCTTTAGACAATCAATTAATGGTCAATTTGAGAGTACCAAGAAATAGATAAGAGCACTAGATGAATAGACGAGATAGTAGAGTGAACGTGAATAGGTGAGCGAGTAGAGTAAAGATGAGAGCTAGTGGACATCACGTAAAACAACGAGTAAACAAGCGATAGTAACAGTTGCACAACACGCGCAAGTCGTATTGGCAGTCAGATGGAATTCACGATCTTCCCGTTGGCCATGTTATGCACAAGTCCAGAGGTCCGACATGATTCAAGGTAAGAGCGAACTTCTAATAGCCGTTTGGATCATATCGATCCCTAAAGGGGTAATGGGTGTTAGGGTACAACCGGCTCGTCGACCATATGGGAATCCATGATCAGAGGAGACTTACGGAGGTCTTGCACAAGGATTCACTAGTCCGGCGGAAGGAGTATCCGATGGAGAGTTCGTCCAAGTCAAGAAAGTGTGTAAATATAGAAACAAGTACTCGACGTTCTAGAAGAATTCTAGAACAGTGGAGCATCGAGATCAGTGTTCTAAAACATCGCATGAATCGTAAACGAGTACTTGTTAAAGTAAGGTAATTAATTGCAATAATTACCAGATATGTTATGTATCATATTCATACAAATTAAGCCATGGTTGGATGGTTCAACGTGTGTGTATGTGTCATGAAATCAAGGATATGAAAGGTCAAGTGATTGACTTTTATTAGATTAAAATACAACCAATACTTACAACTTCGTTTTTCTGTAATTAAAACCGTTAACATGATATGTGAATTATGGTGGTACAACAAGACTTGCAAAAGACTAGTTTTCAGGCCCAAAAATTGAGATCGCGACGTGGTCTTGCAAGGATCGCGACGGGGTCGTCAGATCAGGCAGGCATAATGCGACATGGGTACTGTCGCGACCAGAACGCGACATAGGTACTGTCGCGACCCGACCTCAGAATACGACATATTGGGCCGTCGCGTTCACAGGGTCTGCGCCTGAGTCCGACAGGGATCTGACATGCTCTTGGTTCAGACTACCATGATTTGACACAGGGCAATATTCATGAAACGCCTATATCTCTCTATATGCTGACCTTTAGACAAAACTCACAACATAGAAAATGTCGAGGACATCTATTGGAAGAACTTTTGTGTTGTGGGCTGGTCTGAATCGGTCTCTAATTGCATGAAATACAGGACGAACGTGGGAAAGTCCTAAACATGTATGACTTCGTTGCGACTTACATGTTAGACTTGTAACATGAGATCTACTGACATTTGGACAAAAATTCTAACATAAAAGATGACAAGGACAACTAGTATAAGAACTTTGTTGTTGGGGTTTTAACCTAATTCGGTCTTGAACCTTGTGAAAAACATGAAGAAGTGAAAGTTAAATGCAACCTGAAAACGCAGTATCCTGCATGACTCTATTACGAAGTTTATAACTCTCTAATTAATGATATTTAAGCAAAACACTTAACATGAAAGATGACTATGACAATTAGTTAAAGAACTTTTATGTTGTAGGCTTGACCTACTTCGGCCTTTAATCGTGTGCAAAACAGGAAGAACTTAAAGTTAACTACATCTCGACATTGCAGTATCATGCAGGGACTCGATTAACACGCTTATAACTCTCTATCTAAAGACTTTTAGGCAAAACTTTCTACATAAAAGATGATTGTGACTACAAGTAGAAGAACTTTGATGTTGATTATTTAGTCTAATTCGGTCTAGAATCGTATTCATAATAAGAAGAACGGTAAAAGCCCTAACTGTGCGTGACTTAGGGAAAACGATTAATACACAAAGTATACTTGATGAAAATTAGTAAAATCAGAAGCAAATGAATCTAGACTCGAAGCTCTACAAGATGGTATTATTTTTCTTTAATCTTGACCCGAGAATGCCTACCTTTGAACGCAAAGAACTCCGCAGGTTCCTGGTTCGCTACAGGGCGAGGTGGAAGAAGACCACGTTTTTCCCCAGCCTTCTCCTCTCCTCCAGCGCCCCAAACTTGCTGCACACGACCCCTGCTTGATGCTAAACCTTCCCCAAACGTTTTGTGAAGAGTTCTTATAGTTTTAGGGTGCTACTTCATGTCCTAATGGGAATAGGAAAGAGGGCTGCGAATTTCTGCAATCTAGTTTCCAAAATCTGAGATTCTCTCACCCAAAGGAGGTAGCAAAGGTTTAAGAAACCACCTCTTAGAGTTGGGTCCGATTTTGACTTACCTTGTATGACTAATTACCCTAATTTTAACCCTAATGTGCCCTTCACAATTATTGCATATTTACAGGTGCGAATTTCTGAGTATTTTTATGTTCCAATTTTATTATTATGCTAAAAGTGATCCATTGGCCCATTTTCATTAATGGGTCACTAATACATAATGTTATAAGTCTCTCCAACCTATTTATTTAATTTATGGTTGGGTTATTTTTCCGTGTTAACAATTTTCCGACTTAGTTCCCTAATTCGGTTAACTTGGTCACGTGTAACTTACACTTGGCCAATCGGATTTTTCGTTGCTCGAATCTCTTCATGAAACTCTTAAGAATAATGTTTGATGTTGATTTATAATTTTTACGGAATTTTCTAATGTGTTTTCTCACGTACGATAGTGGTACGTAAGTCTATCATTTCGATAATACGTAAGTTATTTATTTACTATTTTCATACTTGAATTTTTTCATGGGTTATAAGTTGTCCATTGATCCAATTCCTTTTATGGACTATCCCCACATATTGTTTGGAGTCTACCCATAATTTTTATTTCAATTGTTAATCCACTTGGCTCATGTAATAATGGGTTTTCCAATTTATTCCTTATTTACAATAATAAGTCACATAAATTCTAAATCATGGTCCGAATTATTTTTCTATACCCAAATTTCTTAATGGGTCATTAGATAATAATTTTTAAGGTATAACTATTATTTTCATATAATTTTTATATGAGTTTCTACTCATGCAATAATTATGTGTATCTTTTAACTAGTTCGATTTTTATTAATGGGCAAAATTTTCATTTATCTATAATATTTTTTTAATTAATGAAATTTCTGGGGTATTACATGCCGTAACACATCCTTGATCATTTTAACTCCCATGGGCAATAGCACTTTTCGGGCGCTCCTCCTAGGACCTAATCGGGCCCCATTGCGCTGGCATTAGTCATTTCTTTATCTTAGACAATCACAAGAATGGCCAATAGAGTACCAAGAAATAGATAAGAGAGTACTAGACAAACTAGCTATATGAGAGAGTAGAGTGAACGTGAACAGATGAGAGAATATAAAGAGCAGATGAGATAGGGGTATTATCGTAAAATCACGTTAAACATCGATAGTAACGATTGCACGGCACACTATTGCGGGCCGACATACTGGTAGAAGTCACCACCGCCCACTAACCGTGCTGTGTACACAGGCTAGATGGTCCGACATGATCATAAGATAAGGAAAGAACACACTAAGGCCATGGATCGTATTGATCCCTAAGGTGTAACGGGTTTAAGGTACAACTAGCTCGTTGGCAATGGACGTATGCCAAAGCCAAGAAGACTTACGGAGGCCTTGACAAGGAGTCCCTGGCCCAGTCGAGAGTATTCCCGATGGAGAGGTGGTCCAAGTCAAGAGAAAGTGTATAGAAAACTGGTTCGTCGTGCCTCGAGTGCTCGAAGGCCGAAGGAAATGGTAACGGTGTACAAAGCACACGTACAAAATGTAGACAACCGTGATTAATTAAATAGGGAAATTTAGTCATTCATTTCGCTAATTTACCAGATACATTATTGCATAAATTATTAGGGTCAAATGGCAATTAATAATGTTATGTGTGTGCAAGTGTAAAGAAATTTTGAGGATATGATAAGTCGTGCAAATGCCCTTAAAAATAATTAATTTTATATAATTATTGTCATTTATTAATTTACCAGGTCGAATTAACTATAACATGGTTTAATCATGGCTAATTAAGGGGTATAAAGCCTAAATAGTAGGGGCATATGCACAATTTTTAGTTCTGGTCGAATTCTTTAAATCGCGGCGGGCCTACCCGTCGCGATTCAGATCGCGACGGGGCGGCCGGGCACGTCAGGTGGACCGACCGGTTTGGCCCGGTCTGGGGTGGAAATCGCGGCAGCTTATGCCGCCGCGTTCTTGACGCGACGCGACAGCCCGGCGCGACCCTGCTGATATCGCGGCGGGTCGCGCCGACGCGATATCAGGTAGGGTCGCCCTTTTCCCTTTTTTTTCCAGGGTGTATCCTCTTTGATATTTGGTCATTTTACATTTTGATGACCTAAACATGCGCAGTCAATGTTCAACGAATTAATTAGAGATGGATACATAATGAAAATTAGGCAAACCAGTGGCGTTTAAAAGCTAACATGATGTAGTATTTATGAGAATTTTCTCATGGCATGGGGTTACGTATGCTCGAGGTTTATAAGTAAACATGAAGGGTCGGGTACATAGAACTGACAGAGATTCAAAGAATTAATTTTCCCTCGTGGGAGATCGAAATGGAGCGAAACCAGAGGGCTTTTGCTCGGGAACATGAAGTCTTCCTAGGGTAATTTTTACACGGATTTTGGCTTGAGAGATTGCCTACATTTTTCGTGGAGTATGAAATCCCTAGTTTGAATATGGAAAAAAATGACGGAGAAACCGATCTCCAGCCCTTCACCTCCAAACTTCTCGTCCAAAATCACCTTCACTTCGTCCTTCAGAGTTCCTACTATGGTTTAGGGTTGGATGGGAATGAAAATGGAGTGTTTTGATGGCTAATAGAGTCCATAATCACCTAAAACTCTTCTCTTCAACTCTTAAATTAGTAATTATCCTCCTATTTCATATCAATTATCCACCTAATTAGGATGAGGAAGAGGCCTAATCTCGTGGTCAAAGGGTTAGGATGGGCTAAGGGCTCTTATTTTAGATAAATACAAGTTATTTAGTATTTATCCTAGCCTTTTACTATTTATTAATTAATTAAATCCGAATTTAGGATAATTACTTCCCATCCCATGATGGGCTCCACTATATTAGGCTCATTATTTTGTAATTAAGTCATTTACACAACCCATTAGGTTTTAACTTAATGTGCTTAATTTAATTCCCTTTTTATTTCACTTATTTCTCATTTATTCTAATTAAATCTATTTACCTCATTTATTTAAAATAAAAATTTTATTTTATTTAGATTTTAAAAATCAATGGTACCATAGATTTTGTCTCCGGTGATTTAGGATTTCCCCCTTCGTCGGAGGATCCTTTCTCCAATCAACCCGATGGTTCGACTAGAGGTCCGGCTGCGCTTCTTGACGTTTTCCTGTTCATGTATCTGTCCTTATTGTGTAGGTTTTCTCTATTGGCGATGAGGCTCGCCGCTCTCGCTCGCTCCCCCTTGGTCCGGAAGGCATCTCCCGGTGCCAGTGCCTTTTTATTCCCTGGTTCGAGGTCTGCAGCTGTGCATCTTTCAGTCTGGCCAAGACGAGCTCCTCCTGCGGTGTATCTCGCGGGCTCGCCTCCTCCTGTCGAACCTCCTCCGTCGTTTGCCGGCGAGCTACTCCGACAGCCCCGTGCGTCTTCCGGCTCCTGCTTCGTGACAGCTTTGTAGGCACCATTGTCTGCGCTCCCTTGCCTTCCCCTCCCCGGCCGATCCAGGAGTGTTCGCCGGCCATCGCCAGCGTCCGTCCAACTGCCGTCGCCTGGTCTACGACTCTGTTTCCCTTTGGGTTGGGGTGTTCATCCTTGTGTAAGGACCGTTGGTCCCTAGGTTGTGTTTTATTTGGGCCTGCTATGGTGGTGTTTGCCGTCCACTCCTACCGGAGGATGGCGTGCCATGTTTCCACTGTACCTCCTTGCGTTTGAATGAAGGATCACGTTTACTGTCCAAAAAAAAAAAGTCAAAATGTGTTGGCACGATACAGAGAAGATTAGCATGACCCCTATGACACGTACAAATGGGGAAATGGTCCAAATTTTTGGAGCACTCCCTTGTTTTGAGGGCCGTTGGCCCTAGCAAGTTTGCATGTGGGGAGGGCTGCACTTCTTCTCCAACTCCAGTTGGGAGGAAAGGAGGTGCCTCTAAACAAGTCCCTCTCTCCCTCCCCTCTTCTAGGCTTGTCAAATCTCATCTCTTTTTAGGGGGTTTTTTTTGGTTCAAGAAGGTTCCTTCTTGACTTTTGTCCTCTCTTTGGGGAAAGGAAATCGTTGGCATCATGTGTTTCTTTCTTCTCGAGGAACTTTAGTTTTCTTAGTCTCACTCTCTATTTAGAAGAGGTTTTGTTCTCCGACTTTGCTGGTGGATTCGTCACCGACCTTATTGGTGGAATCTTCACCGACTTTCTCGGAGATCGGCTTGCAGCTTACCTAACCTCTTGTTGCCAAGGGCCTTCTCTCCCTTCCTATTTTCCTATCTTCATATTTTCACTGTGAATTTTTTACATTTTTCATCTGAGATGTTCCTCGAGCGTGCCTCTTGTTAGGAGCAAAGTGCTCATCTTCCTCTGCATCTTTCTATGGAGTCTTTGGAGATGAGGAAGACACACAATTTGCTTGGGCTTTTCCCATGGCAGCACTAGCCTTGGCCATTTTCGTCTAGCTCCCCCTCGGCATTCTAGCTCTCCATGGGTATTCGTCATCCCATCAGATCCTCGGAAGTCATTTTGGACGATCTCCTTCGATGTTCCTGTGCGACGACCAAGTTATGCAAGAATTCTCCATTATATTATGTGTTTTTATTCCAGATGCTTTCCTTTAGTTTCTTGGGCTGTAAGGACATGTTAGGTTCAAATCTACTCTCTTTTTTTTGATAACGAAGAACCCCCGCCCCGTGTGGTTTTGTGGGCTCAGGGATTGGTGTTCGTGAACTCCAAGGTCAGGACTTGGTAGCTCCTACTTTCCGTGTACCCGTATTGCCTTTACCCCACTTGACCGGAAAAACTCCAGATCTACACACCTCGAGGATTGCATATAGATCAGGTAAGCCCCCCCCCCCCAGGAATCGAACTCGGGACCTCTTGCTTTTAAGCAAGAGTTCTAACCGATCGACCCAACCGGGGTCCTCTGGTTCAAATCTACTTTGCTCGATGATGTTGTATGTTGTACCATTTTCCGAGTTCACATACAATTTTTCTTTTCCTCTTGTACTTTTCACTGCTGTTTGAATGACAACTACAACTTTTCTATCCAAAAAAAGTGTTGGAGTGTGCTCTCTACTCGGGTTTGAGCTTTGAACCCTGAGGAAATCTCAATTCATGAGGCCTGTCTGTTAAGTCTCAATCTAATATTTTCAAAATTTTATCGTGCGTATATAGGAGCCCCCTTTTCCCCCCATTTTTTGAATATTTTCATATAAACCATTATTGCAACAATTATTATGAATTAAAATATTGTTTAAAATATCACTATTAAATCTCGAATGTTAATTGCAAGAAGATTTGTGGTGCTACTACATATTAGGCCAACTATAATTTAGTGAGTGTAATCCATAAAGGAAAATGACAAGATTGTCTATGGGTAAAATTAATCATGTGCGTGTTAAGGTCCCCACATTTTTAGAAAAGGGAGCGATAAAGGAATTTTCACCAAAAGATATTGAATTAATATGAGCAATATGATTTGGAAGGAATATATGCACTTTTTTAAAATGAAAGATAAGCTAGAGTGGCTTTGTTAAACATTTGAGACTATAATATTTTCCTTTTTAAAATAGTTTAACAAAGTTGGCAAATCTGTATTTTTTATCATAGTTATGGTTTATAAGCAAAAAAAAAATCAGTTGTCTCGTATAAGGTCTCATCTGATTTATATGCAGTATAATCTCATTGACAATTGGATAATTTGAAAATTGACAGAGTATTGTATATATCTCTTCTTAATGGACCAAAATAAGAGGACAATGTATAACCTCCCAAATTTACCAAGGCCAATAGTTTAAATTATCCATCAATTGAAGTCAATACGTTTGCCCTTCTAAAATCTAGGTCCAATTAGGATCAACCTATTAGAATTTAAATATTATTAGTTTAAAAGAGATGGTTATATTCAGCTCAATATGAGAATAGACCTTTCAGTTCAGACTCATGAAATAAGCCTATTCATATCTTATGCTCATGTTAAGTACAGAGACCATGATCACATGGAACTCATAACTCATTTGAAAGAAAAGTGACGTCAATTTTGAGTCCTTAAATATGGGATGGTTTCTTGCAATTATGGTGTTTTCCTCTCCTTTAAGTGACTTTTTGGAGTCAAATTTTCTCAAAGACAGGGCCATCTACCAAGAATATGAAAACATAGCTCTCATAGATACATGGTATAAATCCTCCTCTGAAGTGGAGATCTCGGCGCACAACGGGTAGCAGAGAAGCGCGAGTCATCTCTCTCGACCGCGGCCGGCGAGGGCGTCTTTGTGAGAAGGGGGGGGGGGGGGGGGGAGGGGTTGGGGAAGGCCGCCCTCCTCCTCCGGCTCCGGCTGGGAGAGGAGGGGACGCCTTGCCTTCTACACAGGTCGCTCTCCCCTTCCCCTCTCTTTCATCACCTCCTTCTTGAGGTTTTTGTTTCCAAGAAAAGTTTCTTCCTTGGATTTTGTCTTCTGTTAGGGAAGGATATGTTCTCCGGTGACCAATGGAGAGTCGGTTTCTAATATTTTGTGCTCAAGTTTGGTCGTGTGCCTGGGGTCTGTAGCTGTTTCTTGGTGGAAGTCCTATCTTGTGCTTTTTTCTCAGATTTCTGTTGCCATTGGAGGTGCTATCTTCAGATCCAATTGATCCAAGCTTTTCAACTTTGGAAAACCCTTATTTGAGGTTTGGAGTTATTGTTGTAGCTTGTGTCTCGGAGATATGTATGTGTTTCATCCAAACTGTCTTGCTTTTGCTACTGCAAAAATGAGCAAGATCTTGAAGCTCCGTCTCCCATCCTCTTTTGGTGTCGTTCAATTGCTATCAATGTTATGTTGTGGATGATCCTTTGTTGGTGGGTAAGGTGTTTCCTTCTTCTTGATCTTTTTAGATCTTCCTTAGATGTCATCCACAAATGTATTGACATCTTGTTGGGAGTTTTTTTTGGTAACAAGGAAATCCCGTCCTGTGTGGTTTTGTGGGTTCAAGGATTGGTGTTCGTGAACTCTAAGATCATGATTTGGCAGCTCCTACTTTCCGTGTATCCGTATTGTCCTTACCCCACTTGATCGAAAAATTTCAGACCTACACACATCGAGTATTGCATATAGATCAAGTAAGCGCCCCCCCCCCCCCCAAGAATCGAACTCGGGACCTCTTGCTTTTTAAGCAAGAGTTCTACCGATCGACCCAACCAGGGTCCTCCATCTTGTTGGGAGTTATGTCATCTTCTGTATCCGGTTTCTCTTTAAATGAATGAAGTCATTTACTGAAAAAAAAAAAGAGTTATAAATCCTCCTCTAATTGAACTCAATTGCTGGTTGTTGTTCTTACATCTTCAGTAAAAAGTTTCAAGTCTAAACCTTAATTATTGGAAACATGATACTGCACATTGTGTGCAGCAAAATTGGTACATTGGCTTTTAACTCTACGTCAATGGTCTATGACAAGATATGAAGGTAAGATATAATAAGCGTTTGCATCTCATCCTATGTTTTATCACTCTTGGACTAAGTGGAACAAATAGACCATAACCAGACCACATCAACTTTAATTTACTCTTTTTAAAATTGAAGCCCCAGTGGGATATCAATTCACTGGATTGCCATCTACAATAAATCTGAATTAATGTATGAGAAATACTTGCTTACCGTCGAGGACAAGTCTCCTATTGGCTCACGTGTGCGGGCGTGTGAATCCCACCACCTTTTCTCATCCTTTTTATAATGTGACTTCCATTTGCAATACAAAAGTTATTTGCCACCCATAATTAGTTATTACTCTTAGTACTAAAGCGAACATAACTAGTTAACGATGTCAAATAAATTACATGGGAAATGACACTTGGACATAAATAGCTTGTTAGCTGAGGTATGCATGTCAATGACATCTGAGAAAGATAGCAAAATTATTTGTCTCCAAAAGTACAACTAGCATTTCTCAAAAAACTATGTGAGAAATGTTATTATCCCATTGTGGAAATGGATTTATTAAAAATAAATAAATAAATCATAAATCTTTTTAAAATTCACTTTATCATGTCTTATCATGTTCTCATGGATGCGTATTGCTAATCCAAATCCCGTCGAATGCTACACGAGCGATAATGACGAGAGATGAATCAGCAATTTGCATAGCGCAGGCGTGCCAGCCACCGAAGTGACAACCATGTGTTCTGCCTCCGAGAGTCGAAGGACTTTAGATCTATTGTGCGCACCGTTTGACTTCGTCAAACGAAAGTAGAGATCGGGTCGGGACCAAGATCCCGCCATTGCCTAGACGCAACGACGTTAATTACATCTCTCTGAGAGAGAAAACCCTTATTAATCGCCAGATTAAAAGTCTCATGGCCTTAAAATGAAAACATCCGATAAAGGTGCAAAGTGCATGCGAAAGCGAGGCCAAAATGGCAAAGAGAAAGATTTCTATTCATGGCATTTGACTCTTTGTGATCATTATCATCTTCACATACAATTTTGGAGGCTTTTATTCATTTTATTCATTTGATATTTGTCAATTAATGCCAATTGTGTTCTCTTGATTTCATTTGAAACATGTTAGTTGTAGTTATGCTAGTGAATCGGCAGACTGATGAGTCGGCCAGGCTACTGAATCGACAGACTGCTGAGTCGGCAGGGTCCTGTTGAACTGGTGAGTCGGCAGACTGCTAACTCAAATGAGTTGGCAGAACCTTGCTGCAACATGAGTCGGCAGGCTACTGAGTCGGCCAGGCTACTGAATCGGCAAACTGCTGAGTTGGCAGGGTCCTGCTGAACTGGTGAGTCGGCAGACTGCTGAGTCGGCAGACTGCTAACTCAAATGAGTTGGCAGAACCTTGTTGCAACATGAGTCGACAGGCTGCTGAGTCGGCAGACTGCTGAGTTGGCAGGGTCCTGCTGAACTGGTGAGTCGGCAGAATGCTGAGTCGACAGACTGTTAACTCAAATGAGTTGGCAGAACCTTGCTGCAACATGAGTCGGCAGGCTGCTGAGTCGGCAGACTGCTGAGTCTGCAGACTGCTAACTCAAATGAGTTGGCAGAACCTTGCTGCAACATGAATCGGCAGGCTGCTGAGTCGACAGACTGCTGAGTTGGCAGGGTCCTGCTGAACTAGTGAGTCGGCAGACTGCTGAGTCGGCAGACTGCTAACTCAAATGAGGTGGCAAAACCTTGCTGCAACATGAGTCGGCAGGCTGCTGAGTCGGCAGACTGCTGAGTTGGCAGGGTCCTGCTGAACTGGTGAGTCGGCAGACTGCTAACTGCTAACTCAAATGAGTTGGCAGAACCTTGCTGCAACATGAGTCGACAGGCTGCTGAGTCGGCAGACTGCTGAGTTGGCAAGGTCCTGCTGAACTGGTGAGTCGGCAGACTGCTGAGTCGGCAGACTGCTAACTCAAATGAGGTGGCAAAACCTTGCTGCAACATGAGTCGGCAGGCTGCTAAGTCGGCCAGGCTGCTGCAGTGCTGCCGAATCACTTAGCCAACATGATTTCTGAAGTCTTTTAATTTTATAAAGTCTTTTGGTCTCATAAGGATGCACGAGAAAATTCGGCAGCACCTCCCCTTACTCATGATGAAAGAGGAGGGCACAATATTCATCCACCATGATGGAGACGACACCAAAACGAGGTGTTAGCCGCATGCGGCGTCACCCAAACGGCACACGGTACCAATTTCCGAGGCTTGCCTACGAGAGAACTGATGAGTACCGGGACCGAAAACAAGTGCTCTCATGAATCAATGCTTGCCAACTCATCATGTATGAGGCTTGCCGACTCACTGGTTTAAATCTCCTCATTGATTCAGTGAGTCGGGAGCATGCTGAATCCTTGCCGACTCACCATCCAGAAACACAGAACGGTTTAAAATTCGCGGGGAAATTTCGACAGCACCTCCCCCGGACCCATGAGATGTGGGGGAGGTCGCGGTATCCATCCACCATAAAGGAGATGGTACCAAAACGGGGTATTGGCCGTGCACGGCGCTACCCAAACGGCACACGGTACCGGTTCCCGAGGCATGGCTACAAAGGAACCGAAGAGTACCGAGACCAACAACAGACCGGTGGGCAATCTGATGATGTGCAAGTCTAGAAACTCGGGCATAGATATCATATTATCTAACTCGAGGCCTCATAGAGTCTCATTTCTATGTGAGTCGGCAAGAAACTGCTCTGCATGCATGAGTCGGCAGCATGCAGTTCTGCCTAGGTGAGTCGGCAACCCTCATTTGCAAAGGAGCGACATCCAAATCACGGAGGAACGACATGAAACTTTTATGGGATGGACTGAGGTATGTCCCGGTCGATTCCAATCTTTTACATGCGCGAGAAGTCGCGTCGATTGGTCTCAAACCGCCGAAAACATCCGTTCTGCCTGGTGAGTCGGCAGCAAGGCAGAACTGAGTCGGCAACGGGCATTTGCAACGAGACGGTCAATCAAACCACGTCAGAATGGAACGAAATTTTTATGGAGAGGACTGACATGTATATGGATAAATTTGAATCTTTTTCATGGACGAAATGTCGTGCCAATCGGTCTCAATCCGCCCAAAACACACGTTCTGCCTGGTGAGTCGGTAGCCAGCCAAAACTGAGTCGGCAACGCCCAACTGTAAAGGGACGGCCACCCAAATCACACCGGAATGACACGAAATTTTTAGGGTAGGGACTGATATATATATTGATCGATTTCACCCATTCGCATGAGCGAGAAGTCGTGCCAATCGGTCCAGAAATGCGAGAAACTCTCGTTCTGCCCGGTGAGTCGGCAACCAAACAGAAACGCCTATTAGCAACCGGAAGGCCATTCAAATTGGGTCGAAACGACACGGAATTTTTTATAGGGGGACTGAGATGTATATTGATCGACTCCAGTCTTTTACATGGACAAAACGTTGCACCAATCAATCCCGAAATGTCGAAAACTCACTGCCCAGGTGAGTTGGCAGCAAACCTTCAACAGGGATTCCTTTACTTACATGGCTTTCACCCCGGAAAACGAAATAAATGCAGTACAGACATGATGTTGGGGCCAAATACCTCCCCTTCAAGCCCTAAGCGAGGCATGAGTATCAAATTACTCAACCTTTTGTGCTTGGACCCAAAAAATGGAGTGATTCGGCAGGGAGCATTCAAATTAAAATCTGATGAACAAAAATGGGAAAATCTTGCTATGCAGGGGGGTTTTTGCAGCATTTCAATGATAGGGAAGGGTTATTAATTCCACCTAGGGGGTGCCATAAGGAATGGGCATTGATTTGCTCATCCTTGGGCCCCCCAAAACTCACACCCAAGTGAGTTGGCAGAGAACAATCAAAGAGGGAAAAAAAAAAAACGCAGCAGAGGGGTTCCTTTTAAGGAGAAGACTCCAAATCACTTAAAGAAGAAGGATGCTTGGGGGAAAAAGGGGAAGGGTCACATGTTCATGCATCGGAATGTGCACATTAAAGAAGTAAGAATCTATCATAAGCATTAAATAAAGAAGACATGTGCTCTCATATACTCCATATTTTATTCAAAGAAGGCAAGCATCAAGTGTCCTTCCCATCCCATGGGGGAAGAGGAGGGACAACAAGTACACACACTATGATTTGACAAGACAATGGGGAAAGAGGGGAGAACATAAAAAAAACAAAAGCAAAGGGAGGAGGGAGGCGATGGGATGGAGGGATCTCTCTCTCTCTCTCTCTCTCTTCCTTTTCTTGCCTTCTCACCCTCTTCTTCCTCTTAATCTCTTCTCTTCTACTTGCCTTTTTTTTTGCTGCCTGTTATGCTTGCCCTTGGGAGAAAACACCAGCCAGCCCCCCCTTTCTTTCTCTCTTCTCTGCGCAGGAACCCCCAGAACCAACAGAAGGCCCAGCCAAGAAAAACTCCTTTTTCCACTGCTTCCTTGCTCCTCACGCAGCCAACCCCTTCTCCTCTTCCTTCTCTTCCTTTTTTTTTTTCTATTCTCCTTGGTTCCTCCTCCACAAGAAGAAGCTCCCTTCTCTCTTTCTTGCTCCCCAAGCCACACCCTCTCTCCTTTTCCAAAAAGTTGCCAGAGCCGGGTCCCGAAGCTTCTTTGGAAGGAGACCTTTTTGTAGTGGGGGGTGAAAGGTTCCTTAAAGTGACCCCAAGCATGGGGCACTCTTGGGCCATTAGATAGTGGGCCAATAAGTGGGCTCACATCTTGTTTTATCTCTTTATCTTATCATTTTTTATGTCCACAAATGCCCCCCACCCAGGGGTGGTGCAAGCAAGGGACGAGCGGGGCGACACCCGTGGGTGAACCCGTACGACGTCAACTAGGTCTCATTCTCAATTTGATGTGAGTCAATTCATCAGCACGACGGTCATTGACTTGTTGCCATGCCAACAGTCTTGCGGTTCGCCAATGTATTGACGGTTTCTTGGCTTTGTCTATTGTGTTCATATTATTGTGCTCAGCTTGAGATGGTTGACGTCAACGCGAGTCGAAATCCCTTGGGCTCGCTCGTGTGATAAACGGGCTTTGCTTTGATAAGTGGACCGATCAACAGCTCTTGTGAGTTGAAAAGCTCTTCATTTAGTGGCATTTTGAGTGGACAGACTCCTCGAGTCGACAGCCCCTTCTATTCAATGGCCTGGTGGCTCAACATGTCTCATGAGTCGGTTGGCCTTTGAGTTGGCTAGCCATGTGATTCGGCAGCCTTCTGGCCTGTTAGTGTTGTGACTTGTGAGGCTTTGACTCGGCCTGAGTTGGTGGGCCCTGCAAGTCGATAACCATCTTGAGTCGACAGTCATCCTCCTTGCTGGCTCTATGACTCTGCGGCCTCATGAGTCGGTAGATCTTCTCTTCGCAGGCATCGTGATTCAACAGGTCTAGTGAGTCAATAGCACTACGAACCGGCATCCCTCCTTCTTGTCGGTGCTGAGAGTCGATAGCCTCGTGAAATGATGAAGAAACCCAATAAGGCAATGAAGACCTTTAAACTAACAAGTTACTTGAGAGCTCGTTGCCTTAATGAGTCAGCAAGAGCACTGAGACTGGCGACTTCTTCGAATTGCTGGGATTTCTGACCCGGTGGGACGCCTGCAACGTAGGATTTTTGGAAGCCTCCTTGAGCTGGCGAGAGCCCTGAATCAGTGGCCTCTTTCAATTGGCAAGGCCACGTGAGCTGGTGGCCTTCATGGGTCAATCGTCCATTGGGCTACGTTGGCCTATTGTATGAGCCGTTGGGGCATGTTGGCCTGATTTGTGAGCTGGTTGCTCCTTCTAGACCCAGTAAGTGACCTTGTTGCTTCTTTTCTTATGAACTGTCTTGCTGACTGGTCATCTTGAATGCACAACAATCTGAGCATGCAGTAGCATTGAGTTCTTAGTAGGAGGAAGTAGACAGCTTCCATGTCGTTGATAACCAAACTGACGCTTTGGAGATCTTGTAGCCCTCATCAATGCCACTTTGCTCAGAGATAGATTAATGTGCTCTTGTCTTCCTTCCTTTTTTTGACTTTTGTTGTGTCTGGGAATCGACGGATTTCTTCAACAAAACTAGTTTTGTGGGTGTCAACTAACTTAGCCATTTGTCGATACCTTCTCCATGAGGCGTTGACAGATTCAATTGAAGTCCACCATGTGTCGACACCTGCTTCTATGATTGTCAGCCGGCTCTATCAGAAATTTCCTTCGAGAGACTTGCAATTTGTCAGAATCGACTTCATATATAATGACATTTCACTTCATCGCATATGAGATAGAACTCCGACTGGCATGAAGATAAGCTTTGACTGTGCATGAAGATGAGCTTCAGCTGGCACGAATACAAAGAGGAGCCTCGGCTAGTATTGACATAAAAACGAGCTTAGGCTGGCATTGGCATGAATATGAGCTTTGACTGTCGTGAAGATAAACTTCAACTGGCATGAAGGCAGGCTTCGGCTAGCAGTGACATGAAGACGAGCCCCGGATGGTATTGGCATAAAGGCGAGCTTTGGCTGGCATTGACGTGAAAATAAGCTTTGATTGTCGAGTACCACTTTTGTCACGATTTCCTTTCTAGAGACTTGAAGCCTGCTTGCCTTTGGCATCTATCTTTGATTGATTTTTTTTATTTTCACATTATCGAATTGAGCGCCCTTTCGGGTTTTCACCCAATCCGACCCCCTTTTGCTTTTGCCTACGCGCCCTTTCGGGTTTTCACGTAGCGGGGTACCCAATTTTGCCCATGGTGCCCTTTCGGGTTTTCACCATGACCGGGTTTTAGCTCTTTTTTTTCTATACATATATATACTATAAAGAGAGACTCATAAGTGGAATATAACTCGACCACCAATCATACCATGATGTTGGTAGATGGTGTGGGGTTATTTAGGCAGATTGCAAAATGGTAATCTAGAAAACCTATGTGCTACCTTCAGCGGGTGTTCTAACGGTAAGCATCTATTGGTTAGCCAAGACAAGAAGTCAAGGCTAAGCTTTATTTGGAGTTTTGAAAAGGTAGAGGCTATCTAAACCTAGGGTCCCAATTGGCGAAAGCAAGTGTATATATGAGTGAGGCATAGATGGCAAGAGACAGCTTGTCTAAGTTTTAAGGTTTTGTTTTGACCAGAGAGTACATAGCTGGATTTAGAGAATGAATAGCAAAAAGGAGATTTCTTGAAAGAGCAGGGATAGAACTCCCCCTTCTAGCTATTTTGACAATTTGACTTCATTCATTTTCCCCTTTTTTTTTAATCACATTACTGACCCAAGCGTCCTTTCGGGTTTTCACCGGAGTCAGCCCCTTCTTGCTTTTGCCTACGCGCCCTTTCGGGTTTTCATGTAGCAGGGTTTCCAATTTTGCCCACGACGCCCTTTCGGGTTTTCATCGTAGCCGGGTTTTTTCTTATCTTTTTTACCCCTACTCGGTAGCGAAACTAGAGTAGGTCCGACGGGCATCTCTATTTTGAGCCCTTTTGTTCATCATTTTTTTATCATTTCATTTTTTTAATACAGAAATGTCGCAGGATAGGCACCGCGAGCATACATTCAATAGTGTACCCTCAGAGTTCTTGAACATGAAAGATTGGAGGGTGTATGTCGTCGAGGCAATGTCGAATTTAGCTCCATGAGTTGTTAGATCCTCTTGACGTTGAAGCATAATGACTCCATCTCGAACCATCGACCATTGTAAAGGTGGCTCCACCATATTGACTTGGGGAATCTTGGGCGTGGAATGTCAAAGCTCAATGTTAAATCCCCCGAACCGTCGCAAAAAGGATGAGATAATATACGGTTCCTGTAAAATGATCTGGTTATATAAACATCGAACATGGCAACTCGATTTTAACTCTTAAATCCTCGGAGATCTCACGTGGCAATTGTCCCACGGGCTGAGATTGAACTACAATGTTTATCTTGTAGTTGCAGTTCCTCAGAGATAGATGTTTATACCCTTGGAGACCTCAGACGCGGAACTAATCCCACGAACTGAGGCTGGACTACGATATTCATCCCGTAGTTGCAGCTCCTTAAGGGTGGATTCTTATATCCTCGGAGACCTCAGACGCGGCACTGATCCCACAAACTGAGGCTAAACTACGGTGTTTATCCCGTAGTTGTAGCTCCTTAAAGATGGATTCTTATATCCTTGGAGACCTCAGACGCGGTATTGATCCCACGAACTAAGGCTGGACTACGGTATTTATTCCGTAGTTGCAGCTCCTTAAGGGTGGATTTTTTTTATATCTTTGGAGACCCCAGACCGGGTAACATTTCACGATCTGAGGCTGGACTATGGTATTTAGCCCGCAGTTGCAGCTCCTGGTAGCTTCATTAAGAATTCGAGTACAGGAGCCCAACACGTGGGCAGAGAGGCCCGACTTCTTAAATCAAATGTTCTATTTTTTTTCGTGATTTCTTTTGTTCTATTCATTTTTTCTGATTAATTTTCTATTTTATTTTTTTATTTTCTTTTCTTCTCTTTTTTATTTCTTCTATTTTTTCTATTTTTTCTTTTCTATTTTCTTTTGTCTCTTTTTTTTTGAACAAAATTTCATTTCATCCTCTCTTTTTAATCATTTCATTTTTTCCATTGATCATTTTATTATTTTCTATTCATTTTGTCTGTTTCTTTCATTTCTTTTCTTTTTAATATATGTCTTTTAGAGACCTCAAATGTGGTAAATATTCCACAAAAGGAGGCTAGATTACGGTACTTGTTCCGTAGTGTCTATTTATAGGAGGTCAATTTTAATTTATATCTTTGGAGACCCCAGATGTGGGAAATATCCCACAACTGAGAATGGACTGCGATATTTGTCTTGCAGTTACTGCTCCTTTGAGATCAATTTGTCTTTTATCCCTAGAGACCCCAGATGTGGAAAATGTTCCATAAATTGAGGATGGACTACGGCACTTATCCCGTAGTTGCTGCTCCTTTGAGATTAATTTAATTTTGAATCCCTGGAGACCCCAGATGTGGGAAATGTTCCACAAACTGAGAATGGACTACGGAACTTATCCCGCAGTTGCAGCTCCTTTGAGATTAATTTGATTTTGAATCCCTAGAGACCTCAGATGTGAGAAATGTTCCACAAACTGAGAATGGATTACGGAACTTATCCCGCAGTTGCAGCTCCTTTGAGATTAATTAGATTTTAAAGTTCTTTTACTTTAAATGTATTTTTAGTCAATTTTGGAAACATTGGGCACTGAGACCCGATTCTGAAATCATGAGGGCGTGGAAGCCCGATTTTGAAAGTTATGAGGGCGTAAATACCTCGATATTTTATTAAACATGTGGGCGCTAAGGTCCCAGTTTGAAAATATGAGGGCGAAGAAGCCCGCTTTTGAAATTGTGAGGACGCGAATGTCCAATTTGAAAACATGAAGGCGTGGAAGCCTGATTTTGAAATATGTAGACACAGAGGCCCATTTTGGAAACATGGGGGCGAAGAAGCCCGATTTGAAATTTGTGAGGGAGTAGAGGCCTCGATCTTTTTATTAAACATGTCGGAGCTAAGGTCCCGTTTGAAAAACATGATTTTGAGTTTTGAAACATGAATTTTCAAATATGACTGACGCACCGTTACTTCGAAAACGTCGATTTTGTAATTTGACCGGCAAATTGTCATTTTTGAAATATGAATTTTGAAATATGATTGGAAAATTTCCAGTTTTGAAATATGTCTTTTGAAATATGATTGACAAGTTGCCAGTTTTGAAATATGTCTTTTGAAACAAGATTGGCAAATTACCAGTTTTGAAATATATCTTTTGAAACATGATTGGCAAATTGCCGATTTTGAAATATGTCTTTTGAAACATGATCGGCAAATTGCCAGTTTTGAAATATGTCTTTTGAAACATGATTGGCAAATTGCCAGTTTTGAAATAGGTCTTTTGAAATATGATTGACAAATTGCCAGTTTTGAAATATGTCTTTTGAAATATGATTGGTAAATTGCCAATTTTGAAATATGCCTTTTGAAATATGATTGGCAAATTGCCAGTTTTGAAATATGTCTTTTGAAACATGATTGGTAAATTGCCAGTTTTGAAATATGTCTTTTGAAACATGATTAGCAAATTGCCGATTTTGAAATATATCTTTTGAAATATGATTGACAAATTGCCAGTTTTGAAATAGGTCTTTTGAAACATGATTGGCAAATTGCCAGTTTTGAAATAGGTCTTTTGAAATATGATTGGCAAATTGCCAGTTTTGAAATATGTCTTTTGAAATATGATTGGTAAATTGCCAATTTTGACATGTCTTTTGAAATATGATTGACAAATTGCCACTTTTGAAATATGAGTTCTTTTGAAATCATGAGTGGCAAACTTGCCAATTTTAAAATATGACTTTTGAAAAGATGGTTGGCGAGACGCCACTTTTTAAAATATGAGTTCTTTTGAAATCATGAATGACAAGCTTGCCAATTTGAAAACATGACTTTTGAAAATATAATTGGCGAGTCGCCGCTTTTGAAATATGAGTTCTTTTGAAATTATGAGTGGCAAGCTTGCCAATTTCAAAATATGACTTTTGAAAACATGGTTGGCGATGCCCCACTTTTAAAAATATGAGTTCCTTTGAAATCATGAATGGCAAGCTTGCCGATTCGAAAACATGACTTTTGAAAATATGATTGGCGACACGCCACTTTTTAAAATATGAGTTCTTTTGAAATCATGAATGGCAAGCTTACCGATTTTAAAATATGAATCTTTGAAAACATGATTGGCGATCTGCCACTTTTTAAATATGAGTTCTTTTGAAATCATGAATGGCAAGCTTGCCGATTTTGAAATATGGGTTTTGAAAACATGATTGACAATTTGCTTGTTTTTTTTTTAAGTTGGATAAGGATAAATCCCTTGTCTATTTTATTAGGGATCCGGAAAAAGAATATATACTCAAAAATCTGGTGAGAAAACCCATGTATGCTTATGTGCATAAACGGTGAAAGCCCGATGCGGTACGATCATGTGGGTTCATATCATCGCCCTAAAAAAATGCAATTTTTTTGAGGTATTATTTGCCTCAGAACCATAGTCCAACTAGCGGTATGGTTGGCCTATTTATTTTTGCTGCTCGTCATCGACGATAATACCTCAGGTGGCCCTAGAAGAGCCGGTTGAGACCACTTTAATGACCAGGTCTCATGCTGGGTGGTCGGTGTGACTAGCTCAGCGAGCTGCTTCTTTTTTTTTGTTTTTTTTTCTTTTTTTTTTTTTGAATGAGTATTTACATGAATGGACATTACACGTTTGATTTGCATCTGCCCCCAGAATCACTCAATCTTGATGAGCTGACTCTTATTTATTTGCTGGCTAAAGATCTTGAAGTTTCCCCGGGGGGCATGAGCTTCATCTGTGCATCGAGCATCTTGAACCACTTATACTTTTCGGGCTCGGATATCATAGGTTGCGTCTGCCCCCATGTTGGTCGGCCCGTTTGCCGTATGCTTTTTTTCTATTACATTGGAGCCCCGTGAGGGCGCGGCGAGTCCACCTTATACTCGCCCACTTGTAGCTCCTCTTTTCTTATTAATGCTTCAATTTTGTCCTTGAGGACATAGCAATCCTCTGTAACATGCCCCGACAGCTGATGATATAAGCAGAATCGGGGATCGTCTTTCTTCTTGATGTCCTCTGTCCTTCTAGGCTCGGGTGGGACGATTTTGTTATATTGACGTGCCCATTCAAAGAGGGTCTGTGTCTTATCTCTTGGAAAGGAGTATGGCTTTTGCATCTTCTCTTGCAACGAACCCCTTTTATTTCGCTTCATTTGTTTGACGAAAGGAGAGCCATCTTCACTCTTTTGTCGTGTGAAGGTTTTAAAGTTCACAGTATGAACATCTGCAGGTGCTGGCCTTTTCCCAAGCAATTTGTTTTCCTGACTTGACGCATAGACAGAAGGATAGTTGGAAAGAAATTGTTCGATCTCGGCCACAACTTTATTTAGCTGGATGAAGGATTTGATCTTAATGTCAATCATCTTTTCTAGAACATGCTTGCTCAGGTTTTGCTTGCAAATTTGAACGGCGTCCTCTGGATGTAGTGGTCGTCTGCATCTCATGCTGAGATCTCTCCACCTTTTGACATAATCCAGAGCTGACTCATTGTCTTGTTGCCTGGTTACATATAGCTCGACCAGTGTGATTTCTCTTTCAGCAACATAGAATCTTTCTACGAACTTCCGTTGCATATCTGGCCAGTCTATAATGGACCCGACTAGTAAATTTGAATACCATTCGAAAGCCAGTCCAGTTAGGGAAGACCCGAAGAATTTGAGCAAATATGACTCGTTTATGGCCAAATCTCCCATTATATTGACATAATGTGCAACATGTTCTTTTGGCGATCCTTGCCCATTGAACTTTTCAAACTTGGGTGGCTTGCTTATGCCAGCAGGTAATCTCTTTGCAGCATGGCACACAGGATATGGTACATGGTACACCTGAAATAGGGCTTGATCAGACTTGTCCATTCCAGATAGTTTTGTTTCTATGATCTGTTCCAACATTTGTCTATTCATAATCGGCATCCGGACCATGTCTGGATGAGGAGGAGCCGACTGCATCTGAGCCATGGTGGCGGGCCCTTGATGTGCTACTTGGCAGGCTATGGGCTGCTCTGGAGCTGTTGGGCTTGAGGTGCCCCCAGTAAGGCCTGATACCGAGTGGGGCATTGTTGGTTGTAATAGGGTGTGGGGCAGGTTGATGTCAACTTGTGGTGCCCCCACTATGCCTCCTGCTTCTCTTGATGCAAGAGTCTGGGCGTCCCTTTCTTCAATTTGTCTTTTCAACCTTTCAATCTCATGTTGGTATCTTTGTATCAATGCTGCCACAGCAGGATCATATGTATGAGTGCTAGGGACATCATATATCACTTCAATTGGAACTCCTCTCAGAGGGGTAGGTGGCAGATTATTGATATTATCAGCTGCTATTATATTTGTAGCCTCTTCTTGGGCCACTGAGACTATTGGGGCTTTGCCCTTAGCTTCTTCCCTCCTGACAGGAGGATTCGGCCCTTCATTGAGCTTTGGCAATTCATCTTGCTCAGTAGCTAGTGCCCCATGTCGACCGAGCACACCAGTCATACAGCATGTGTATGTTTGCAGAGCTTTGTCTGTTCTTTTAGCTTCTTTGCATTCTACCTCGTCCCTGGGTGTCTGCATCCTTTCAGACCCATCCTCTGGCATCTTCTGAGGCAGCTGCTGATATAGAGAAATTATATTTACCCCTTTTTGCTGAGCTTCTCGTCGGGCTGGGGCTTCATGTGGACGTGGCGGATCCACCTTATACTCGCCCATTTGCAGCTCTCCTTTGTTGATCAATGCTTGAGCCACATCTTTGAACAGATAGCAATCTTGTATGGCATGGCCCACCACTTGATGATAAAGGCAAAAGAGCGGATCACCTCTCCTCTTGGGGTCCTCTGGCCTTTTAGGACTTGGCAAGACAAGCTTATTGTGTTCGCGGGCTAGCTCAAAAAGGACCCTTGTTTTGTTCCTTGGGAAGGAATAAGGCTTTTGTAGTTTCTCTTGTAGCAGAATTTGCTTTCTTGGCTTTGACAACTTGGCAGGTGGGGAGCTGGCCACCCCTTTAGCAGTTGTTAAACCCTTGGACTGTCTTTTCTCCTGGTTTGCCTCATCGGCAGAAGAATACTTGGTGAGGAATGCCTCGATATCAGATGCAACATTGCTCAGTCGGCTGAAGGTTTTGATATCAATTCCGACCGTTCTTTCAAAGATTTCCTCCCGCAGATTGTGCTTGCACATGCGGATAACATCTTCTTCACATGGTGGTTGTTTGTACTTTCTAGTAAGGTTCCTCCACCTTTGAATATACTTATGAGCTGATTCATCATGCTCGTGGGCAATGGCAAAGAACTTTTCTATTGGGACTTCCTTCTCAACCACATAGGGGTCTACTTTAGACATCGACCACCTATCTGGTTGGTCTATCCTGGATATGGTGGGGGAATCTGAACATGTATACCCCATCGATGAGGACCCAGGAGACTTTGGCCAGCATGGCGTATCAAGAGTCAAGCTTCCCATCGCATCGACACAATGCGTATCATGATGGGGAGAGTATGGAGTCTGGTGAGCGTATTGCTAATCCAAATCCCGTCGAATGCTACACGAGCGATAATGACGAGAGATGAATCGGCAATTTGCATAGCGCAAGCGTGCCAGCCACCGAAGTGACAACCATGTGTTCTGCCTCCGAGAGTCGAAGGACTTTAGATCTATTGTGCGCACCGTTTGACTTCGTCAAACGAAAGTAGAGATCGGGTCGGGACCAAGATCCCGCCATTGCCTAGACGCAACGACGTTAATTACATCTCTCTGAGAGAGAAAACCTTGATTAATCGCCAGATTAGAAAGTCTCATGGCCTTAAAATGAAAACATCCGATAAAGGTGCAAAGTGCATGCGAAAGCGAGGCCAAAATGGCAAAGAGAAAGATTTCTATTCATGGCATTTGACTCTTTGTGATCATTATCATCTTCACATACAATTTTGGAGGCTTTTATTCATTTATTCATTTGATATTTGTCAATTAATGCCAATTGTGTTCTCTTGATTTCATTTGAAACATGTTAGTTGTAGTTATGCTGGTGAATCAGCATACTGCTGAGTCGGCCAGGCTACTGAATCGACAGACTGCTGAGTCGGCAGGGTCCTGTTGAACTGGTGAGTCGGCAGACTGCTGAGTCGGCAGACTGCTAACTCAAATGAGTTGGCAGAACCTTGCTGCAACATGAGTCGGCAGGCTACTGAGTCGGCCAGGCTACTGAATCGACAGACTGCTGAGTTGGCAGGGTCCTGCTGAACTGCTGAGTCGGCAGACTGCTGAGTCGGCAGACTGCTAACTCAAATGAGTTGGCAGAACCTTGCTGCAACATGAGTCGGCAGACTGCTGAGTCGGCAGACTGCTGAGTTGGCAGGGTCCTGCTGAACTGGTGAGTCGGCAGAATGCTGAGTCGATAGACTGCTAAGTCAAATGAGTTGGCAGAACCTTGCTGCAACATGAGTCGGCAGGCTGCTGAGTCGGCAGACTGCTAAGTCGGCAGACTGCTAAGTCGGCAGACTGCTAACTCAAATGAGTTGGCAGAACCTTGCTGCAACATGAATCGGCAGGCTGCTGAGTCGGTAGACTGCTAAGTCGGCAGACTGCTGAGTTGGCAGGGTCCTGCTGAACTGGTGAGTCGGCAGACTGCTGAGTCGGCAGACTGCTAACTCAAATGAGTTGGCAGAACCTTGCTGCAACATGAGTCGGCAGGCTGCTGAGTCGGCAGACTACTGAGTTGGCAGAGTCCTGCTGAACTGGTGAGTCGGCAGACTGCTGTGTCAGCAGACTGCTAACTCAAATGAGTTGGCAGAACCTTACTGCAACATGAGTCGGTAGGCTGCTGAGTCGGCAGACTGCTGAGTTGGCAGGATCCTGCTGAACTGGTGAGTCGGCAGACTGCTAACTCAAATGAGTTGGCAAAACCTTGCTGCAACATGAGTCGGCAGGTTGCTGAGTCGGCCAGGCTGTTGCAGTGCTGCCGAATCACTTAGCCAACATGATTTCTGAAGTCTTTTAATCTTATAAAGTCTTTTGGTCTCATAAGGATGCGCGAGAAAATTCGGCAGCACCTCCCCTTACTCATGATGAAAGAGGAAGGCACATTATTCATCCACCATGATGGAGATGACACCAAAACGAGGTGTTAGCCGCATGCGACGTCACCCAAACGGCACACGGTACCAATTTCCGAGGCTTGCCTACGAGGGAACTGATGAGTACCGGGACCGAAAACAAGTGATCTCATGAATCAAGGCTTGCCGACTCACTGGTTCAAATCTCCTCATTAATTCAGTGAGTCGGGAGCCTGTTGAATCCTTGCCGACTCACCATCCAGAAACACAGAACAGTTTAAAATTCGCGGGGAAAATTCGACAGCATCTCCCCCGGACTCATGAGATGTGGGGGAGGTCGCGGTATCCATCCACCATAATGGAGATGGTACCAAAACGGGGTATTGGCCGTGCACGGCGCTACCCAAACGGCACACGGTACCGGTTCCCGAGGCATGGCTACAAAGGAACCGAAGAGTACCGAGACCAACAACAATCCGGTGGGCAATCCGATGATGTGCGAGTCTAGGAACTCGGGCATAGATATCATATTATCTAACCCGAGGCCTCATAGAGTCTCATTTCTATGTGAGTCGGCAAGAAACTGCTCTGCATGCATGAGTCGGCAGCAAACAGAATAGTTCTTCCTAGGTGAGTCGGCAGCCCTCATTTGCAAAGGAGCGACGTCCAAATCACGGAGGAACAACATGAAACTTTTATGGGATGGACTGAGGTATGTCCCGGTCGATTCCAATCTTTTACATGCGCGAGAAGTCGCGCCGATTGGTCTCAAACCGCCGAAAATATCCGTTCTGCCTGGTGAGTCGGCAGCCAGGCAGAACTGAGTCGGCAACGGGCATTTGCAACGAGATGGTCAATCAAACCACGTCGGAATGGAACGAAATTTTTATGGAGAGGACTGACATGTATATGGATAAATTTGAATCTTTTTTATGGACTAAACGCCATGCCAATCGGTCTCAATCCGCCGAAAACTCACGTTCTGCCTGGTGAGTCGCCAGCCAGCCAAAACTGAGTCGGCAACGCCCATTTGTAAAGGCACGGCCACCCAAATCACACTGGAATGACACGAAATTTTTAGGGTAGGGACTGATATATATATTGATCGATTTCACCCATTCGCATGAGCGAGAAGTCGTGCCAATCGGTCCAGAAATGCCAGAAACTCCCGTTCTGCCCGGTGAGTCGGCAACCAAACAGAAACACCTATTAGCAACCGGAAGGCCATTCAAATTGGGTCGAAACGACACGGAATTTTTTATGGGGGGACTGAGATGTATATTAATCGACTCCAGTCTTTTACATGGACAAAACGTTGCACCAATCAATCCCGAAATGTCGAAAAATCACTGCCCAGGTGAGTTGGCAGCAAACCTTCAACAGGGATTCCTTTACTTACATGGCTTTCGCCCTGGAAAACGGAATAAATGCAGTACAGACATGATGTTGGGGCCAAATACCTCCCCTTCAAGCCCTAAGCGAGGCATGAGTATCAAACTACTCAACCTTTTGTGCTTGGACCCAAAAAATGGAGTGATTCGGCAGGGAGCATTCAAATTAAAATCTGATGAACAAAAATGGGAAAATCTTGCTATGCAGGGGGGTTTTTACAGCATTCCAATGACAGGGAAGGGTTATTAATTCCACCTAGGGGGTGCCATACGGAATGGGCATTGATTTGCTCATCCTTGGGCCCCCCAAAACTCACACCCAGGTGAGTTGGCATAGAACAATCAAAGAGGGAAATATAAAAAAAACGCAGCAGAGGGGTTCCTTTTAAGGAGAAGACTCCAAATCACTTAAAGAAGAAAGATACTTGGGGGAAAAAGGGGAGGGGTCACATGTTCATGCATCGGAATGTGCACATTAAAGAAGTGAGAATCTATCATAAGTATTAAATAAAGAAGACATGTGCTCTCATATACTCCATATTCTATTCAAAGAAGGCAAGCATCAAGTATCCTTCCCATCCCATGGGGGAAAAGGAGGGACAACAAGTACACACACTATGATTTGACAAGACAATGGGGAAGGAGGGGAGAACATAAAAAAAAAACAAAAGCAAAGGGAGGAGGGAGGCGATGGGATGGAGGGATCTCTCTCTCTCTCTCTCTTCCTTTTCTTGCATTTTCACCCTCTTCTTCCTCTTAATCTCTTCTCTTCTACTTGCCTTTTTTTTGCTGCCTGTTATGCTTGCCCTTGGGAGAAAACACCAGCCAACCCCCCCTTTCTTTCTCTCTTCTCTGCGTAGGAACCCCCAGAACCAGCAGAAGGCCCAGCCAAGAAAAACTCCTTTTTCCACTGCTTCCTTGCTCCTCACGCAGCTAGCCCCTTCTCCTCTTCATTCTCTTCCTTCTTTTTTTTTTTTCTATTCTCCTTGGTTCCTCCTCCGCAAGAAGAAGCTCCCTTCTCTCTTTCTTGCTCCCCAAGCCACACCCTCTCTCCTTTTCCAAGAAGTTGCCAGAGCCGGGTCCCGAAGCTTCTTTGGAAGGAGACCTTTTTGTAGTGGGGGGTGAGAGGTTCCTTAAAGTGACCCCCAGCATGGGGCACTCTTGGGCCATTAGATAGTGGGCCAATAAGTGGGCTCACATCTTGTTTTATCTCTTTATCTTATCATTTTGATGTCCACACCCATCTACGAGGGAGTTGTTATCTTGTTGAAATAGTCGAGTAATTTTTTATTAGTTGTTTTGAGACATGTGGTGGCCGTTTCCTGCCACCTAAGCCCAAACCGTCAAGGCCCATCAACACCTTCTCTACGATGCGACCTTCCCGCAAGGTCTCACGTTCTCCAAGAAGATCGGATGGAGAAGGGGCCCACGCGCCAGCTGTTCCAAGCGAAGCGTTACCGAGCTCGTTAGCAGGCGCCTTCCGAACAAGAGCAGTAGCCCTACTGCGCGGAACAACCCGGACATCACCGAACAGCATGTTCGGCCCCTATGCGGGTCACCTGCTCGGAAGGTACGTCCAAAGGGTACCGAACAGGTTCTCTGGCTTACAGCACGGTCGTAACCGTCCCAGGCCACGTACTCCACCATCAAGAGGCACGAATTGCCTGGCGGCCCAACGGGCACCTGGGCGCATAACTCCTCCCGTTATGCGCGCCCATCGTGGCGCCTTTTCAGGCACGATCCCCTGGCGTTACGCACACCGGCCTAGGCATTGACGCCTATAAAGAGTACAGGTACAGTACCATGCAAGGTACGTTCTCTTCCCCGCGCGAACACATTCTTGCATTCCAAAACCCCCTGCCTTTCGAGTTCTCCACTGACTTAGGCATCGGAGGGTTTTCCCGGTCTTCACCGGGCCCCCTGATCCTCCTCTAGTTTTGCAGGTGTTCGTCCTCACCAGCGATCGTCTTCCTTCTCTTTAGTGGAGGCCCGTTTGGCTCAGGCCCAAACAGGATCATACCACCACATTTGGCGCCGTCTGTGGGAATCGACGTTGCCATGGCTCGAGGACGATCCTCATACCAGAACGTAGGAAGCAGGGCGACGAGGTCCCGTCAGTCACGAGGGGACTCTCGCCGCCGATCCCCCCCTGGCGACGTCGCCATCGCCCCCGCCGGCGCTAATCACGACGTCCCAGCACCGCCGGCCGTCGCACCTGCAACTGCCCTCGAAGTAGCGGAGCTCCGGGGGCAAATGCAGCAGTTGACGGGCGTCTGCCTCGCCCTACAGGCCCAGTTGGCGGGAGCAGCGGCTCCGGCGGTTTCCCTGCCACGCGAGCGGCAGGCGGAATCGTCTCATCGCCGCTCCCGCGTCCCCCCGGTGCCTCAGGAGTAGCAAGTGGAGTCGCCGCGCCGGTCTCATCAGGCCCCGTCGGAGGAACGGGCACTAGAGCGCCGCGGGCGCTTGCCCCGACGCTCTATCATCTCCCCCCGTCCGCCACGATCAGTCGTGGGAGGCAACTCCCACGCCTCCGGACGAGGGGGCCCCGCCAACTCCGAGCAGGAGCTCGCCAGGCGCCTAAGGCGTGTGGTCGACCTCGAGCGCCGCATGGACGCGATGGTTCAGCGTGCGGAGGGCAAGGCTCCAGCGGAGGATGACTTGGACTTCCGCTCTCCTTTTAGCAGGGAGATCCTGGAGGCCCAGGTCTCCTCCAAGCTCCCTCTACCCACCATCGCGCCCTACGACGGCACAACCGACCCGGCCGACCACATCCATGGCTTCGAGTCGCACATGGTGTTCCACGGAGCATCGGACGCGGCCAAGTGCAGGGCTTTCCCTGCAACGCTCAAGGAAACCGCCAGGGCCTAGTTTGAAACCCTCCCTGCGGGCTCCATCACTTCCTTCCGCCAACTGAAGAAGTCCTTTAGGGACAACTTCCTTGGCGGGAGATCGCAGCCGCGAACGACGGCTTCTCTTCTGGCTGTGCGCCAGAAGAAAGGCGAGGCACTCTGGGACTTCGTCAAGAGGTTCCGAACAGAGGCGCTTCGCATTTCGCACCTGGACGTCCCTCTGGCCACCAGTGCCCTCATCCAGGGCACTCGCGACGGCTTTTTGCAGAGGACCCTCGGCGTCCAGCAGCCTGCCACCCTCGCCGAACTACTCTCCATCGCACAGCGCCACGCAGCTTGCGAGGAAAGCCTGGCGGCGAGCAGGGCCGAGCAGGGGGAACAGTCGGACAAGAAGCGGCCTTCCGACAACGGTTCCGACCGAGATCGGAAGAAGGGACGGCGCAATGGCGACTCTCCGCGCCGTCCGCGCCCCTTCACCAACTACACCCCCCTCACCGTGGCTCCCGAACAAATCCTGGCAGAGATCAGGAATGAAGCTTTTGTTCGGTGGCCCCAGAGAATGCGCTCCGACCCCCGGAAGCGCGATCAAAATAAGTACTGTCGCTTTCATCGCGACCACGGCCACGACACCTCCGAGTGCCGCCAGCTTAAGGACGAGATCGAGGACCTTATCAAGCGCGGCTACCTTGGACGGTTCGTGCACCGGAACGAAGAGCGCCCCCGACGCCGAGATCGCACTCCCGAGCAGCCGATCAACAACGAGCCCAATGGGCAGGAGATCAACGTGATCGCGGGAGGCTTCGGCGCGGGCGGAGAAAGCACTCGAAGCCGACGCGATTACGCAAGGCGAGTGCATGTCGTAGACAGGCCTTCGGCTGTTCGGTCGGCCCCATATCCTGCCAGTCCTGCACGCGCACCACCCGAGGAGGCTATAACCTTCTCGGATGAAGATCTTGTAGGGGTTACGACCCCACACTCTGATGCGTTGGTCGTTTCGGCCACCATCAATCACTGTAATGTGCGCCGAATTCTGGTAGATAATGGAAGCGCCCCCGATGTCTTGGCTTACGACTGTTTTGTCCTCATGGGTCTGCTAACCGATCAACTCACCCCTGTAAACTCGCCACTTTTCGGCTTTTCGGGAGTTTCGGTCCAGCCCATGGGAAGGATTCGCCTTCCGATTACCCTGGGAACGGCTCCAAAGGCTGTGACCAAAATTGTTGACTTCCTGGTCATCAACAACATGCCTGGATACAATGCTATCCTTGGCAGAGGTCTGATCGGGCGTATCAAAGCAGTACCTTCGTCGCTCCATCAAAAGATGAAGTTTCCTACTCCGAGCGGAGTGGGCGAAGTGCTCGGGTGTCAGCGCGAGTCTCGTCGTTGCTATGTCCTCTCCTTAAGAGACAAGCAACCACTCGCAGATCCGGCTCCCCCAACTTCCGATCAGCCTTCAACCAGCCGAGGAACGCCTGCTGAAGACTTAATCCCCATTCAAGTGGACGACAACCCCGAACACGTCTTGCACATTGGCGCCTTGTTGACAGAGGCCGAGCAGCAACGCTACACAGCTTTCCTGCTGGCCAATTTGGACGTGTTCGCTTGGTCTGATGACGAGCTTCCAGGCATTCCCCCGGAAGTCATGGTGCATCGCCTCCGGTTGGATCCCCGAATCCCGCCAGTACAGCAGAGGAGGCGACCCGTGAACTGAGAACGGCAGACCGTGATACAGGATCACGTGGTCAAAAGCCGAGCTGTTGGACTCCTCCGAGAAGCCCAATATCCAAGATGGATCTCCAACGTGGTCCTTGTGCGCAAGGCCAATGGCAAATGGCGTGTTTGCGTGGATTACAAAGATCTTAATAAGGCAACGCCCAAGGATAACTTCCCATTGCCGCGCATTGATCAACTGGTGGACGCTACTTCCGGGCACGAGCTCCTCAGCTTTTTGGATGCCTACTCTGGTTACCACCAGATCAGCATGCATCCCCCGGATCAAGACGCCACAACGTTCGTCACAGACCTGGGCTTATACTGCTTTACCAGGATGCCCTTTGGTCTGAAGAACGCAGGCGCGACTTACCAGCGGCTGGTCAACAAGATGTTCGAGCAGCAGATCGGGCGCAACATGGAGGTTTACGTTGATGACATGCTGGTCAAGACACTTCCGAGTACTGACCACATTTCCGACCTCCAGGAAACCTTCGCAACTCTGCGAAGGTATAATATGAAGCTCAATCCTGCCAAGTGCGCGTTTGGTGTTCGGTCGGGTAAGTTCCTCGGGTTCCTCGTATCAAACAGGGGAATAGAGGCGAACCCGGAAAAAATCCAAGCAGTGCTTGAAATGAGCAGTCCAAAGACAGTGCGCGACGTCCAGCGCTTGACGGGGCGTCTTGCGGCACTGAATCGGTTCATGTCCCGAGCAGCAGAAAGAAGTTTTAACTTCTTCAAGTTGCTTCGAGGCCCAAAAGCTCCTCGAAGCAAGGGGGGCAAGTACGGTGGACTGACGAATGCGAAGCCGCCTTCACCGAGCTGAAGGCATATTTGGCAGCCCCTCTGTTCTCTCAAAGCCTGTGCTCGGAGAACCTCTGTTCGTGTATCTCTCGGTCACTGAACACTCCATCAGTGCAGTCTTGATCAGAGAAATAGGAGCGGCGCAGCATCCAGTGTACTACGTCAGCAGGGTCCTCCAAGAAGCTGAAAGGAGGTACCCCAGAGCAGAAAAACTCGCTCTTGCTCTCGTCACGGTTGCACGGAAGCTTAGGCCCTATTTTCAGGCCCATTCCGTTACAGTGCTAACCGATCAACCGCTGAAATCCATCCTGCAGTGGCCGGAGGCTTCCGGTAGGTTGGTTAAGTGGGCAATCGAGCTGGGAGAGTTCGACATCAGCTTCCGAGCGAGGACGGCGATTAAAGCGCAGGCGTTAGCGGACTTCGTGGCGGAATGCACCCTTCCGGCGAGCAGGACCCACCGTTGGCAGACGAGCCCCCATGGGAGCTTTATGTTGACGGATCCTCTTGTGTCACCGGAAGCGGGGCAGGTTTGGTCCTCACCTCCCAGAGGGGTTAGAGTTCCAATACGCCCTCCGTTTCCGCTTTCCAGCCTCCAACAACGTCGCCGAGTACGAAGCTTTGCTGTCCGGTATCCGCATGGCTAGGCACCTTGGGGCCATTCGGCTTAGAGTCTTTAGTGACTCCCAGTTGGTTGCCAGCCAGGTGAGCGGACAGTTCGGAGTAAGGGAACCTCGCATGGCTCAATACCTCCAACAGGTCAAGAGCCAGACAGAGGGCCTCGTATACTTCGAGGTCATACATGTTCCACGGGAGCAGAACGTGCGAGCTGATGCACTGGCCAAATTGGCATCTTCAGGTGACATCACCCCTTCTCGCTCTGTGTTCATTGAAGAGCTCGCCTTGCCGAGCACGGAGATTGATGTAGCCGCCATAGAAACGGGCCCACCAACCCCAAGTTGGGTGGACCCTCTCGTGGCGTACCTCCTCCGAGGTGAGCTTCCGCCCGAACAAGATGAAGCTCGGAAAGTCAGGACGCGCTCGCAGCATTTCACCCTCGTAGAAGGCAAGCTGTACCGGCGGTCCCTTGCAAGACCTCTTCTGCGTTGCCTCAATCCTGAGGAGGCCCTTGCGGCCACAGAGGAAGCTCACGAGGGGCTGTGCGGAAGCCATCTGGGGGCAGAACGCTAGCGCGCAGCCTCATCCGAGCAGGGTTCTGGTGGCCTTCTCTTCAGAAGGATTGTATGTCCTTCGTCAGGAAGTGTCCAGAATGCCAAAAGTTCGGAGTACTCATCAAGCAACCAGCCGAACAGCTTCACAGTCTGTTCGAGCCGCGCCCCTTCGCCAGATGGGGCATTGACATCTTGGGCCCCTTTCCAGAGGCCCAAGGGCGGAAGAAGTTCCTATTCGTCGCCATCGACTACTTTACCAAGTGGATCGAGGCCGAACCCGTTACCACAATCACCGAACAGGCCGCATGGAAGTTCGTTTGGAGGAACCTTCTATGCAGGTTTGGCGTCCCAAGGGTGATTACGTCTGACAACGGGAAACAGTTTGACAGCACCTTCTTCAAGCAGAAGTGTGCCGAGCTCGGAATCTACAACCACTTCACCTCCGTGGCTCATCCCCAAGCTAACGGTCTGGTCGAAAACGCCAACCGAACATTGTTGCACGAGATCCGAACAAGAGTGGAGGCTGCAGGTGGATCATGGATCGATGAGCTCCCAAACGTCCTTTGGTGTCACCGAACAACTGCTCGGGTAGCTACAGGGGAAACACCTTTCCACCTGGCCTACGGTTTGGAAGCAGTTGTACCTCTGGAAGTAGCCCTTCCAACCATCCGAACAACCCACTTCGATGAAGCTGCCAATAATCGTGCTCTTCGAGAAAACTTGGACATGCTGGGCGAACGACAGAGCGACGCCAGCATTCGCCTCGTTTCTTATCAGCAGCGACTCGCACAATATTATAATGCGCGAGTTCGGGAAAGGCGGTTCAATGTGGGAGATTTGGTCCTGCGCCGTTGTTCGGCTTCGGACCCCCGAAGAGCAGTAGGCAAGCTTGCCATCAAATGGGAAGGACCTTATCAGGTCACCCATGTCCTCGGGAAAGGCTCATATAAGCTAACTACTCCTAGTGGCGAAGCCATTCCCAGGACTTGGCATGTTTCTAACCTTAAGGCTTATTATGTATAAGAGCCTCTTTTCAGCATCCTACCTCTCTTCTCCCAACTCCTGACGCCATACAAGCCTTTAGCATACATACCTGATCGGAATCCCCTTTACGGTTCCCCACGATCTGCGTTATACATGCAATGCTTACGGCGCCTAGCGGATTTCGATCCGAGCAGGAGCAATCATGAAAGGAAGAAGATAGAGAAAGTGAAGCTACATGACGATCTCACAAACAAAAGACTTCGTTCACAAAAGTTTTTTTTTATACATAAGCAGGCCCCTGTTTTGGCCGTGGTTACAAAAAGGAGAATACAAGAAAGATCAAGGAGCCTGCTGTGAAGGACCAGCGTCGTCATCTGAAGGGGGCATCCTCCCAGATTGGAATTGCGCGAACCGCACACCATCCAGACGAGAGTCCTGAGTGCGACGCCGGCACTCCCGAACAGCGGCCTCGAAGGCTTCCCGGGCACGATCAACCCAGGAAAGCTGTTCCCCCACCTCCTTCCCAGCGTTGAGGCCCACCCTGTAGCAGCGGGCCCCATACTGCTCCAGATCCTCCTTGTACTCCGGCCCGACCTTATAATCGGCAACGGCACGGGCCTCTGCATTCAACATTACCTTGGCCAGGGCATCCTTTTCGGCTCGCGCCAAGGTAGCATCCAGCCTCGCAGCATGGAGAGCAGCTTTGAGGTTCTTCACCTCCTCCTCCAGCGCTGCCTCGCGAGCTTTATGCCTCGCTGAAAGCTCCTCGAAGAAAGCTGCATTCGCCTCCTGGAAATACTTCTGTCTCTGGCTCCGAACAGCTAAAGCCTTCAGAGTGCCCAGCGACTTGGATATATTGTCCGCAAGCGCCTCTACATCGACGTCGCCCAGACCATCTTCTACCTGGCACTCCGGGTGGTAACCTTCCACCGACTCCTCCAGAGTCCGTTCGTAAGGAAGGTCCAGACACCTTGCGAACCGATCAAGACGAGAGGCAGTAGGGCTCGCAGGCAGCTCTCTTGGCGTGTCTTCCACCCGACGAAGGGTCGCCTCCAACGTTGCCACCGAAGGAGCTACGGGAAGTCTCTTCAGAAGCGCCTCGCTAAGAGGTCTTCAGTCCTCTTCGGATCCTTCAGCCCGAGCAGCACCCGCAGACTCCCCCCCAGTACCTTTGATTGCCTTGGAGGTTGCTTCTACGTTAGCAACCACCTCGGAGGGGGGCATGGGGGGCAGGATTCCCCCGGTAGAAGTGGCAACCTCTTCGGACGCCCTCGTCGTCGCGGCCGCCTGTTCAGTGGCCCCCGCTTCCGGAACAGAAGTGGCAACCTCTTCGGGCGCCCTCGTCGTCGAGGCCGCCTTCTCAGTGGCCCCTCCTGCAGGAACCACTTCCTGTTCTGTAGAAAGAATCATGGCTGGCACTGTCGCCACCACGTCGCTCGCGACCACCCCAGCAGAGGCGGAAACCTCCGTCGCATCTGCGACCTCCTCCCGCCGAACAGGAGATGCTGCACCTTCTCTACTCCTCCTGGAAGAGGCTCTTGCAGTGTTGCAGGCAGCACCGTGCTCGGCACCACCAACGTGGGAGGCGTTAGAGGGCTCCCTATCCTTCGAGCAGGTGGAGCCCCTAGCCTCTTCTATTGCGGGGCTTCCGGACTCGTCGCTCACGACGACGAGCCCCAGCTCGGCCGCCATCCCCTGCGCGACCTCGGGGCGCTCTGTGGAGGCCGCCCGCGACACTCCCTGGTCGGCCGATTTTGCGGCCCTACTTTTTCTGCGCAGCAGCAACTGCGCCCTTTCCTCTTCCTCTTCGGTCCCCTCCTCGTCACGTGGAGGAGTAGCCTGGACCGCCTTCTGCTTCTTCCGAGCACGGAGTTGTTCTGCCTCCTCCGCGCTCTCGTCAACCAGAACTGGCCTCTTCTTCGCGGAAGGCCGGCTCGCCCGGTCATCCTTCTCTTGAGGAGTCCGAGCTCCAGCCGAAACCACCTCCCTGGTGGCCTTCTTCTTCAGACGAATTTTTCCAGGCCCCTTTTCAGGAGCCTGGGCCTTGGCAGAGTGCCCCCCAGTTGGCGAGGGAGCGATGAGCGCCGTTGTCACCGCAGCGCCAACCCTCACTGCGGAAGGAACCTGGGCAACGGCGGCAGCATCATCGCCTTCGAACACCATGTGCGCTAGCACAGGGATCTGTTCGGCAAACTCGTCATTTGCCTCTTGATCCCTTCCGGCCTCCAGCTCTGCAGCCGCTGCGCACAAAGAAGACAAGAAGAAGAAAGGTTAGTAGGGGGTCACCAAACCTAAGAGTAAAACAGCCAAGAGGTTATGTACTTACTCCACGGTTTGCTGAGCCCGTACTTAACGAGCATGAACTCGGTCACATATCCTTCTCCGTTCCGAACGCCTGCTCGGAGAAGCTGGTCCGACGCCCTTGCCTCGTCCTGGATCAGACGCGGAAAGCTGTCCTTCCGCGCAGAACGCATAACAGTGGGAATCCCCACTCAACACCACTCCGGTGGCGCACGAAGAACAGCCTGTCCATCCAACCCTTGTTGTTGGAGTACTTGTTGGACAGGCCGATGTGCATCCGGTCCGTCCGGTGCTTGGCGTAGTAGATGTCTGCTCCCGACGCCCGCGAAGCAGACAGCTTGAAGTGTGCTCGGAAGACGTCCGCCGAGCCCCGGATCTCTTTCAATTTGCAGACAACACCGAAGATACATATGTATCTCCAGGTGTTGGGCGTCAGCTGTATCGGCGAAACGCCACAGGTATTCAGGAGCGCCTTCGCCACCTCCGGCAACGGCAGCCGGAAGCCTGCCTCCAGGTGATCAACAGAGAGGATCAAGCAGCCTGGTTTGTTCACCAGGATGGAGTCGCTCTCCTTGGCGTCGATGATCTCGTACTCCTCCCCGATCCTGAAATGCTCGCGGAGCCCGCTGTAGTGACGGCATCGTACTCCGCTGGACGCCGCGACGGTCACCCCGCTCGCTCCGGCGACGGCCTTCCCTTTGCTCGCCATTGCTGGAAGGATCGTAGGGGGCAACGACGGCACAAGGAGACGAAGGAGAAGATGGAAACGGGAGAAGGCAAGAAAGCCCGAAAGCTAAAAGCTGGAAGGTTTTTGAGAGGCGTAGCTCCCGCCCTCGTCTCTTCCCCTCCTTATAAGGAAAGAGGAGGGAACGAAATTCGAGGCGGGCCCTAAAACGTCGCTCCTTCCCGTTTTTGAATGTGCCCCTTCGGGTACAGCGTAGGCGACCGTCCGAACACGACGGCGGTACCTCAAGTATGGCGCAGCTTCGAACCCATCATGACGGATTAGCCGCCTTCCAAGGTTTCAAGCGGCGGCACGTTCGCAGCAGGCCGTCGCATTAAATGCGGAAATGACGCCCTCGAAGCACTCGTCTCATCGAGTCCCTTGAGGGCGTGGGGGGCAAGTGTGGTGGCCGTTTCCTGCCACCTAAGCCCAAACCGTCAAGGCCCATCAACGCCTTCTCTACGATGCGACCTTCCCGCAAGGTCTCACGTTCTCCAAGAAGATCGGATGGAGAAGGGGCCCACGCTCCAGCTGTTCCAAGCGAAGCGTTACCGAGCTCGTTAGCAGGCGCCTTCCGAACAAGAGCAGTAGCCCTGCTGCGCGGAACAACCCCGGACATCACCGAACAGCATGTTCGGCCCCTATGCGGGTCACCTGCTCGGAAGGTACGTCCAAAGGGTACCGAACAGGTTCTCTGGCTTATGGCACGGTCGTAACCATCCCAGGCCACGTACTCCACCATCAAGAGGCACGAATTGCCTGGCGGCCCAACGGGCACCTGGGCGCATAACTCCTCCCGTTATGCGCGCCCATCGTGGCGCCTTTTCAGGCACGATCCCCTGGCGTTACGCACACCGGCCTAGGCATTGACGCCTATAAAGAGTACAGGTACAGTACCATGCAAAGTACGTTCTCTTCCCCGCGCGAACACATTCTCGCATTCCAAAACCCCCTGCCTTTCGAGTTCTCCACTGACTTAGGCATCGGAGGGTTTTCCCGGTCTTCACCGGGCCCCCTGATCCTCCTCTGGTTTTGCAGGTGTTCGTCCTCACCAGCGATCGTCTTCCTTCTCTTTAGTGGAGGCCCGTTTGGCTCAGGCCCAAACATGATCATACCACCACAAGACACAACATAAGTTTTCACAAAAATAGTATTAAATATTTGTTAGGATCCAATAAAAATATAAGTGGAACAATAGATAGTTAACTAGAACAAATTTATTTGTTCCACTTACATATTTATTTAGTCCACTTATCTATTTATTTGATCTATTGATAAGTGGAACAAATAGGTAAATAAGTGGAACAAAAAGATGGATAAGTGGAACAAATTCTTTTATTTCACTTGCATATTTATTTGTTCCCATTATATATTTATCTGTTCCACTTATCTATCTGTTTAATCTATTTATAAGTGAAACAAATATATGTAAGTGGGACAAATAATTAGATAAGTGGAATAAAATAAATTTGTTCCACTTAACTATCTATTTATTTTATTAAATATATTTATTCTATTTATATATTTTATTAGGTTCTGACAAATATTAAATGCTAATTTTTATGAGAACTTGTGCTACATCTCAATGCAATTAATCAGAGGCCATCCCACTCCTCCAATAGATAAAAACTCTCTCATGGACGGGAGCAAATAGTGCTTGTTGTAAATCATAATTTGCTATTGTATATAATCATGCTACAAACTTATCCGTTGTTATTTTGTCCGGTCTGATGCATGTTGTAGGAAAAAGACCTAAAACTCATTATTGTAAAAAGGAAAGAAAGGGGTTTACATAAAAAATACATATATTAGGAACTCATAACATACTCCTCTCCACTCGAGATTTACCACGTAGCGGAATAAAATGTAATACGTATAAAATATTATGAATATGGGGAGATTTGAATCTTTGACCTCCAGGTGTTGAGCAATGAGCCCTAAGCCATTGTTTTAGATTCCTCGTCAGCAAAAAAGTAAAAATAAAAATAAAGTATGCACATATATATACATATATTTCATATTCAAAATATTATTTTATTCTTAGCGCATTTTTTTTTCTTTCCTAAAGAGTATAATATTTCATTCCTCACCGGAGGACATGTACTTTTCATTTTAAAAATGTACCTTTCTTTTCTAAGAACTGGGTTTGAGTCGTTCTTTTTTCTATCGTTAGAAATGTCAAGTGGGTCCATGCAAAAATCAGGTCGGTTAATCAGTCATTTTATCATTGTATATGTGGAGTAACAATAAATAAATTTATGAGGTAAGTAAGCAGAACGACAAACAAATGATTTATGGCACTTATCACTCTGGGAGGAATTTGCATTCTCACAATCTCCTAGAAAATAAACGATATTAGAAAACTTCATTTAGAGAGTAGAATTCACTGAAATATTAGCGTTGAAATAAAATCATCTGTTTGTAATTTCATACAATAAAATGAAAACATGTGTTTGCATTTACATAGATAGACGAGGAGTAAATACATATTGATGGAAAACAAGGGTAGCAGGGGGAAAAAAATTAAATAAAATGATTTATATATAAGAAAAGAAAATCTCAAATATCATTTTCTCGTATAAAGGCTAATTAGAAAATTGAAAACACTATAAATTTAAATGGATATAAGTACCTCCATTCCTAGAGTTGGGATCCTCTAGAGGCCCCCCCCCCCCGCAGGAGGGGGCTCGGTCAGTACCAATGTACCATAGGTGGGGTGGATTTTTTTATTTTAACTTGTGTAAAACACAAAAGATATTTTAAAATGAAGGGTTAAAATGAAAAAAACTCACTCCACTCATGGTACTGACTGAGCCCCTCTCTTGCGGAGGCCGAGAAGATCCCAACTCTCATTCCTAACATACTCCAAACTCAATAATTTTGTATAGGGGTGTCAACTAGGCAGACCGGCCCGAGGGCCACATGACTTGACTCAATTTTACACGGACTTGGGCCGTATATTTCTATCTATTTTAAAGTTTAAATTCAGCGCGGCCTGACTCGGGATAAGATTGGATCACTTTTGGGTTTGGATCGGCATAGTTCGGGTGGCCCAAACAATCCGATTTTAAATCTAAACTCTAAAATTATATTTGGTATTTAGATAGATTGGAAATAGAGTGAAGAAATCACCAAATTTTTGCGCTTGAAAATATTCTCAGTCTATCCTTAATCTATCCAAATATCAAATATAGTATGAATATATTTGATATTTAAATAGATCAAAGACAAAATGAAGATATCTTCAAAATAGTAAAGACATTCTATCTTTCGATCTGTTCAAATATCAAACATGTTCTAAAATATAAACCCAAAGTGCCAACCCCCGCCCATTTTCAAATCCCAAATCCCATTCGCGTCTGTCGCTCCTCGCCTCCCCCTTCGACCTAGGGCGCCCGGCCCCATTGTCCACCACCACAGTCGTCGATAACGGGAGGTTCCCTGCACCCGTGTCGCGCCGTTGCTCCCCCGCCACTCCCTTCGCGAACGGAGGCTCCCTACTGCCATGCTGCACCTTTGCTCCCCCCCCCCCCCCCCCCCCCCCGCCATGCCGCTCCGCGCCCCTGGGGCCGGAGTCCCCCCGCCACCGACCGTGTTGCCGCTGCTTCCCACTGTCTTCGCGAATGGAGGCTCCCAGCCACTGCCCCATCGCCACCGGGCCGGTCTTACCAAATTGCCCTGGACCCGGTCTGGTTTCTAGAAAATTGGCCTTGCCCCCAGGCCGAGTTGAGGTTGGGCCGGTCATTTTGAGACCGAGCCGAACCCTAGGCCCTTAATTTTGTCGGATTCGGTTCGGGCTCCACCTAACTTAACTGTTGGGGGACCAAACGTTCACATTTGTCAACGCGTCTTCGGGTACAGCACGATTAAGTATTAAGTTCCTCTTACCCGATCTGTACCTGCAATTTTCACTCCCGCCGTGAAGTCCAAAGACAACAATATTCTCCAATCGAAACGTTGCACGGTACCCTCTTTACACGTTGCACGATGTCATTGGAAGAAAGAGAATCAGTTTTGTAACATCATTTGGTAACATCCTTCCCTGTCTGCACACCTGTGCTGTAACAGCTAGACACGGCAATAGCCAATAGGCGAGGGTAGAGAGAGAGCGTGTGTGTGCGAGAGAGAGAGAGAGAGAGAGAGAGAGGGGTAGATGTAGAGAGAGAAAGAAGAGAACAAACAGAGAAGAGGGAGAGGGGGTGGGGAGCGAGGTGGTGGACGATCGGGACGCTGCCCCTTCCTCCGCCGTGCTGATCGGAAGATGAGCGGCGGGCCGTCTGGTTTCCGTAAGCTGGCACCGATTACTCTGCCGCTCTGCTGTTTCTGTCTGATCCCATTTGTATCCAAGTTTCCTTTGTGCTCTTCTCCGACCATGAAGTTGTTTCCCTCCCTCTGTCTCTCTCTCTATGCCAGACAATGCGCCGGTCACGAGAACGTTCGTCATCGGCAGCGCCGCCCTCACCGTCCTCTTCGGGTTCCAGGGCCGTTCCTCGGCGATCGGGCTCTCATATCAGGTTAAGCTTCACTCCCGATGTGGATGCGCCTAACCCTCCGTCTTGTCGACAATTGGGGTGCATGTTTGGCCGCGTTCCGTTGTTGTTCTTTCTCCCTCTTGTTCCTGACTTTGCTGCCCTCTGTTCCTGCGTTGCTGCTTAAGATTATGCCCCGTGAGCATGAATTTGGAGTTCGGGGATTCTGTAACCCCCTTTTAGGGTGCCCTTTCTATGTAGGTCCAATCCTTGCTCTGTCTTCCATCCACATTCCTCCTCAAACAACGTCACTGAATAGGGGGTTGTGTTGCGGTCCTTGACTTGTGCTGCGCAGTTGCGCTTCACTGAGGTTTGGGGCTTCCGTGGAGATGTTCTCGCTATAAAATTTGCTATGGCATGTATATGCAGCATGTTATGTCTCTTTATGACACCTGGTTGTTCATTAATTGATCCTCAAGGGAGGGAACGCTTATAGCTTTAAATTCGTTTGCTGGTGCTATGGTCCCTGTGAATGAAATCAGCTTCGGTTTATCCTCTCAAACTATATTGAGTTTCCTGAGCCATTGCTAAAGTTCTGTATCTAGCTTTTTACCCATTTTTGACTCCGTTGGTGAATATTAAACTTTGCTTATAATCGATTACTGTATCAAGGAGGTAAGAAGCATAAAAAGGACACAAAACACAATATCGTCTAAATTAAAACCATTCCTTTGGTTTGTTTTACAATGATACCTTGGGCATTGTTTGGGAAACATGTAAAGAAGATTTCAGTAATTGGAATCTCTAAAATCCACATTTGTTCCCAAATAAACTCAATGATGCTTTTTCTTTTAAATGTGGATGGTCCACAAATTATATTGATAGAAGAAAAGGATGTACAAGTGAAGAGGTATAAAGAACAAAATCCTCTATACAAAAGAAGCCCTCCCCCACAAGAGAAACACAACACCTCAACTCCCCATACACAAAAAGAGGTGGGAGTTAGGACCCTCTACCTTCCATAAATGTTTAGCCCACAAACAAACTTTATTTCTAAAAAAATGAAAAATGCTTTCCTCAGACCGCACTTCTCTTCTGAATATTCTACTATTTCTTTCGTTCCACAAGGCCCAAAGAGTAGCAAGCAAAATGAGCCACCTCACCACCAAATCTCCCTTAATGAAGGACCACCTGTTCCACCCTCGTAGAAGGTGTTGAACCCCCTCAAATAAAACTCAATGATGCTTTGATCTTCTGATCTGATTATCCAATATCCAGAAAGAGGAGAGAGACTCCAAAGGTGAAAAGTGAAGCACTTTTCCTTCAAAATCCAGGTGGAATGTGCTTCCAAGAAAGTTAGTGGATTCTTTCTTTGGTAAAATGTTAGTGGATCCCAATGATGAAGTGTAATAAAAGAACCCATAAAAAGAGGAAGGTCACACGTCAAATATAATCAGAATATGTTTTAAACCTTGAAAACATCCAAATAGGATCCTTATCATCAACTTTTGCTCTCAAAATTTGTGTTCCTCTCATATGGGGGTTCAAAATCCAATTTTAAGTAAAATCTCTTTTTCAAACTTGTTTCCAATGGCACCTATATAATTTGATGAGATCATCCTGTCACTGGTTTCAATGGGACAGAGGGTGAAGGAATTTGTAGGTTGTGTGCTATGGGGCTTTTGGTTAAATGGATTGAGATGTTCAAATTGTAGGGAAAATTGATGCTTTTGGTGAATATGCTTAATGCCATAATTGAATCCAAAATTTTGTTTCTATGTACATTTTTTCTGAAAAAATGTTGTGGATTAAACCACTAATTTCATCTCATAAATAGAAGTGGAACAATACAAAATGTGGAGAGGTTAGGTTCCCCTCCCACTTCATCATCGAAGAAAATTACAAGGTACAAAGAACCCTCCTCCAGTCTACTAAATTGACTTTAAGAATATGATGCACTTATCAAAACTCTGAAACAAGTGTTTTCTATGTATGCCTTACTTTCTGTGAATATCTCATCATTACATTTCTCTCCATAGATTTTAGCAAATGGCATGACGGAGCAATTGTAGGATCTTGCAGGGAACAATTGTCCCCATGTGATTTCCTTCTCGTTTCCTGTTATGTCGGTAGAAAATCAAGTAGATTAGTTTGGCCTCCTCACAGGCAGGGTTGACAGAAGTTCACAGGCAGGGTTGAGAGACTTCTCTTCTGTTGTTAGTGAGGAGAAAATAGAGATTTATGGGTTAAGAACTCTTCACCAATACATATTCTTTCCTCCTGTTTTAAAAAATTATTATGTCAGACATGGATGTAGTATAGTATTCCAGAGAGACGGGGAAGCGAGCAGAAGTAAGAGAGGGAGAGAGGTAGGAAGCCAGAGATGGGGACTTGCAGCTGCTATTCTGTCTGTGAACATCCAGGAGGAGCACTTTGAGGAGGAAAAGCACGAGAGGTGTATTGATCCTGATAGCCACCAGAGGAAGTTGTTTTAGAAGTCAAGTTAGTGGATGGAAAAGCATTACAAGATAGAAAATTAAAGCAAGAAACATTCTACATTTGTGTCTTTGGAAGTATCTTGTGGACATTCTTATGCTGTAAAAACATGTGGCTCTTTTTCATATCTATCAATAGCATATGGTAGGAATTTATGGAATCTGATTCTTAATAAGCAGCAATTCCTCCCTGTAAGTAACGATTCCATTGAATCTTTTACTTGATATCCTTCATTTTCTTTTGAAGGTAATTGTAATGATGGTTACAATTCATTAAAAAAGTGAACAACGGTTACATAAGAAATAATTCCCCAGTGACCCAAGAAAGAATATAATGAATAGCTAAAGGGAGATAAATTCAAGTGGAAGCAAAGGCCATGCAACACTGGCTCAGGGAGGGAGACAGAAACACTTCTACAATAGCTTCTTCTAGGAGGAGATTAGCAAGAATTAACCAGGTTCAAGTTGGAGAATCAGTTGCAGAGGGGTTAGAAGAAGTAAGGAACTCATTTATAGACTTCTTTTCTGAAGATTTTACAGAGGATATGCTTTGGAGACCTAAGTTAAATGAGTATTCTTCCTAGACTGCATCGCTAGAGGCGGATGTCTTTACACAGCCTTTTCAGGAGGAGGAGATTAGGGATGTCTTCTCTATCAGTCCTAATGAATCCCCTGGTCCAGATGGATTTTCCATAGGATTCTATCAACACTTTTGGGATATCATCATCAAAGAGGATCCAGTGAAGGTGGTCAAATAGTTTATAGTAGTGTCTCTAAGCATCAAATGTTTTAATTCTGCCAATCTGGTGCTTATTCCCAAGAAGGAGTTAACATGGTGATTGACTATAGACCATAAGCTTTCTTAATGGGTTCTATAAGATAATCACTAAAATGGTGACTAAGAGGTTGAAGAGAGTTATTCACAAACTAGTTGACTCAAGCCAAGTCTGTATTCATCGAAGGTAGAATGATCTTGGACAATGATATGTCAGTATATGAGGCTCTCAACTAGTTAACATGTTTGATTGCCTCCCTCTTCTTTTTGGGAGGAGTTAACATGTTTGATTTTTTTTTTCTGTTTTGGCAGGATGTTTTCAGCAAATTTCACTTTTGGAAGTTAATTGCATCTGTGCTTGGCTTCTCATCTACACCTGAACTGGTTTTTGGACTGTATCTTCTCTATTACTTCAGGGTGTTTGAGAGACAGATAGGCTCCAACAAATATTCAGTAAGTTATCATTTGTTTTTGTTTTATGTTTGTGCTTGTCAATTATTGGATGGAGATTAGAGCCCCCCAATAATCAGGAATTAATTTCCCCATTTCTTAATTTGGTGTCTATTGCCCCTAGAATTGGATAGCCACCCTGCAGTTACTATCAGAACTGGCCCATCCTGATCCAGGTCTGCCAATTCTGCATCCTATGATTGGGTGTGATAAGTCATTTTATCTTGGTTTAGAAATATGGCTAAAGGGTTGGAGTCGGGTTGAACTCTTGTGTCTGGGGTGTTTGAATCAGCATCAGTCTCCAATGGTCAGGCTCTGGGTCATCCCAATCTCAGTTACAGCATTGTTGCATTTAGATGTGCCAAATAAGATTAGAAAATCTTCTTTTTCTGTGCTTCCTGAGCTGTGCTTGCACTTCTGTTGTTTTTTTGTGCTTTTTTTTTGTGATGAAGTTGCTTAGAATGATGTCTAATTGTGCAGGTATTTGTCTTATTTTCCGTGATAGTTTCAACACTACTTGAGATCCTTGCATTGGCATATCTTAAAGGTATATCAGATCAGAAAATTGTTAATGTTGCCAACTGGAATAGTTAAATTCTTATGCAAAATTGTCCCTGGAGTTGCAATTATAGCATCAGTCAATTAGGAGCTAATGTTTGCAAAGGGGACCAATTTATTGTGATGTTCTTTCTATTCACTGTTACTGTTGTGTTTCATCTGATAATAATCCGCATTGGCCTTTGCCATGTTTCTTCTATATCCTTCCCCCTTGAGAATTATTTGCTCAGATTTGAGATTTCTCAAAAATTTCTTCATTGAGGTTTCTTAAAAGTTAATGTGCTTAGGTGTCTAAGTTTTCACCCATGTTGCAACCATTGCTTAGAATTCCATTACGAAATGATGCAGCTGAATGTTGAGGGAAAAAGGTATCTTTAGGAACCATCGAGAAAATTATGAAAGATATATTCATATGTAGTATTTGTGTATATACTTCTTCTATAGCATTGCATAAAATTGTCTAGTTTACTTTGCTATTTTCTCAAGGGGAAGATAGTTACACTTACTGCATTCTTTTGGTGTATGTTATTCATTTTCATTCACAACATATTGAAATGAGAAGGAAAATGCAAAGAACTCATCCATCTTTTCCATGGACTGTAAGTGATAGAATTATGCATTCAGGATAAGCTTGAATGCCTGGTTTAACTTCGAAATGCTTAATTTCATTGGAAAAATAAGGTAAGTCAGGGAACACAAATAAGCCTGTCCAAAAAGAAACTTGATGTACAGATCCACATTAGGCAAATCTGAAATGAATCTGCAAGAATGGCTTCTCCAAACAAATGCATTGTTTAAGGCTGGGTTAGTGGGGGGCGGCGGTCCCCTCGACATAATTGGATATCGTAATTTGTAACCAGGTAGATTATTCAGATTATATTTCCCACTAGGCACTCGTGCAGTGCCTTCTCCTTTTATGTTCTTAATGAAGATCTTTTACCTTTTATGCATGCATTTTCTAATCCTTTTTTGCCTATCCGAAAGATAATCAAACTCACCAGACAGATTGCCAGTATCTCAAAATTTATAAATGGCTTGAGCGGCATGCTATAGAAGGTTGGTGAAACTCGTGATTATAAATTTTGGAGACTTGGATCTGTGTTGATGTTGGACAGACGTGAAGGACTTTCCAGTTATAAACTGTTCTAGAACTGAACTTGTTGGCCTAACCATAGATAGAACTTTCTTCTGTGCAATAATTTTTACATTGTTGATTAGAGAGATATGGAAGGACAGAGAATGACATGGTTCAAATGTTAGAAAAAGTTCAGTCTGAGTTAACAGTGTATAGATTTAAAACTGCACATTTTACATTTTCAAGATTGATTAATTCTGCCAAATATGTGTTGTTGCACCGGTTTTCATCCGGCTTCCCACGAGGAAAGGGGACAAAGAGAAGAGGGTATAAAACATAACAAACGAACCCAAAATAAGCACAAGGAGTTGACGGGTCTTACGGTGCCGCCGCTGCCGGCCCGCTCGTCGTCAGAAGAAGAAGAAAGGGGAAGAAGAGCCGGCCGCCCTCGCCCACTCTGTCGCAGCGGCCGCTGTGGCCGATCGCCGGAGGGCCGCGCCCTCGCCGCCCTGGCCCGGAGCCCCCGCGCCGTCACCGCCCCCACCCGGGGTCACCCCGCGTTGGGCCGCCCCGCCACTGCGCCCCGCCACCGCGCTGCTGCTGCCGCTGCCGCTGCCGCTGCCGCTCTGCCGCCGCTGCCGCCCTGCCGCTGCGCTGCCGCTGCCCCCCCGCCGCCGCGCTGCTGCTGCCGTGCCTGGTTTCCGTCGCCGCCAAGCAAGGAACGAGGAGGAGGGGAGAGGCCGCGCTCCTCCTCCTTGCTCTGTTTCGCACAGAGCAATCCGGGAAGGGGGCCGGCCGAAAGAAGGAAAGGGAGAAAAGAAAGAAAAAAAGGAAATGGGGGGCTAAAGTGCAAATACGCAATGGGAAAATTGCGTAAAACCCCCTAGTTTAATGTGCAGAGCTCCGGGGAGAGCGCTAAACCTTCGGCCGGGCGTCTCTTGCCCAGGCACTATAAAAGGAGGGGGGCGCCCCAGGCTAAAGGGGGGATTTTGAAGGTTTGAAAATCAGAGCAAGGCTCTGGGAAAGACTGCAAGGCGGTCTGGGAAAGGGCCTGCAAGGCAGCCTAAAGAATATCGTGCAAGGCACGATCCGATTTTCTCAAGTTCAAAGCAAGGTCCATTGGACTTCTTCTTATTGGGCCAATTTTCTTATTGGGGCCTAGTACTCCTTATTGGGTCGGACTTGTACTGTCACACAATTAATCAAGATATTTTGTGGTTATTGGGCCAACAATTGACGAATTAACTTGTGTGATTTATTGGGCCCATTGGGCTATTTTTTTTAATTGTCCAATGACGCGTTATATGATTTATTTCATGTAATGTCACATTTATTTAAAACGTAGCACTACGTAATTTCTTAATCAAAATCAACCAAATTTTCAACTAACGTTAACGAAATATTCTCCAAATATTATTCTTTAATTTTCAATAACATAAAATCAACAAACAAGTTATGTTTCACATCAATTTTAATCCACCTTAAATTAAACACCTTTTAAATCAAATAAATAAATAAAAATGTTAATTTAATAAAAATGTTAATTTAATTCACGTAATCATAATGTAAATAAATAAATAACGAAAATGCTTAAATAAATGAAATTAATAATCCTAAAATACCAAAAAAATGAGAAAATGCATTTAAAGATCAATAAAAAATGAAATAAATATCAAAAAATTCCAAAAAAATAGATTGCATGTTTGCAACCAGGTTCTCTTTCATGTGCAATTCACTTCATTCAAATGTGAGTCATATTCTCTTGTTTTTAAGGGTTTGTCTGATGGTTAATCAAGGGTATTCAGCCTATGTGCTGATATAATTAACACTAACCGCAGTTAGTGGGGGAGGTCAAATGAACTAAATAAGACCATGTCCTTGTAAATAAATAAAATCCAAATAAATCAAATCCAAAGATAAAATCTAAAAATTTTTAAAATGTTAAAAAATAATTCTCACAAAGATGGCGACTCCACTGGGGACCTCCCTTCCCTTCATCTCTCATCAGACAATACCCTAACAATAAGATGTACTCACATCATACCTTTTCTGTGCAGGTCTTGCAATGGCGGCTCTTGCGCATACTCCGGGCGTGGTCTTCGGCCCACTTGTGGTCCAGGATCACATAAGAAACGGCTACCTCACGACGCCCACCAGGTTTGGAGCTTTTCCCCCTGTGGTGGAATCTCCATACTTCCTGGGCGTAATACGGTCGTCGTACCTACTGCTACCAAAGCTCAGGAAACAAGCAAGACAAAGGAGAAGCCTCAAGCTCAGGAGGCTGACTTGGTGCAAATGTTCACTACCTATGCCATCAACTTCACCGACACTCCAACAACGAAAAAGCATAGAAAGCACAAGTATGACAAGAAGCTCACGACCCGTGGCATTTCAAGCTCTGGAAAGACTGTCTGCATCGGCGAGCTCCGGATCCGCCTGGATGGCAGTGAGACCATGGTGATACCGGAACGGCATGTGGCTACCATTCCGGTAAGGAACAAATTCGGCATACTGCCTAAAGTGCGGCAGGATAAGCCAAGCTTTAAAGTGGAAGAAATAAGAAAGCAATGGACAAAGGCTGAGACCCGGAACCCCAAACCTGACAAATTTGGCTTTAAGAAATACAAAGCTAGTGTCGAAAAGGAAGAAGGGTACAACTCGTCCCGGGTTAAACAAATGTGGGTTACCAAAGAAGAAGCTGAGGAGCTCCGGAAAATAAGGGCCCTGGAATCCCTTATAGGGCGAAAGAATGCGGGAGGGGTCATGAAGCAAGACCCAGACATGTGGCAGGATTTCAGAAGAAGGAAGGTCCACGAAAGACAAAGGGAGCCTTCCCAAGAGTCTCGGACTAAAGAGAGCACCCCTCCCCAACCGGCTTATCTGCAAAGAGGCTATAAAAGGAAAGGGGTATACCAAGAAAGAAGAAGGCAGACAAGCCCGGAGACGGGGCAGAATTTCACGCCTGAAGAGCACGAAAGGGATGGAAATATCCCTAGGATATCAGTCTTCCAGCGCCTGGGTCTTGTTGTACGCCTGCGACAGAAGAAGCGGAGAACGATGAAAATCACTGAAGAAGGCGTGCGAGTATACACTTGCTACGCTTCCAACATCAACTTGCTGGCAATCGCCGACCAGGTAGAAACTTCAAATACAGAGCAGCATCCCGCGACAGTTGGTCGCAGGAGGGAGCAAGCTCGGGCCTGGCTTGATCGGGTAAATACAGAGGGCGACCTACCACTTCCAAATGAAGGAGGCGCGGGGTGACCGACATGGCCACAACTTCAAATCACCTATTAGACCAAGGTCGGTCTAACGAAGGTTATAATATCAGAGTATCCCCATCACCAAATTTGGAAAACAGTAATGCTAGAAAACCAAAAGCTCAAGGCTATGCTAGAAAGCCTTATGCAACAGTTGGGCATGGCGCCCCACAACCACCACAGCCATCACTACCACCACAGTCGGTACAGCAGGTGGTGCAACCTCAGCAGCTCCAACAAACAGCCCAACCGATACCGCCTATGGTGGCACCCCAGCCTGGGAACGCACAACCGAGTACGCCCCGGGCAGAGTTTACAAATCCAAACTTAAGCCACGAAGAGAATCAAGAGGTGCATGTTGCAGAACAGCGGCATGGTTGCCACCATTAAATACTACATTTGAAGGAACGATGGTTTCCCAAGGGCCATGATAGAGCAAATAATTGAAGCAAAATGGCTGAGCAGAACGAGGGTTCCGCCACTTATGATTTGTATAGGGTGCCATACCCCATACATCACCTATTTAAAAGCTCCCAGCAGAGCCCCAAAGGCCCCCAAAATTCTCAAAATTCAATGGGGGGGATCACCTCATGAGCATATAGCTCATTATATGAGCATCATGGGAGAATTGGCGACTGAGGAGTCCTACCTCTTGAGGTATTTCTCGATGTCCCTGACAGGGCCAGCATTTTCAATGGTATGCCCCGACTGAACCCAACTCAATAGTTGGTTGGAAGACATGCAAAGAAAATTCTTTGAGCGATTCAGGATGACAGAAAGGAGAGTCACCATAGCAGAACTCATATCTTTAAAGCAAATAAAAATGAGTCTGCTCTGGACTTCATCAAAAGATGGCGGGACGTGTGCATGAAATGTGAGCAACCCCGGCACATGAGGATGCAGTGAAACTATGCCAAAGAAGTCTGAAGCCAGAAATAAAGAAAAGCTCCTAGGAGCTAATATCCGGACATTTGAACACCTCAACAATACTGTGGCGGAGATCGAAATCTTCTTCGCAGAAAATCCAACTACAGTGTTTGGAAAAGGCAAGCCACCAAAAGACAAAGGCTCAGGGTCGCGAGAAGTGAATGCTGTGGACTTTTCATTGGCGCTCGGCAAAAAGGGGGGCAAGGGTGAGGCATCCGCTCCCCCAACACCAAGAAAATGAAAAAATGTCAGCACTTTCGTTGGGTGAGAGACTCAGTGCTCCCTATTCATTTACAAGGGAGCACACCAGAGAATTGCTTGACATATGCCTTCAGGAGAGTCTAATTACTCTCCCAGAGCCGAAGCGCCCAGAAGAAGCCACAATGGTAGACAAGCCCAATTATTGCGCATATCACCGCATGCTGGGTCATACTTTAGAAAATTGTTATCTGTTCAAAAATCGGGCAGAAAAGTTGATTCAAGCCGGAATAATTGATATGGCCGAACACCTGGTGAATCCACCCCAACCACATTAGCAACCGAAGCTTATATTCACGGCAAATGTGATTCATGCCGAAGTTCAAGCAGAAGAGGCACAAGTTGAACAGTTGACAAAGCTCCTTGGATTTGCCGCATATCAACAACTGCCAGATGATATGGTAGAAAAGGCCATTCTTGCAACATTCCATGACCAACAGGGGAAGCGGGCTGGATCCAGGTAAATGCCAAGAAGAGGTCAGTCCCTAAAAAGTCTCAAAGAAAGCAACAGCCCAGGAAGCTGTATCCCGGTGGCGCTGCCCGCCCAATGGGATAGCAAAAGACAAGACTTTGCAAGAGTTGATAGTCTTGCGGAAAAGAATCAGAAATCAAAAAAGGAATGAAAAGAGGAAATTGAAGAAAGAATCAACAGCCTGTGAAACCTCTACAGCAAATGGAGTCGATGGCCCCCTCAAAAGGCTCCAAGGGTTGATTGACGAACTTGAAGAATACAACAGATGGCACCAACTAAAGCAATCCCCTTGGGAAAATACTACCATGGGAAGAGCTGGAGCGTAAAATGCGCTTGAAGAAATGGCTCATCGAGCTGCGAGAGCATATGCAAGAACATGGGGATGCCCTCCCCTCTGTCGGTGAAAATGAAATGTTTTGGGGAGCTGACTGTACTGTCGAAGACTGGTCGAAAAAGTGCAGACATTTTCGTGCAATATGACTTATGTATTCAACTCTCAACCAGGGGAACAACCCAAATCAGGGATCTACTGTGTACCCCCTGAAGCCAGAAAGCCATTTCAAACTTACCAAAGAAGCAAGCCACCCCAGAAGGTCATATACTTTAGAGGGGAAAAGCCAGGGCCCGTCCCCGTACCTCAAACTAAAGGTGATGATATATCTTCCCGTCATCCGATGAAGAGGAGGAGATCTTGTTGTTGAAGATGATATGCCGATTCCACAATAGCAGCAAATGAAGGACCCTCTCGGTGTCAACTAAAGAGAAGATAGAGGAGTTGGTACCCCTCGTAACTGAGAAGCTTTCCCTGGAAAAAGAACGGGAAGAAGGGATAGGCGGCCACGCCGCGATTCCCCTCCCATCACAAGTATCCAAAAGTTTGGCAAAGGTAATGCCCCCTTTTGAAAAATCCAAGGATAGGGCTAGTCGAAAGGTTCTTCAAGCACTAGGGAGTTCCCGACCAACCTTAGTATTTGGGATGCCTTAGCATTGAGCAAGGAGTTGCGCGAAGCATTTGTTGCGGCGTTGCAGGAACCATAAATCTATGAAGCCCATGTGGCAGAAATGAAAGAAGAAATGTATGAAACATTGACAGCCTCTGTGACTTTCACAGAAGATGATATGTTGCTACCCTCTCCCTGCCACAATAGGCCTCTATACATAAGGGGAGAGATAAATGGACGAGAGCTAGACCGTATTCTGGTCGATGCTGGTTCTGCAGCAAACATTATCCCGCTAAAAACATTTCACAATCTGTTCCTTACCCCTTACTTACATAAGGTGGAAGGGGTCAAGATAGCGGGATTCAATCAGAACTCTGAAGAAGCCTTGGGGGTGTGGATGTGGACTTAGCCCTAGGCGATTTGTGAAAAGGTTGTATTCATGTGGGGACACTAATACTTCCTTTAAAGCCCTCTTGGGCGACCATGGCTGCACAAAAACTGGGTGGTGCCATCAACTCTTCATCAATGCCTAAAATACACTAAAGGAGGCGAGCAACACCGGGTCTTTGCCGACCTGGAACCATTAAAGTATATGAATGCCACCTGGCTGACGCGGACTATACTTTAAAGGGGCGACTGACCCTAAGAAGCAAGATAAAGGCAAACAGATTGCGGGGACCTCCGCGAAGAGCAGCGGCAAAATAAGAGTCAATAAAGAAAGGGTGGCAGCGCTCATGCAAATCCAACAGTCGGGGGATGTAAGTCAAAAACCCCTCCAACTTCAAAGACCTATCGTCAGTTAGAAGCTAACACTGTCAGCCGGTTGATAGAGGCCGGAATACCGCTGCCACAAGATCATACACAAGTGACAGCTGGACATGAAATATATACAGTTGAGCCAATAAAGTTCTTCATAGCTCGCCATAAAGATGGTAGACCGATTGTGTTCTACAAAGGAGAGCCAACACCCAAGCAGCCTCCACAAGATGACTTCGGTCGAAGACATGCCATGTCCGAGTCCCAAGAAATGATGGAGAACTTGAAGATATGCCACAATACATCAAAGATATGTGCCAAAAACAAAAATATCCCCAGACCCAATAGTCTGAGGGGTAAAATGTTTCAAGAACTGTGGTACCCTACAAATGTCAGGGGGCAACCGCCCTTCTCCCACAATGACCGAAGAGGTCTCGGATGGGAGACGCGTGAAGACCCTATGGTGCATTATGCAGTGAACATGGTCAGCATAAACCCTGCTCCCATGAGCATGGGAATTGAAAAGCAAAGGGGGCAGAGCCCCATGGAAGAAGAAAATGAAAATGTCCCTTGTCAGGAGCAAGAATGGGAAGTGTACATGACTAACACAGACGACGAAGAGGACTTCGTCGATTTAGAGCCTGCGCCCCGAGAATTGGAAGATGGTGGGCAGGCCACTGTGGATGAACTCTTAGAAATAAATCTGGGGGCACCAGACGATCCTCGTCCTGTGTTCATCAGTGCATTACTGAATAACGAAGAAAGACAAGCATATGAACAACTACTCTCAGAGTTCAAAGATTGTTTTGCTTGGTCTTATAAAGAAATGCGGGTCTGGATCCGTCTGTGGCCGAACATGAATTGGCTATTTTGCCAGAAGCCAAGCCTGTGAAACAAACTCAAAGAAGAATGCATCCAGAGCTGGAAAAGAAAGTTGTGGATGAGGTCAACAAAATTTTGGATGTCGATTTCATCGAAGACTGCATGTATCCAATATGGCTGGCCAATATAGTGCCGGTAAAAAAGAAAAACGGGCAGGTTCGGGTCTGCATTGACTTCCGGGATCTAAACAAAGCATGCCCAAAAGATGACTTCCCTCTGCCCATAACCGAAACAATGGTGGATGTCACCACAGGACATGAAATACTGTCTTTCATGGATGGAAGCTCGGGGTACAACCAAATTCGGATGGCCGACAAAGACAAAAATCACACGGCCTTCCGATCGCCTAAGGGCATATTCAACTACAAAAGAATGCCTTTTGGCCTGAAAAATGCAGGCGCCACCTACCAAAGGGCCATGACCAAGATATTTGATGAAATGCTCCATAACTTGGTCGAATGCTATGTGGACGACCTGGTCGTCAAGTCAGAAAAGAAAGAAAATCATGTAGAAGACTTGCGCAGGGTCTTCGAAAGGCTCCGCCAATACAAGCTGAAAATGAACCCTATGAAATGTGCCTTCGGCGTGTCAAGTGGAAAATTTCTCGGGTCATTGTTCGCTACCGGGGTATTGAAATAGATCCCGATAAATCAAGGCCATTAGGGAATTGCCTTCCCCTAAGACACTCACCGAGCTACGCTCCCTCCAGGTCGTTTGGCTTACATCAGAAGATTCATATCCAACTTGTCAGGAAGATGCCAACCTTTCTGTAAATTGACAAAGAAAGGAGCCCCATTTATTTGGGATGAAGAATGTCAAAATGCCTTGAACAAAATCAAAGAATATCTCCTCAGCCCGCCCGTGCTGGGGGCACCCATTAAGGGAAACCTCTAATTCTATACATTGCGGCTATGGATGCTTCACTGGGGGCATTACTTGCTCAAGAAAATGAAGAAGGCAAGAACAACCCCTCTATTATCTCAGTCGGATGCTAGTCGGACCAGAGCACCGATATGCACCAATGGAAAAGTTATGCTTGGCATTGGTTTTTGCCGTTAAAAAGTTAAGGCATTATTTGCTGGCGCACAAAGTTCAACTCATCTCTAGATGTGATCCTCTCAAGTTCTTACTCAAGCAGCCGGTCCTGTCAGGGAGGCTGGGAAATGGGCACTATTGCTTATGGAGTTTGATATCTCCTTGTGCCACAAAAAGCAATTAAAGGACAGGGAATGGCAGAGTTCTTGGCCGCCCATCCGGTGCCAGAAAACTCCCCCCTAAATACGGAATTGGTTGACGAGGAGGTGCTCCCCTCTCAAGAAACTTATGAAGCCCAAGAAGCACAAATTGAATACTGGCAGCTATACTTTGATGGGCCCGCGCGAGCTTCTCTGAAGGCTGACGGCACATCGACAAATGTGGCAGGGGCAGGAATTGTCTTGGTAACCCCGGAAAAAGGGATATTGCACTATTCATGTGCTCTTATGGAATCCCTCACAAATAATGAAGCAGAATATGAAGCCCTCATAGTTGGCCTGGAAATCGCCCTAGAAATGGGCATAAGATGCATTGAAGTGTTTGGCGATTCACTGTTAGTCGTCAGACAAATGTTGGGCATTTTTGAAGTCCGAAAAGAAGAATTGAAAGCCTACTTCGAGGCGGCTACAAGGCTAAGCGACAGGTTCTATCATTTCAAATAGAAGCATGTTAGAAGTGACAGGTTCTATCATTTCAAAATAGAATACGTCAGAAGAAGTCAAATTCGCAAGCCGATGCATTGGCCAAGCTTGCATCTGCCCTCAAACTCTCTCCCGAAGGTGAATTGACAATTACCATAAGAAACAGAAGATTGCTCCCAAGTACCCTAAATCGCCAGGATGGTCTAACGACCTTTGAGGCGAATACATTGGAAGAAAATGAAGGTCAAGAAGAAGATGATTGGCGCATCCCCATCGTCAAAATAAAAAATGGTTGGCTACCAGATAAAAGGGGTGAGCGTGTGCAGCTACTGCGAAGAGCCGCTTCCTACAAGCTGATAAACGATACATTATACAAGTTTACACCCGAAAAGGATAAATCCCTACTATTGAGATGCCTATCTCCGAAAGAAGCCAAGATGATCATGCGGGAGGTACACGCAGGACTGTGCGGAGCCCACCAATCTGGCCCAAAAATGAAAATCAATATACAAAGCAAAGGCTTTTACTGGCCAACAATGTTTGCAGATTGCGAGCGATTCGCTCGAGCCTGCCCCCAATGCCAAGCCTATGGCCCGTGCCAAGAAAACCACAAGTAACTCCATCCAACACACCAACATGGCCATTTGCTGAAATGGGGAATGGACATAGTGGGGCCCCTCCCTACATCATCCAAGGGGTATAAATACATTCTGGCTGCCACAGATATTTCTCAAGATGGGCTGAGGCTGTACCTCTAAAAGAAACTACCGGAGAAGCAGTGGCTCTCGCTTTGTCCGACATCATATCATATACCGGTTCGGTGTTCCGAGTCGGATCATGTCTGACAATGGCACTCCATTCAAATCAGACAATAAACAAATTGATAGCAAAATTCCACATCGAATAGAGGACGTCAACGGTCCTACTATCCTCAAGCCAACGGGTTAGCCGAAGCCTTCAATAAAACCTTATGCAAGCTCATGGTCAAATTGGTAAATGGTCGAAAGCGCGATTGGACAAAAGATGCATGAAGCTCTATGGCCTATCGCACCATCTACAAAACTCCTACAGGATGTTCACCCTTTTCCCTTGTTTATGGGACTGAAGCAGTCATTCCTGTGGAAATTGAGCTCTCATCCTATAGAGTAGCTCTCCATTATGGTCTACCTACTGATGAGGGGACCGAAATAGAAGACGGCTTAAGGAGTTGTCAAATTTGGAAGAAAAACGCTTGGTCGCATACCAACGTCTTCGAAACTATCAGGCACGGATGTCCCGTGCTTTTGACAAGCTCGTGAAAGAAAGAGCTTTTAAAAAGGGAGACTTAGTCATGGTCAAACAAAAGGACGTCATGGCCTCTCGACCCAAGAATAAATTCATACCCAATTGGCTCGGTCCATTTGTGGTTGATAAAGTATTTGAAGGTAGTGCCTACACGGTAGTCGACCAAGAAGGAAATGTGATGTTTCCGCCTCTAAATGGCAGACACATGAAGCTGTACCATACTCCTGAGGGTGAGTACGTCTACACAATGTAACAGGTGGATCCGACTTTGTACATACTGAAGATATGGAAAAGATCCCGTTACAAGATCTCGAAAAAAAAAGAAAAAAAAGAGGGCTTAAAAACGAGGTCCCCGGCAGACTCGATTCATTATTCCTCTAGGATGAATCAGGGTAAAAAGGCCTAAAACCCAGCTGAGGTGAAAACCCGAAAGGGCGCCTCGGGCAAAATCGGGAAACCCCGCTGCATGAAAACCCGAAAGGGCGTGCAGGCAAAAGCAAGAGGGGGCCAGCCATGGTGAAACCCGAAAGGCGCCATGACTGGAAAAAAAAAAAAACGGGGATACTCTCTCGACCTTTCCTGGAGCGAGATCGAGCTATCCCACATTCCTTATAAGAGGAAAGACGCAAGAGTTGTCAATGACGAAACAACCCCTAAATTCATTCAAATGAATAATCAAATAAGGGGGCTATAACCGAGACAACGATGATTGTGTCTTTCCGCCCTTATAAGAAATGTGGGAAGTTCGAACTCTGCTCGAAGAAAGAGAGAGAGGAGAACCAACAAAAAAAAAAAAGAAAGATATTCACTCCAAAAAAAAGAGAGAGAAAGTCAAATCCTGAGCTCTTTGGCTAACAAGTCGCCAAGGCCAGTCAAAACTCAAAATCCAGACCTCTTGCTACCAAGCCGTCCATGCCAGTCAAAGTTGAAATCCATGTCTTTTGGCTAACAAGTCGTCAAGACCAGTCAAAAGTCAAATCCTGAGCTTCTTTGACTAACAAGCCCCAAGGCCAGTCAAAAAGCTCAAAATCCAGACCTCTTGCTAACAAGCCGTCCAGGCCAGTCAAGGTTAAAATCCATGTCTTTTGGCTACAAGTCGTCAAGACCAGTCAAAAGTCAAGTCCGAGCTTCTTTGGCTAACAAGCCGTCAAGGCCAGTCAAAAGCTCAAAATCCAGACCTCTTGGCTAACAAGCCGTCCAGGCCAGTCAAAGGTTGAAATCCATGTCTTTTGGCTAACAAGTCGTCAAGACCAGTCAAAGTCAAATCTCGAGCTTCTTTGGCTAACAAGCCGTCAAGGCCAGTCAAAAAGCTCAAAATCCAGACCTCTTGGCTAACAAGCCGTCCAGGCCAGTCAAGGGTTGACATATATGTCTTTTGTCTAACAAGTCGTCAAGACCATCAAAAGTCAAATCTCGAGCTTCGTTGGCTAACAAGCCGTCAAGGCCAGTCAAAAAGCTCAAATCCAGACATTTTGGCTAACAAGCCGTCCAGGCCAGTCAAAGGTTGAAATCTATGTCTTTTGGCTAACAAGTCGCAAACCAGTCAAAAGTCAAATCTCGAGCTTCTTTTGCTAACAACCGTCAGGCCAGTCAAAGCTCAAAATCCAGACCTCTTGGCTAACAAGCCGCCCAGGCCAGTCAAGGGTTGAAATCCATGTCTTTGGCTAACAAGTCGTCAAGACCAGTCAAAAGTCTAATCTCGAGCTTCTTTGGCTAACAAGCCGTCGAGGCCAGTCAAAAGCTCAAAATCCGACATTTTGGCTAACAACCGTCCATGCCAGTCAAAGGTTGAAATCTATGTCTTTTGGCTAACAAGTCGCAAGACCGGTCAAAGTCAAATCACGAGCCCCAGAGGAGCCTCAATCCTCTAAGCACATTTACGGCTCTCAGGGAAGCCTCTAATTCCCTACCATTTGAAACTGAAAGAAGGTCCAATTCACGGCTCTCAGGGAAGCCTCTAATTCCCTACCATACACAATCTAGATTCTCAATCCATGGCCCAGGGAAGCCTCTAATTCCCTACCATTCATAAACTCAAATTCTCAACCCACGGCTCTCAGGAAGCCTTTAATTCCCTACCGTATATAATCCAAGCTCTAAATCCATGGCCCTTAGGAAGCCTTTAATTCCTACCGACTATAAACCCAAACTTTCTGGCCAATACACCATCAAGGTTGGCCAACCCAGCGAAACCAAATCCAAGTTCTTACGGCTCTCAGGAAGCCTTTAATTCCTCACAAAAAGGGGAGAGAAAAGAAAAAAAATATAGAATAAATAGGGGCTCAAAAGGAGGTGCCCCGACGGACTTGGTCTAACCACTTTATCGTGATGGATCAAGGGTAAAAAGGTCCTAAACCCAGCTGAGGTGAAAACCCGAAAGGGCGCCTCAGGCAAAAATGGGTAACCCCTCAACACGAAAACCTGCAAAGGCTTGTCGGAAAAAGCTAAAGGGGGCCAATCGTGCGAAAACCCGAAAGGGCGCTAGGATTGGTAAGTGAAAAAAAAATCAAAATTATAAGTCTGAGGGAGCTTCAATCCTCTCACCCAAAATACGTGCCGAGGGAGCCTCATCCTCTCACTCAATCACGTGCCCGAGGGAGCCTCATCCTCTCACCCAAATCACGAGCCTGAGGGAGCCTCAATCCTCTCACCCAAGATCATGTGCCTGAGGGATCCTCTCACTGAAATTATGTGCTCGAGGGAGCCTCAATCCTCTCATCAAAATTATGGCCCTAGAGAAGCCTTAATTCTCTAACACAAGCATGTCATGGCCCCAGAGGAGCCTAATCCTCTAAGTGAAATACCTCACGGCTTTTGGGGAAGCCTTAAAACCCCTGTTATCAATAAAGATCACATGCTGATGGTGGAACACAGAAGCACGATGTATATATCAAATAAAAGTCTTGGTCCCAAGACAGGCCCTTGGGATAGCCCAATAAGGAGAAGTCAAAATGAATGGATAGCATGTACTGATGCTAAAAACAACATCCCTCAAGAACTCTATGCTCTGGTGTCGTCTGCCCTCAGAAGGTAAACTTGTGCAGAAGAATAGCACGAATGGCTCTGTCATGCATAACCAACTGGATCACGAAGATCTTCAGCTCCAAGTAATCTCCTCCAATGTCATGTACTTGATCCAACTCTGCAAAACCAAAAACAGAAGATCATATTTTGCCACAAATGAACGAGAAAGGAAATGATAAAGCTTCAGAAGATATATTGCAGCAAAGTCACAATTCTTAATGCATAAAGTAAAAGTTCGACATTGTGGACATGTGACGATGGTCATTGGTACCGCAAGCTCAAAAGAAAGTGAAAGTTTACTGCAAGTATGACACAAGCTGTGACGTATCAAATTCACAAGAATCAAATCTCCAACATGGGTCTCAGCAACGTCAAAATGATTGAAATGTATTGGCAGAATAAAATGAAATGGACCCTCTGAAGGGCGACATGTGCTAAAATACAATTGGAAAGATTCACACGAGACAGTCGTCCTATGTTTCACTCTCGGACGCCAGTCTCGTGGGGGGCATTTGTTGCACCGGTTTTCATCCGGCTTCCCACGAGGAAAGGGGACAAAGAGAAGAGGGCATAAAACATAACAAACGAACCCAAAATAAGCACAAGGAGTTGACGGGTCTTACGGTGCCGCCGCTGCCGGCCCGCTCGTCGTCGGAAGAAGAAGAAAGGGGAAGAAGAGCCGGCCGCCCTCGCCCACTCTGTCGCAGCGGCTGCTGTGGCCGATCGCCGGAGGGCCGCGCCCTCGCCGCCCTGGCCCGGAGCCCCCGCGCCGTCGCCACCCCCACCGGGGTCACCCCGCGTTGGGCCGCCCCGCCACTGCGCCCCGCCACGCGCTGCTGCTGCTGCTGCTGCTCTGCCGCCCTGCCGCTGCGCTGTCGCTGCCCCCCCGCCGCCGCGCTGCTGCTGCCGTGCCTGGTTTCCGTCGCCGCCAAGCAAGGAACGAGGAGGAGGGGAGAGGCCGCGCTCCTCCTCCTTGCTCTGTTTCGCACAGAGCGATCCGGGAAGGGGGCCGGCCGAAAGAAGGAAAGGGAGAAAAGAAAGAAAAAAAGGAAATGGGGGGCTAAAGTGCAAATACGCAATGGGAAAATTGCGTAAAACCCCCTAGTTTAATGTGCAGAGCTCCGGGGAGAGCGCCAAACCTTCCGGCCGGGCGTCTCTTGCCCAGGCACTATAAAAGGAGGGGGGCGCCCCAGGCTAAAGGGGGGATTTTGAAGGTTTGAAAATCAGAGCAAGGCTCTGGGAAAAGACTGCAAGGCGGTCTGGGAAAGGGTCTGCAAGGCAGCCCTAAAGAATATCGTGCAAGGCACGATCCGATTTTCTCAAGTTCAAAGCAAGGTCCATTGGACTTCTTCTTATTGGGTCAATTTTCTTATTGGGCCTAGTACTCCTTATTGGGTCGGACTTGTACTGTCACACAATTAATCAAGATATTTTGTGGTTATTGGGCCAACAATTGACGAATTAACTTGTGTGATTTATTGGGCCCATTGGGCTATTTTTTTTAATTGTCCAACGACGCGTTATATGATTTATTTCATGTAATGTCACATTTATTTAAAACGTAGCACTACGTAATTTCTTAATCAAAATCAACAAATTTTCAACTAACGTTAACGAAATATTCTCCAATATTATTCTTTAATTTTCAATAACATAAAATCAACAAACAAGTTATGTTTCACATCAATTTTAATCCACCTTAAGTTAAACACCTTTAAATCAAATAATAAATAAAAATGTTAATTTAATTCACGTAATCATAATGTAAATAAATAAATAACGAAAATGCTTAAATAAATGAAATTAATAATCCTAAAATACCAAAAAATGAGAAAATGCATTTAAAGATCAATAAAAAATGAAATAAATATCAAAAAATTCCAAAAAAATAGATTGCATGTTTGCAACCAGGTTATCTTTCATGTGCAATTCACTTCATTCAAATGTGAGTCATATTCTCTTGTTTTTAAGGGTTTGTCTGATGGTTAATCAAGGGTATTCAGCCTTTGTGCTGATATAATTAACACTAACCGCAGTTAGTGGGGGAGGTCAAATGAACTAAATAAGACTATGTCCTTGTAAATAAATAAAATCCAAATAAATCAAATCCAAAGATAAAATCTAAAAATTTTTAAAATGTTAAAAAATAATTCTCACATGTGTCAAATTCATCTCGATCAGTTCAGTGTCATACTGTCATACATCCTTCAAAGCTTCCTTTGATAAAGTGCCTTCATGCCCCGGCAATTTGATCTCAGAGTCGCTTTCTAACTTTTTCATAATCATAGTTCACACAAAAGGAATTTCTTATTTGTTCTACCATCTTCTTTTGCGTAGGCCAAGGATGAGGGTGTCGGTTTCGGTTTCGGGTAGGGCCGAAACCGAAACGGTGTCGGTTTCGGTTTCGGACGAAACCGTCCGAAACCTATAAAAGTTGACAAAAAAATTGTAAAAAAACTCAAATAAATCTGTAAAAATATAAAAATCCATCACAACACAAAAGAACTAGTGGACATGCATATAAGATTGAAAAAATTGGATTAAGTGACAGATATATGTGGGTGACATGTTAATGGAATATTCGATGCATATTAAAGAGTTAAACAATAAACATGGAATGATGTTGTCGTCTTGCACTATTATAAATATTACAAACACAATAAAATTCTGTAAAAATTAAATTTTCATACCTAAACATTACAATGCACCAGGGGAGCTATGTCACATTGTTTGACCTCTTCTCTTAACATTGGGTGACATGTTAATGGAATATTCAATGCATCTCCTTCCTCACCTCTCGGGGAGCTATGTCACATTGTTTGACCTCTCCTCTTACCCTGCTAGATGTTGTTTGCCTCTAGTAATTCCTCCATATATCTCTTTCCCACAATAATTGCATTTTACTTTCTTTTTCCTAGCATCAACTAAAGTGAAATGTGCCCACCCCGGATCATCTAGTCCCTGGCTTTGCTCTTCTCCAGCTCTAGCCATGGTCCTACAATAAAAAAATAAAGCACAAAAATATGTAAGTAGAATGACATAAAAGACTGCTTGGAACCTAAAACAATCAAACATATCACTTATTGTTCAAATGTGGAGCCCGAACTCTCAAATGTCCCCCTCCCCCCTTGCGCCCCTGCCTCTCCTCCCACCTCCGACAGAAAAAATCCCCCCCCAAGAAAAGCCGAAACCACCCCTTGCGGCCCTGCGGCAGTGTCCACCCCCTTCTGCCTCAGATCTCAGATCTGAGGGGGTCACGGGACGCGAACTCCCTTTTCAGGGGAGTTCGCATCGGGTTTCGCCCGGTGTCTCCGGTTTCGGGCCGACACCGGGTGGTGTCGGTTTCGCCCGAAACCATTAAGTCTCGGACCGGAACAGTGTTCCGGTCCGGTTTCGTGTCGCCCAAGCCGAAACCGACACATTTCGCCGTGTCGGTTTCGGTTTCGGGCGAAACCTACAACCATGGCATAGGCTGACTATGGTTCTTCCTAGGATTTTCATCTATCTTGACTTCTGTTTGGTTCAAGGTGTTCATTTGAACTATTGTAAAGCCTCCTGTATAATGATGTTGAATCACTTTATAGATCCAACTTTATGTTGTTTCTTTGCAGATCCAACTTTGAGCATTTTAGCATCTGGACCCTATGGCATGATATTTTCATCCTTTGTGCCTTTCTTCTTTGACATCCCAGTTTCATCAAGGTTTCGAATATTTGGTATTTGGTTCTCTGACAAGTCATTCATATATTTGGCTGGGCTTCAGGTTACTTTCTATCCTGGAATCTTGATGTTGGGTGCTTCTCATCACATGCCCTATTGCAAGTGCCATTTGAATGTCTTTCTTGCAGCTTCTTTTGTCTTCCTGGAAAAGATCTCTTCTACCTGGTGTATGTGGTGTACTTGCTGGTTCCCTATATCGACTCAACATATTTGGCATCCGGAGGATAAAGGTTTGAGTTCGACTATTTTTCTGCTGCGTCTTCTATACCTTCAATACCCCCCCCCCCCCCCCCCCCCCCCCCGGTTCTGCTCACATAGTGGCATATCATTTTTGTGGCAAAGATTGTTTTGTGACGGCACCATCTGGCGGTGGAGCAGATAATGCTGACTATATATTTGATACAGCTACTTCAGAGTTTCTTTTCATTCATTCCATTGCCTTATTAGCATGGTAAACTGATGTCGTATGCTAGCATTTATCATGAGAATTAAATGATCTACTGTGCTAGAGACTTTAGGACATTCCTCCTAAGCTTGCAATATGCAATGTTTTATTTCTTTTCCAAATGAAAACACTGTGACCTATGTTGTTCATATACATTAGTTGTCTGTTTATCTGCACACCTAAATTATAATCAATAAAGGTCATTTCACTTAAAAATTGTCATTTGCTTAAAATATGTTTCTTCTTATGAAAGTCTGTGGAGAATGGCTCTTTTCTCTGTATGATTATGAAACTAATTACGCTTTATTCTTAACCACATTTCAACTTTTGGATATGTTTACTTGAAGTAAAATCCATTTGGGGACACACTCCAAGGAGATAGAGAGAGAGAGAAGTTGCATATCTTATGTATTGTATTTTTCGTGGTCTCTTACTTTCATGATCTGATCCAACACTGGTGAGGTATTAGCTACTTTGCAGCATGTGCACATGGTTTTGCTCTTAAAATGCAGCTCATAAGTTGTCTGTGCCTCATACACATCAGTATACAACCCAATTTTTTTCTCTCTCCATTGTGGGACTAATCATATGTTTATCCCAGCCCTGACACTTATATATAGCGGGCTGTGGCAGCTCCACATGGGCAAATTTTCACCCTGTGGTCTTGGTAGCTCTTTCCTTTGATAAGCTCTCTCCTCTTGCACAGCTAACGAGTAGGCCACTATGGGTCCACTAGCTTCTGTTTGGTTTGTCCCCAATTTACTCAGACCATGCTCATGGGACCTGCTTTGATACTATACTCATGTTCCAAACCAACCATTTCTTAGGTATTGTCTGCTTTGAACTAAATTTACATGGTTTTATCCCCAAAAGGTGCCTCACAAGCTATGGATTCAAGCCTTGAATAGCGCAATATTTTTTCTCAGTTCCTGATGTTGGACTAATCCAATTCGTCCCTACCCACTCCCATACACAGCAATAGCTCCATATTGTTGTGGCTCCACTCTAACATGTTTCACCCGTACATCCAGGTAGCCCTTTTCTACACATAGTCATCTGTATGAGTGGATCACTGCACTATTTTTATCTTTGTTTTTATGCATGACCCAAGTATCTTGTACGATTAATTTCTCTTTCATTTAGTACCGTAGATAAATGAACTACCTTTTAAGATCATCTATTTGAGAGGATGTTCCTACTCTTGAAGATCATATATTTGAGAGTTAGCATCATCTCTCATTGTGAGTTTATTTATATATACACCAAAGAATTAAATGTGGCAAATGATTTATTGCTATGCTTTGATCTCTGACAATAAAGCAATGAGTGTCCATCTTTAAGGAGAAAAAGAAACTTGATTCTGAACTAAATAATATGATTGTCTTGGCTAAAATGCTCAACAGATGGGACACTTCAGCCTAATCAAGTAATTGTGGTTCAATTAAGACAATTACCAGTGAAGATGTGAATAAAGGTTCAATTAAGAAAATGTATAACGATTGATGATTGTCATCTTTCTTTATCTCTTTATTCCCTTTTGGTACCACATTTGAAAAGGTCGGTAGCTAGAATGTTTTAGAACCTTATTTCTTTGCTAAGATTATTTTAGTTTATTTTCTCTTATCCATTATGTGTAAGCATGGTTTGTCGAATCGGGGTGAATCAGACCGATTCCCACGAATCGGTGCGTATTAGGGAAGATCCGATCCTTGATATGCCCGATTCAGCCCGATTCCCTTAAGCATGGCTTGCCGAATCGGGAAGAATCGGTGCGTATCAGGGAAGATTCTATCCCTGATACACCCCATTCCCTTTATATATATAATATATGGCATAAAAATATATATATATATATATACATATAATTATATTATAACATGCAAATATATATGTATTATATATATCCATATATATGTATATACATGTGAATACGTCCGATTCGGGGCCGATACGGGAAAATCGGATCATCAGGAAATTTCCGATCCCCGATTCCGATCTGGCCAGCCTTGTAAGTGATAGCATTTTTCAATTTTTCTCAATGTATTTTACTAGCTAGTTCAGGTTTATGCTTATTTGAAATGAAAGTGGCTGTATCATTAAATTTATTCATAAACAGGAGGTAGAATCAAATAGAGGAAATATTCCTCTAATAAAGAAAAACAACTATGAACAGCCTCCTTATTCCACTCTGAAGCTGACAAGTGTCTTAGATGGCTACTTCATAAGGATAAAATTCTGAAGCAAATGTTTTCAATGTAAAATCTACTCCCCTAGAAAAGAATATCATTTTCCCCTTCAAAATAATCTAACATTGTGCATATGGCTGGATGGAAATGATTTTCTTCCTATTGGCATTCTGACTGTGCCCAAGCACATGCTTATTCATTACTCAAGGGTGTTTATGGCATTTTTCTTGACTCAAATATCTTCTTACTTGATTATCTACAATCTGCAAAATTGACTATCTTATTTTCATATTCTTTTTAGTAACCTCCATTCTCTGAAGTAGTGTCAAAAGTACACCCGTGACTAATCCTAAAGACACAAGAATTTTCTGTTCCCATTTATAGAATTGAGTCTTTGGAAAATTCCTCTATAAAAAAGACTTTGACTGGTGCATTGTACCAATGAGAGAGCTAGAGATACAGAGAGAGATAGATATATAGAGAGAAAGGAGAAAATTGTTACTTTGGATTTTTTTTTTCAAATTTACTGAAAGTTAGATAGGGTTTAAACAAGGAATGTTAGCAGAATGACAAAGGATGGTGATAGTAGGCCAATTTGCAAGTATTGTGATACAGTGAGTTTATATGAAACAATATGAAATAAGTCATTCAATTCTGTAATAATCTTTTGTATGGATGGTACTTTTGCAGAAATCCCATTTTACAACTGTAGTCTATCATTTGTCATCATTGGTGGCATTGTCATTATGTCCGTCATCTAGTGCTATCCCATTAAATTGGCCAATGACCAAAATAGAAACTGAGAATGGAGGATAATCTCTTGGCTCGTTGTGAATGCCAACCAATAACATGTGGGGACTGCCAATTAACTAGCTGGTGCCTGGTGCTAATTAGTTAGAAGCAATACTCAGCATGAAGGAAAGAATACTGAAAGTTCAGTACCACAAGTCACAAGGAAAAAGAAAACTAGAAATGAATAATTTCGTTAATGTCATTGGTATTTCTTAAATTACATAAAATGCCATGCTTACCTATCTAGAATCCTACATGCTATTGCTAATATCAGATGCTTTCAAAAATTACATTGCAGTTGACTTCCTACCGTAGAAATCTGTCTGTGGAAAGAGTATTGCCTTCTAATATCAAATCTAATGCAAGCTCTGTTAGGTAGCATGGTACGGAAAAAATACCCCTGGATTTTTTTTCATTGACTGGTCACCCAGTCTCTTGTCACAAAAGACAATTAGGCAGAAGAGATGAATGACTGATGCTGTCATATGTTGAAGTCAGGAGTCAGAGAAGATGATGGAGTGCATTGTTGGACACCTAGATGGAGAAAATGACAGAATGCTCTGTTGGAAAAAATGTTTCCTCAAAATTTTCCAATTAGTTTCTTCCTGAGATCTGCAACTTGAATCTCTAGAGCGACGTGAAACCTGAATTTATACCTTTCATGGGTTACGTCTGACCATTTGCACAATGGTTGACTTTTAATTCAACTAAGTAATGACAGATAACGACAATGACATTTTTGAAATCATTTAAATATTATCAATAGTGTGTAGAAGTATAGATATGCAAGCACAGTATTTTGAAATATAAGAAACACCAGTGGTATCTAAGAAATTATCCCAACAACAGAAGAGAGAGTTGAGGGAAAGGTGAACAGATAAACAAACAAGACAAAAACAGATAAAAGAAGAGAAATGTAGTGGGTTATGTAAGCTTAGATAAAACTTTTGTGGACATATCAGAGCAAGGAACATTATATCAGATCTCGGTTTTATCTCCGGAGAGTGCAAGAGACAAGATCTCAGAAAGATCTTGAAATAATCTCAGGAGAGTAGGAATGGTAGCAGGTGCTGTGGTTCTTTTCCATTTTTTCCCCTCTTCTTCTTTTCTTTTTATCATCATTTTCTTCTCCTCCTATCATCCTCTTTCACTTTCAGATCAACGGTGTGTGCCAGGTCAAGGATAGCAGGTCAACAATGATAGGTGGCTCAATATCTACTGCACCAGCTTCAAATCTTCATAGTATTATGATGGGTGGGAGATGAAGGAATGGGGCTTCACAGCTTTGAGCTTGAATGCGACAGAAAACTAGACCATTCAATCCCACAATATTCATGCGACTTTACTCAAACTTTGTGTCTTAGGTTAGGTGCTTTGGACACTTCAGAATCCAGAACTCTGCAAGCAGGCGAGCGAGTGAGCCAGTGAGCGAAGCGAGAGAAGAGAGATAGAGATAGAGATAGAGATAGAGATAGAGATAGAGAGAGAATTGAAAACCAGGCTTCAGATGATGTACTGGGTGCTGATCAGGCTCTATCCAAGAATCAAGACACATCAGAAGCAGAAGACAAGATGCAGCGTATTACTGAAACGCAAGTTCCATAGCAGAAATTACAAAAGTCTTCTGTGTTTGGACCTTTTTTCTCATGGGGTGATGATGAGTTAGTTACAAATGCCAATATTTTATGAGCGCAGATTACCCAACCTGGACAGCCTTTTGATGATTCTGGGCCACTCTTAGTGAGGGTAATTCTATTCACCATAAAACAATTAAAGGGCAAAAGAAGGACGACATTTCCAGAAGAAATATTTAGTCGGACCGTACCGTAGTACTTGCATGTGATAGGAGTTTTGTTATGTTTGTCATTACTATTATAGTCTTGTCATTTTTTTGTGAGGAATCTCTCATCTGTCCTGATTTTACTATATTAATCATTTAATCTAAAGAACCCATTCAAGTTTGCTCATCACCACGAGATCTAGGCCTTCTTTTCCAGTTCAGCCCACTTTGATAACTGGTTATGTACCCCTGGTTACATTTAACCAGGTGTATGTTAACTTACTTTTTAGGGTTTTTTGCATATATACCCCTGCAAACATTGTTATTTGCATGTATACCCCTGATCTACATCAATTGTTTGAAATATCCTTAATCTGCTATAATGGTTGCAGCTATACCCTTTACAGGGATATATGTGCAAAAAAACAAAAAAAAACTATTTGCATGTATGCCCATATAAGGGTATAGTTGCAACCATTATGACAGATCAGGGGTATTTCAGACAATTGATGTAGATCATGAGTATACATGCAAATAGCTATGATTGTAGGGGTATATATGCAAAAATCCCTACTCTTTAGCATAAAATAGTTTGCTACATTTTTCTCCTACCGCTGGTTAAAGTGGGGTAGTGCTACCCAAGCCTTTTCCCTTGGTAGCTTAACCCTCTTCTTACCCCTTCATACCCCACCCTAACCAGAAAAACCCCTTGGTTAGCTTAACTGGGTTTCCAAATTAAGTTAGCATTTAACCCTCTCCATACCCCTTTGTAACCAGCCTGTTACCCCATATCAAAATGTTTTCCACTTTTGACTTTGGGTACCTTTGTTCTATGTTTAACATGTTTTGGCCATCTGAATTTTTGCAAATATTCTATTTTCTTTAATTGTACATATATTCTTGTAAAAGATCGTGTGTGTATGCATTCTTAACTTAGCTACTCAGAAGTAAAATTTCTGCACCTGTTTCTAGATATATAGTGCGCACACAGTAGCTTCTTATTTTCCATGTGCTGAAATGGTGTTTAATATCTGTTTTGGTATCAGTTTCCAGAAGCCATATCATCTCTCTATTCACGGCTAACATTGTCCTCATCGGGAGGTACTTCACATTTGACACCAGGTGGAAGTTCTATGGGAAGTGCCCCTTCACACCAAGGTCACCAATCAGAGGCATGTTCTCTTATTTAGGGAGGCTAGTGATGTCTTAATTTGGTTGCATATTCTTTATATAGATCTAAAAAACTCGTTAGTCATATTTCTTTGAAATATTTTTATGTTTTGTGCCTTATGTCTCCAACACTTCCGATGCGGTTAAGCAAGGATTCTATGGCCCTGTCTGTTTTAAATTCTAGATGGAGTGGGGTCAAATTTGTTGATGTTGATTTATGTTTCTTTTTGTAAATTAGTCTTGGGAATGCTTTTAGAAAAGAACACTTACTTTTAAAGAGCCAAGCAGTATGAAGATTATATCTTAGCTGTTCTGAATTAACATTAAATATGATAATATGAAGTACATTGTGACTGTTATACAGTGCCCAGATGAGACTGCTGTTCTAAAAACAAATTAGAGTTCGGGCAAGGCTTGAACATTGTTTTGTTTTAATTGTGGATATACACATCTATGGATACAAATATATGTAGCTGTTTGATGTGATACATATGAAAACAAGATAAATGAGGGGAAAAGGAATCAAAATAAACCCATCTAGATGTAATGAGGTGTTTGGTAAAGCTGGGAAATTTCCAAGGAATTGGGGGTTGGATCTGAGTCAGTACGTTACCAGCTCACACAACTATGCAAGGAAATGTGTCATTCAGCTTCTTTCCTTTTGTCATCTCATTGGGAGTTTGAACCCTGAACATTAGGCACCAGATTTCAATGTACAGGGATGTTTTTTCTCAAAGTTATACAGGAGCAGTTTGATTTAGAGTCAGACTCAGATACAAGTAATGCTAACTGGTTTATATGGAGTACAATGGTATGAAGCCTCTGGTATAAGGTACATCAGTCTACAAGTTAATCTTTGGTTTATCTGACCAGTAAAAGTGTTTGACACATAACAAGGCCATAACACCTTTTTTTGGTTGGAAACTAGCCTACTGCATTATCCTTCAAATTTTCCTTATAATCCTGCTCCCAGTGGGGTTTGAACCTTTGACCTTTCAACCATGGAGGGATAACCACTAGGCCGCTCCTTAAGTACAGGCCAATGGGCCATATGACTATCGCTATGATGAAGTTCATTTCATCATAGATGCACAGGGTGATTATTCATTCCGTTGTAGTTTGATACCCTAGAAAATAGTCACATTATCTTTCGGTCTTCTGCATATTTTATTTGATGTTTTGTGTGTAATGGATAAATTGCATTCAAGAATGAACAAAAGCTACGTGCCTGGACGCTTTATCCCAATCCTTCTTTCTGAAGATGAGATTGAACTTGTTCTCTCCCTGCCATTTGTTTCTACAAGTATCACAAGTTTATCCCCATCCGAACCGTGTGCTTTGACGCGATGGTTCATCCCCTTTGCAGTGCCGCGGGTTCCTTTAATTCCCCTACCCCAACCAACTTATCTAGCAAACAAAACAAAATTAAGTTTATCCCCACCCCAGGAGGGTGTATATGGGGCTTGGAGTCACATCAATTCAACAGGCACCAAGGGACTTTTTCTATGGTCACATCCATAAAGATGGCTGAACGTTAATCTTCCCTTCCTGTAGTTTCATGAGTTACAAAAGCAAGCTGTCGTTTGTATCTATAAAAGCTAACCATGCATACTGTCACAATGACTTCTAATCATCTGTCCTGCTGCAGGCAAACTATCTGTCTGCACCCCATGCTCCCGTACTAGAACCACCCGAAGATTATGTTTCTACTTTGGTGTCCATGGGTTTTGACAGGAACTCTGCAAGACAGGCGCTTGCACAGGCCAGAAACGACATCAATGTGGCGACTAATATCCTTCTAGAAGCACAATCCCATTAACTCGTATCGCTGCCTCAGGAAATGGGCATACCACGTTTTTCAAAGTCAAGGCCCATTCTCACACAGTTTAAACTACAAAGGTAAGCCTCTGCATCAATCTCCGACAAAGTCCGGGTTCGGGTAACAGTTGGGTAATCCTTTCTCAAGCATGGTCACCTGCAGCTGCAAATGCTTAAGAGTCTTAGAAGATGCCTCTACTGTAACGGCTTGTAAAGTTTCTGTGAATGCATTACCGGTGGCATGCATCTGATCTTCAGTTAGTCTGCTGCCAACTTGTAGAATCTCCGGAGTTTGGATCCTATAGATGTAACCAGACTATCAATGTCTAAGAATCTATCATATAGAAAATTCTGTGTAGACAGGTTATACATCATTGTCTTCCAAAATATGGGAAGAGCATATATCATCGTCCACTGACACATGTTGCGAGAGCCTGTGCAATTGTCTCCGCTGCCTGTTTTTCGTTCTGAACTTTACAGTTTTAAGTGGAACTATAGAATTGTCGATGACTTTTCTCTAGACAGAAGACCAGCAAATAAAGCACAACCTCTCGTCGTATTATATAACTTAGTTCACATCTGGAGTTTTTTTTTTTTTTTGGAAACTAGCATATTATGTTATCTTTTAGAAATTCATTATTACCCTGCTTTCATAATATTTGAATCTCAAATCTCACAATCTAGTGTACATGACAGCTAACTACTAGACCACTCCTCGAATACCAGAGTTACTACTGCATATAAAATGCCGTCATAGGAGGTGGTGCTATAGTACAACGGCGGAGATCCCTGGTTTATGCGGCGCAGTACCTATCCATTCATTTGCGCATGACCTCTAATCTAATTGCCCCTCCACGTCTTTCCAACAACCATTCTGATTTTTTTTTTTCGATAGTATCCAACAAGCATAGTTAGATTATACTGAAAAGAGCTTGCCCTCTTATGCTGTGCTCGGAGCTTATGTTAAAAAGATTTGTTAACACATAATAATGTTGTAACCAATGCTTCATAATGAGACCAATATAAAAGGCGCAAACGGCGACTGCAACCATGGACCATACATAGTTGGCGGGGTCTAGAGTTTCTAAAACATACACGTTCAGTAACAAGGCAACTATACACGTCCAGTAGTAGATTCTTTGCAGACGGAGAGCTACGACAACCCTAAATCAGGCGCCGTTCAAATGGTAAACCTTGGGCATTTAACAGTTACTCAATATCGAGAAGTAAATAACCACCCTGTTCGTCCCAAAAGCAGAAAACAGAGAGTAGCATACTTTGAACTGTTTTTGTTTCAGACCCAAAACACTCGAAAACCCCCATATTCTGTATTCCAAGAGGCAGACACAAAGACGAAGAAATTTCAGTCATTAAAAAGAAAATCCTATAGAGTCGACATTCTCTTGCACCAAGGTTCACCCGCCGGATAATAAAAGAGGTCATATTACCCTCATGTTGCGGAGCGCGCGTTGCAGCGAATAGCCGTTTTTCACATCCACTGGTTGCGACGTGCAGGGCAGGACGGCAAGAGTGACAAAAGATGTCGTCTCAGAAGAGAGCTGTCTGAAAGATATCACATTCTCCAATTGCTTCTTGCGGTTAGATTGCTCAAGTTCACCGCTGAAAAGCTTCCAAAGAGATGCCAGATTGTTTGCTCAGTTGGCTTCTGTGACATTATGTAGGCCAGGGTGTGTTTGTTTTGCACATGGCACATTAGGTTGTCTCGTCAATGTTTGGCATATCATACGGTGCTAACATCGACCCGACTTTTGTGGATCTGAAAAGCAGGTGTGATCCAGCTGCCGCAGCTGCACTGGATGCCTGCCCAATTGAAGTAGCCCAAGCGAGCTTCGCAATGGATGCAGGAAAGCTTCCCCTCCATTGCACCTTCTTCCACTGACATTATTGAATTCTTATATCAGAGAAAATAAAACAGAATTTTTGCACGCAAGGATGTCAACAAAGCAATGCAAAGTGACTAACGCATGAACGAAAATTTAGGCATGCGCAGCAAGGGATCCATTCCACGTCATGCCCAAACCCTAAATGGAGCATAGTTGTTGGTTTCAACCGAAACCGATACATTTAACTGATACAGTTTGGCCATGACTGATACGAAACCAGCTGAAACCACTGTAGCAATTCCGATTCTTTAAAAATAATATTTTAATTAGTTTCGGCTGTTTTGGCCGAAACTAGACCGAAACCGGATGAAACTCTCGAGGCCGCCCGAGGCCGAAATGAAACCGAAACGGTTTTGGTTTTGGGCCTGGTCAATCCCGAAACCAAAAATCCCATCCTTGAAATGGGGAGAAGCTGTAAATGTGATTGAGGCTGGCGGTGTAGCCAGTTGTGAGAAAGATGGAAAACATAAATTTCAAATGGACTCCAGTGACTTTACTATGACAGAGAACAGTTATATGACCTTTATGATAATGAGGAGGACATGGACAGGGCACACAAACACATTAAAACAGAGAGGGGAAAAGAGGTACGACAAAACATTCCAAACTTATGAATTAAGTGACTGTACATGGCAAAATTTACCTGTAGTCATCCAGCGCAGAGGCTCAACAAATATAGAAGAACACTCTGTCTCACCACGCCTGTCAAAAGGACCACTGCTTCTCTTGGACCATTCAAAACAAGTCTCACCCTTACCAGGTGTGTGACCAACAACATTTTCTTGCAATGCAACCACTCTTCGGCATTTCTTGCAACGATAAGCTGGAGTTGGTTCATTCTCCCTGGGTGATGCCTCAGAAGATTTTGACTGAGTTACACCAGGATCAGCACCAAAAATGGAACTGTCAATCTTGTAACCCCGGTTATAAGAATCACCTGCAAATATTCATAGAAACCTGAGTGGTTCTGAGTAAAGAACTCAACACAGGCCAATTGAAGGTGGGGAAAAGAAACGGAAAACTACAAGAAATCTGTCAATAGTTCATCATCACCACAAAGCCTTTTGCTGATTGATCCGATAATCCACCAGTTCAAATGATGTGCAATACTTTTCCGACGAACTTTCCTGACATCAACTCTACATAACTGCTTTCAAGTTTTTGAAGAAAAACATCTTAATTCTGATGCCTTCTTCAAAGGAATAGAGAACACAATTCATAAACCACGATTGAAAACACCTCCTATAATTCAACGGAAGGCCAGCCATTATATGCATGTCATGGCAATAACTTACAGGCTGACTTTCCATTTGTAAGGCCAATGATGATGAAAATTACCTAGAGGAACCACAAGAAACAGATGTCTCCTCAATGGGTCCACACTTTTAAATAAAAGCACTTCCATTTTAGTAAGTACGAAACTTTGACAACTATGAAGGAACACAAATTAGGGATGCAGGCACTTGCTCTGAATGGTAGAAGAGGTTGAAAAAATAATGCAGCAATGTATAAAAACATTTAGAACGGAATTCCTAAATTGATAAATATGTGGATTAAAGAGTGATAAAAATGATATAAATTCCGGGACAAATGTTAGTGACATATCAAGAACAAAGCATAGTATGGATGTTGTGAGGTGGGGTAAAATTGGCTTGGCCCATTATGACCCATTCACCCGGCTCACCAAAAAGCACATATCAATCCCAGCCGTTGAGCCCAAGAAGAACGGAACGGACGTGGGCCTAGCCCACCAAAGTCCGACTTCTCGGCCCCTACGGCCTCCATCTCCAAAAGGCCCAATATTTGCCAAGGACAGGTCCTCGGTCCTCAGCCCCCCGGAGGCCATGGTGAAGCCTCCTTCTCTACCCTCTCTAGGGCACAAGGCACCCCACTCCCACCGCCTAACTCGTCCCTGCCATATGCTAGGGCACAGCCCACTGGCCTCGCAGCACATGCCTACAATTGCAGGAAGAGGCTTCCCTTCCTGCTCAACACGCCCCTCTCTATTTTAGAAAAGTCAACGACGTCCTCACAGCCTGACCCATGCCACGCGAATGGTGCATTCCTTCTCACTGGCCCATTCTGACAGCCACTCATGCACGGCGCATGTTCTACCATTCCCCTATGGCTCGTCTTCACAGCTGGGAAGGTGCAGCACATCTAGAGGACCACCAACACACACTTAAGGAGGACTTGCAAGCAATAGTAAGAAAGGACTCCGAGAAAAAAGGCAAGTAGGCTAGCTCACTCTCGCACTCTCCCATCTCCATCTTCGGCTGTCCTATGTTTCAGCCAGTTATCTGACTTGGGTGTCAGAAGGGCCCCCCTGACTGTCCCTCTTGGCTACAGATGCAAGTCGACGTTCCCCTCCATAAAACAAATTCAAGGGCCCATAGGGATCAAACAGTGAAAGCCTGTTGACCATTTTCCAACCTCTACAGATGTAATGATTAAGCTTATGTAATTGTATGCATGTAAGAGTGATTGAGCAATGTACTAAGAAATACTTAGTAACAGCCGACCTAGATCACATGGGCACACTATATGCCAGTCAGTGGGACCTGATAATTTTAAAATTTCTTACATAATATCCCACAAGGACATTTGTTGTGAAGGTCCTTTAACCAAATAGGGGAAGAGCTCTCCTTATCTATGACAGGAGAGGGGACAGGGAATATCAGGCATGTGGCAGAGGCAGCCTCTTCCAACAAAACCTCAGATGTGGAGGGTAGGAAATGCCAACTTTCCATTGCATATCATTCCCATCTGCACAGTTGCAGACCTGAGACTGATGCTTGTGCAGCTCGGGAAATCAAAGATGGTCTTGGTCTGAGGGGCTGACACACTCCAAGGAAGAAGACACCATCAATAAGGTTTCATATGCAGAGATGCAATCTCTGGCAGGCTTGATTCAGATTGACCTGGAGGGACTGTTAGACACAGAGACCCATTTGAGTCAACCACCTGCTATTACCTCAAGGAAAGGAGGTCATTATGCAAGGCTGATTCCAAGCCCACAGGTCTGCAAGCCGCAAACCAGAGACACTTTGATGTGCTTCAGGGTTTGAAGTGCAGGGCAAGGGTCTATATATACTCGCTCTTGTTTGTTGGTTAGGGCTGTGGGTCCATGAGCGCCGGGCACGAGTTTGTTTGGGGTTGCCTCCAGACTAACCAGAGCTAGCTCAATTTTAACTCCTTTTATATTTGATAGGGTGGATCCACTGATCCAAATCAAGTGGGTTAGCCAAGACTTTGTGTTCCAGATAATCTTTGGAATATATAACCAATATACAAAGTGTTCTTTCCTACTTTTATCCTTGTTCCAATGGAGCATCACATGCTGTTGTCCTTTATATCATTTTCTAGTCTCCCTCTCACACACATTGTGTAGGACATTATTTTGTTGGAAATAGTAGCAGGATTAGCAGAGTAACAATCCAGCAAAGTAAATTTCATATTTACTCTTATCTCTCCATCATTCTATGGGATTTAACGTTGTTGATAATTCAGTCAAGTTCGAAGAAGTTATGGTCATTCAAAATTATCCTGAGACAAGGATAACACCATGCCTAAACAGAACCAAGGATTTGCAGCTGTCTTTTCTCCTTTTTTGTGGGGGGTGGGGGAGTATAGTATTACAGCATCTTTCTTTTCTTTTCTTCCCCCTTCTTTCATAGAGATATGGGACAATCTGCCTTAAAAATAAAAAATAAAAACACATAAAAGTAATAGATGATCTAAATTTTTTTGTACACAACATGGGATACTTTTTGGCATGACATTCCTCTTTAAGAAAACATAAACATCATAACATGGCTTCCATGACTACTAATAGCTTGTTCTAGATATGTATAAAAAATGTGCACGAGAATTGACCAAGCAAACAAGGAAACATAATCTTCCAAGCTCGACACATTGGAATATCAAGCTTTGGCAAAGTTGGCACATTTTGTCTAAACATTATGGCTCCACCGGCCAAATTCTTTAGGTTCCTCCCACAGCCGTAGGGCAAAGTTCACATAAACAGCAAATTACATCCCCTGGTCATGTTCAAACCAAGGCTCCCCAAAACCTATACACAAACACGCCCCCACCACTTAACAACCGAGCTAAAGCACAAATAGTGTAGAATATTTTAAAGTTTTTTGCATACACCATTATTACAAGAAAAATTGCAAAATTGCCATCTTTAAATTGATATTATTTAAAATATTATTCTTACAAGCAAAAATTGCATATTTGTCACAGTAGTTGATTGCCCTTAGAATTGTTTTTTGAATATTCCATCAAGATTCTGTTAATATGGTAAGACAATATTATACCAAAAATACCGAAACCCCTCTCACGGAGTCCCCCCTCCCTCTGGTGATGGACCACCCGGTTCCCCCACCCACCCTCCTGCCCCTGTGAACCTCCCACTCCCCCTCACACCCTCCAAAGCCCAGCCCAACCGGAACTGAAAGCCCGTTCTGGCAAAGCCAAGGCTATCAGGATGCTCCCATCGCACCTGCTGCTGCAAACGACCTCCCACAAACCCCAGCCTGAATGGATAAACCCCCCCCCCTTCCCCCAAATTCCCAGGGCTCTGCTACTGCAGAGAACCTCACTCCCCCACCAGGGCACTACTGTTCTAGCGAACATACTGCCCCCTCCCCCGCAACCTCTTGCCCACCTCCCACGCTGATGCTGCTGCTGCAGAGGCAGGGAGGAGAGTACTGCAGAGCAGAGCCTACAGGAGCCATCACATGGGGGAGACTGGTTAAAAACAGGGTTGGAGATTCACAAGGGATGAAGACTAATCGATATGGTAGGGACTTGCATCCACCACAAAATATGTGAGACGGGCAAATATGCAATGCATGCCCATGCTCCTGGTGGGAAGATGACATGGGGCCCTGGCTCCACAATGACGGGATTGGCCAGATTGCCTCCCTCCCCTCCCCTCCCCCGACCGACCCCCCCCCCCCCCCCCAACAAAAAAAAAGAAAAGAAAACCACCCCCTGTGCTGGAGGGACTGCAGATATTCACTGAGGGGTAAATTAGAGATTTTCTAACATAGGTTAAATTTAAGAATGGTTAGATGGACCTGGCTCTAGTAACATCTGATAATGTTCATGGTAAGAATGATATTTTAAACAATATCAATTTAAAGTTGGAAAATTTGCTATTTTCCTTGTAACAACAGTTTCTATGCAAAAAAACCCATTATTTTCTTGCACCGGACATCATCCTCAGCATAAAGCCTACTCTTATCAATTTAGTGCCACCTTAAAACTTGGAATATGGAAAACCAATGAAATTGGAGACAAAACATTTCCAGTTTGTCAACCTGGCACCAAGTCATATTGGTTTGAGTCACAATACATGCTAATCAGTAGTCAGTGATATGGGACTTAGTCACGTAATTAAAAGTACGTAATTAAAAGTAACTTAGGATAAATTTCCACAAACAGTGTAACAAGAGAAGAACAAAACAAATGATAAAAGAAATGAGAGGGGATATGTAAGCATGAGAATAAGGAAAGTAAAAGACTTAACCCCTTAGACGAAAAATCCTCCAATTTTATTATATGAATTCATGTCAAAAGCTAAATCTTCTACAAGGAATGTTCTTTTCAGCCAGTTTTCATTACCACTCCAAAATTTCCTTAGATCTACATTTCAATCCCTTCAACATTGTAAGGAATGGTCTCAAATCAAATGGTGGCCAAAATATTAATCTGCTTACAATAATGAAGCACCTTCCACTCATAGCCTTATGTTTAGAGTTGGAAGGCCCAATCTAGTAAATTTTAACATGGTAATGGAGCCCATGGTATGATCTGGGCCATGCATCCTGAGTTTATTATGATCTACATGACAAAGCCTAAAGTCGGCCTACGAGCGTGTGTATAAAGAATACTCTATTAGTTCATCAAACGATGAACAAATTATAAATATGCTCATAATAGTGGAGCTCTTTCTGACCACATACAGCTTCTTCCAAACCTTCGCAGAAACGTGACATCCATCAACTTGCAACTACAAAACATTCTGACCAGTTCAGGGATGAGACGACTGTTGAACCCTGAAAAGTTTGCAATAGATATCCACAAAGGGGTGCCAGAAGCTATTTATATTGATCTAATGGTTACTTGGGTAATGTCATGGTTACTTAGGTAATATTGGATCCAAGTCCCTTTCAAGTTAAAGGAGGAGATTTATTGATGAAGTCAACATCAAACCCTTCAATGAAGTACAAGTTCAAGAAGAACAACACTTCGAAGAAGATGAGTTACAAAAGATCGGCAGCACAAGGTCAACAAGACCGAGTTCAAAGGAAATTACAACTCCAAAAACACGTGCAAGAGGAAGCACCAAGCACTTGCAAAGCTCAAGCCCAAACAACACTCCGTCGAGGATCTCCAAGAAAATATGTGGGTCTTCACGGCATCAACACCCCTCGTAAATCCCAAGGGTGAATATTTATAGAAGCCAGGGGAAGAAATCCTCGTTTAAAACCCTCAACCGGAGGGATTTCCCTTCGGTTAAATGGGGAAGCCGTTAACCAGGGGGACCCCCCCTCCGGTCATGGATGGCAAAATCGGCCGACTCGGAGCAGAATCGGCCTATGGCGACCCAATTTGGGGGGGGGGACCATGAACCACCCACCCACGGTATAAGGTGGAATCGGGGTGGATCGACCGGAATCGGGTGGAGTCGGGCCGACTCAGCCCGACTTTGAGCGCTCCACCCCGATTCCATCTGATGTAGGCCGATTCCCTCAGCTTACCTTAAGTACGTCTGATCCCCTCCACTTACCTTATTTACCTGAACATCATTTAAGTAAATGTTATATTTGTAGTTTCATTTACTTAAGATATTACGTGTAAATAAGGAAGTACTTCCCATTTGGATCCAATAAAAATATAAAAAAAATCATCTCTTTACAAATAAAAAGCCAACTCTCCCATCCAAGATGAAAATCACGATTTCGGTGGTTCCATCAAAATAACGACTTCCTAATCTTTCATAATTTGACATATCTAAAAATTTCATAATTCAAATAAATCAAATAGAATACCAAAAATCTAAATTCCCGTAAAAAAAGTCAAACGTGCATATGACTTCTTCAAGGGAGTCACTCTCCTACTAACAACACTTAGTCTGCTTGAGACGTCTCAGGATTTGGTCAAACCTAAGCTATCATCACCTAAACTCATGAGATTTTTCACTTTTTAATTGAAAAGAAACTAGAAAGTGACAATTCTCATGAGTTTGGGTGATGATAGTTTAGGTTTGACCAAATCTTGAGAGGCCTCAAGCAGACTAAGTGCTGTCAGTAGGAGAGTGGCTCTTTTGGAAAAGTCATATGCATATTTGACTTTTTTATCGGACTTTAGATTTTTAGTATTCTATTGGGTTTATTTGAATTATGAAATTTTAGATATGCCAAATTATGAAAGATTAGAAAGTCGTTATTTTAATAGAACCACCGAAATTACGATTTTCTTCTTGGATGAAAGAGTTGACTTTTTATTTGTAAGAGAGATGATTTTTTCGATATTTTTATTGGATTCAAATGGGGGATACTTCCTTATTTATATGCATGATTTGGCGGATCGAATCGGATCGGCCCGATTCTCCCGAATCGGGGCGAATCATGGAAAACTCGATTCTCGATTCCATCGATTCGGTCCGATTCGCCTCATATATATAATATTATTATATCATATTAGTAATATATATTATACATTATAAATATCATATATATGATATATTATATATATAATATATATTATACCCATGAGAATCGATCTGATTCGGATCGATTCGGGTCGATTCGGGGGGAATCGAATCGGATCAAGAAAAATCCGATTCGCCTCCCGATTCCGATTCGGCAAACCTTGTTTATATGTAATATCTTAAGTAAATGAAACTACAAATATAACATTTACTTAAATGATGTTCAGGTAAATAAGATATCATAATTATCATTGCTATGTATTGTAATATGAACATGTCTGCAACTAGACTATGGATATACCCAAAATGTACAATTATTATATTTTTAAAGAATTTTCTCTATTTTTTTCCTGATTTTTTCACAATTATTCTTCATTTTTTAACCTCGCCGATCTTGAATCGGCCAAACTCCCGTGGAGTCGGGCGGATCCTGCGACCCGACCCGACTCAGATCGGGGTCGGTTGGGTCCGACCCAGCACCTCGATCCGACTATGCCATCCATGCCTCCGGTTAAGGCGGCCCCTAATCGGGGGAACCTCCCCCCAATTAAGGAAAAATTCCGTAACCAGGGGGACTTCCCTCAATTAAGTCTTCCTTAACTGGGGGACTTCCCCCAGTTAAGGAAGACTTAACTGGGGAGGAAGTCCCCCCGGTTAAGGAACTGGGAACCGGGGGGACTTCCCCCCATTTAAGGAAAACTTCCTTAACCAAGGGGGACTGTCCCAACCAGGGGAACCTCCCCCCGGTTACGTCTCTCTCCTCTAATCGGGGGGACTTCCCCCCGGTTAAAGCCCATAACCGGGGGAACTCTCCCCCTAGTTATGTCTCTTTCCTCTAACTAGGGTAGGGATGTCAATTGGGCCGGGTCGGCCCGGAGGCCCGCAAGCCCGGCCCGGTTTTAACCGGGCTTGGGCCGGAAAAATAAGCCCGTTAAAATTTTTTGGCCCGGCCCGGCCCGGCCTGAAAAAAAATAGGGCCGGGCTTGGGCTTTGTGAGGCCCGGCCCGGTCGGCCCGCCGGCCCGAAAAATATAAATATAATTTATATTAAGTATGAATTTTATATTTAGAAAGAGAATTATATGTATTTTTTCTACAATAAATCTACTCAAAAACATAATCTTTTACAAGTTAAATGTTAATATCGATATAAGTAAAATATATATTATTTTTATAGATATATTATAGTAGATATATTAAAATTATATATTATATAAATAAAAATAATATTTTTTCCGGGCTTTCGGGCCGGGCCGAGCTTTTCCGGGCTTTTCCTGGGCCGGGCCGGGCCACCTATACCGGGCCTAACCCCGGGCCTGGGCCGGTGTTGACACGGGGGAGAGATTTCCGCTCCTTTTCTTTCACACTCGGTTTTGTTCATTCGTTTTATTTGGTGCATGTATTCATTTATTTCTAATATTTTATATTTTTGATATTTGTGGGGCGTGCCAGCCTGTCTAACAGACAGAAAAAGAGTTCGCACGATGCGGAAGAAGAATTTTGGTGTCCGGGGAATGGACGAGTATGGTGTCCGTGGAACGGACGGGTATGGTGTCCGTGAACGGACGGGTAGTGTCCGCGAACGGACGGGTTGTGTCCGCGAACGGACGGGTGCGCCGTTTTTTAATCTGAACCTCTTGAGTCTCATGTCTATTCTCATCAGGTGATTAGGGTAGCATGTGCTGGACCTCCATCTCCATCGACCGGAATCGATGTTACATTTACATCGAATTAAAACTCTTGGTATTATTTAACACCAGTTCTAACCCGAATACCATTTCATAGTAAAGGACGAGAAAAATACGTATGTTCTTTGAAAATCCTGATCATGGCATGTTTTTGTTTCTTTTGATTGTTTTGAAATGCTTTTGCTTTGGATATTTCACTTCTTTTTTGAAATGACTGCCTTTTGGGGAGTCCAAAGTTTGATTTCTTTTGAAAAGGGGAGCGCGTATATACCCGTGAACCGATTTGAGGTTTTTCTCCTTTTCGCAAAAGGTTGATTATAGATTTTTATTTGGTAAAACATGGAGATTATCATTATGAACGGGCATATGCCTATGGATTTTGATTCTGAACTTGGGGGTATTATAACCCAGAGCAACACTTCCGTATTAGAAGGGTGATTGTGCAAATTTTTATATGAGGTCTTTTACAATGCCATTTCTGAGCAGAGTCCGAGTTTGAGGTAGAGTCTCTTTTCTACTCATTTCTTGCTCATGTGCGGGTACAATTTCCGGAGAGCATATGGATGTATCTCCATGGAAGTCCTTGTCATATTGTGATTTTTGTCCAAAGTCCATTTCCACGGGTATGGTCCTCATGGAGGTGCATATGTGCTCCCATTTGGAGTGTCTGAGCGCAGTTCTTGTCTTATCCTCATTTTTCTTTGGATGTGTGTATATTATCACAATCCTTTTTTTCTTTGAATATATGAGTATATCTTGGCAAGTCCTTGTTTAGGCAGAGTGTCCTTGTAGAGATATTTTCATATTGGTATATGCTTATATCCATGTGTTCTCAGGGAGAAACTTTGCCCAGGGGAGATTTTACCTCGAAGAGATATATATGTATAAACACAAATTTGCCCTTTGTGTATATATTCTCAAACGGTATCTCCATTTGAGCAGAGTATCCGATAGGAAGGAGCCCCCGTATGAACGGAGTCCTTTTTGAGAAACATATACACAATGAGGCATATTTGTGATTATATAGATATGTTCTCGAGCGGAGTCTCTATTTGGGCAAAGGTTCCACTAAGAAACACATTTACATAAACATAAAGTTCGTGATTATACGAATATGAATTCGGAGGGAACCTTTGTCCGGGCAAGATTCCCCCTAAGAGACATATGCGTATAAGCACAAATTCGTGATTTTATGGATATGTTCTTAGGGGAGTCTCCATTTGGGCAGAGTTTCCCCTAAGGAACATATGCATAAGAACATAAATTTGTGAATATACGAATATGTTCTTGGACAGAACCTCCGCTTGGGCAGAGTTTCCTCTAAGAAACATATACATATAACACGAGTTTGTATTTACATGGATACGTCCCCTGAGAGAGATTTTTGCCTGGGCGAGATTCTCCTCAAGGAACATATTTGTATAATTACAAATTTGTAATCTTTATATATGTGTTCTTGGACGGAATCTCCACTTGGGCAGAGTTTCGTCTTAAGAAACATATATATAAGAACACAAATTTGCGAATATACGAATATGTCCTTGGACAGAACCTCCGCTTGGGCAGAGTCTCCTCAAGAAAACATATACATATAAACACAAAATCCACCATCCCAGAGACTTGCTCGATGGGCAGGGAGAACATGGGTATTTAAATAACATGTGTCCATAGAGATTCGCTCGATATGGACGGCATTTAAACCCCGGAAATATCACCCCACAGAGACTTGCTCGATGTGGGGGATGGAGATTAAGAAGGAATGTTGATGACGATTACGCCGACCGCTCTCCTCTCCGCGCCTGGCCTATCGGGCTAAAGAAAGGGATTTGTACCTTCGCACACCAAACAGGAGAGATTTGAGAATGAGAGAGGGAATGAGCAAATGCTCTTTTCTATTTTTCTGGGATTTTTCCAACAGGGCTTTGCCGGGGCAAATGGAAAACCCAACAGGGCTTCGCCAGGGCAAGTCGAAGACCCCCCATTTCCTTTGGAATAGGGGGGGTATTTATAGGGGTTTCGGCCCCTTTACATTGCGTGGGAGAGGAGAGAGAGAGAGCCTAACCGATGGTGACCTCATCATGAGGTCACCATCGGTTAGACCATCGGTTAGGGGAGATTCCCCCTTAACCGATGGTGACCTCATTGTGAGGTCACCATCGGTTAGGAGGGTCCTAACCGATGGAGAGAGAGAGAGGAGAGGGGGGTTTTGTCTATAAATACCCCCCCTACACCCTCATTTACAAGGCCATCTTGCCCGGGTGCTGGAGTTTTTCTTTCTGTCTCGGAGTTCTGCCCGACTTCTCGGAGTTCTGCCCGATCGGAGGGTGCCTTTGCAAGCCTCGGAGTTCTTCCTCGAGCTTGTTCTTTGTACTTGTTCTTTGTACTCAGTCTATAGACCTTGTGCTGCCGGAGGTGCTGCTGGAGTCCTGCTCCGTTTCCTTGGTGCTTCGCCCTGACTTCTCGGAGTTCTGCCCGATCGGAGGGTGCCTTTGCAAGCCTCGGAGTTCTTCCTCGAGCTTGTTCTTTGTATTTGTCCTTCGTACTCGGTCTATAGACCTTGTGCTGCCGGATTTTTCCGTGCTTCGTACTTTGGACGGAAACATGCTCTCCTTGTACTTTTACTTTAACCGGGAATCCGGGCGCCATTTTAAGTGCCGGAACTCCCCTGCTGAATTTTGGGGAAGGATCCCACTGAATAAATTTGTAACTTAAATAACCTTGTGGGTCATTTTAAATCACAACTTATTTGGCCTCTGAGCAGGCTGTTGATAATCATATTGTAAGAAGGTCCGTTGATAACCAGCATTTAATCTTCACGGCTCAACGACCCCTTTCATCATGTCCATGACTTGAACGATTGTCCGCCAAGAATAGGCTTCAACTAGCCAAGTCGTCGGGCCATTATCTGATGAATTCTATAATTCCTGCTGAAGTAAACGTGTCACATTTTTACCTTTCAACAGCCGGGCCCGGGCCGGCTTTTAAAAAACCGGGCCTGGGCCGGGCCTAGCAAGGCCCGGCCCATTGACACCCCTAAACCAGGGGGACCTCCCCCGGTTATCTCTCTCTCCTCCATGTAGAGGGGGAAATCCCCTATAAATACCCCATGTAGCGCAATGGCAAGGGGTGGTCGGATTTTGAAAAGGAAAAACTAGCTTGTTGGGGAAGACTCTACTCGTGCTCGGCGTGAAGGTACTCGCCCCTGGCAAGTCAAGGTCGTCCCCCTCCGACCACGGAATCTCTGTAAACCCCCTCCATGTCGAGTTAGTCTCCATGGGGGGATTTTAAAAATTCAAATATGTGTTTATATCTCTACATCGAGTTAGTCTCTGTGGAGATAAAATTGTTAAATGATCGTGTTCATGTGCTCCATTGTTTAAATATTTTCCATGTCGAGTTAGTCTTCATGGATGTAAAATATTTAAACATGTTCATGTGCTTCGATGTTTAAATATCTTCCATGTTGAGTTAGTCTCCATGGGCATAAGATATATAACATCATTATGTTCTCGTGTTTAAGTGTTTCCATGTCGAGTTAGTCTCCATAGATATAAACATTTAAAACACGTTTATGTTATTTCCCTCATGTCGAGCAAGACTCCGCGAGGGTAAATTGTTCGTGTTCATATGTGTATGTCTTTATAAGGAGACTCTGCCCAAACAGAGACTCTATCCAAAGACATACTCATATGTTCACAAAATATATGTTCATACGTACGTATTTTATGAGGAAACTCTGTTCATACAGAGACTCTGCTCAATAATACGACCATATGTTCATCAAATGTTCGCGTGTGTAGTTGAGCGGAAACTCGACCTATGCGGAAGCTGTGCCAAAAATACCACTCGTTCAAATAATAAATCTCTGGGTTCAAGCCCATTTCTTCATAATGCATGTTAAACTCACAAATGGAGTCCATGCTCTTTTTCAAAAATTTGTTTCATCTGATAAAACAAAATTCACCGTGTTACTATTTTCTATAAAAAAAAATGTAAACCTCGATTCTACTATCAAGGGTGTTCGAGTTAAAACTGATGTAAATCAACATCAAAGATTTTAATCCGATGTAAATTAACATCGATTTCGGTCGATGGAGAAGAGTCTAGCACACGTAACCCTAATCGCCTGATAAAATAAAACACGCAGAACAAATGTTGTTCACAAATTAATAGGCGCACTCGTCCAATAAATGGACACACCTTTCTTCCGCATCGAGCGGATCTCAAATTCTATCTGATCGACAGATTGGCACTGCTCGCAAAAGAACCAAAAAAATCAAATCAAATTCAAAATATCCCACTATTTTCTGCGGCTAAACAAATTGGCACGCACGGTGGGACTACTTCTTGCCATTTCATAGTAAGAGTCGAGGTCTATACATTTTCTTATGAAAATTCTAATAACGGTGTTTTCCTTGAAGGTGAAATCGGACAAAATCACCAAATTTCAGCCTACAAAGCGTTCAAAGGAGATGGCGGTCACCTATGGACTCGTCGTCGACAACCACGTCAGGTTCGGCTACCTGGTGACTCCGATCGTGTTCGGAGATTTTCCAGCCATTGTCGGGTCCCCTTTCTTCTTAGGGGTAATCCCGGCCATACAAGATAATGCTGCTCAAAAGCTGCCTATCAACAAGGAAGGTTAACAGGAACAGCGGGTATGTCAAAGCCCGTCCTGCAGCCGTCAACAGGGGAACCAAAATGCCCTCAAAAGATATTGTTGTCAAAAGGGTCAAACCCTGCCCAACTCAATTTCGGAGTTACTTTGTTTGAGTAATCTCCTTTGAAGTTGTAGCTACTGTCCCCTCACAACAGGGGCAATATAAAAATCATAAAAGCAAGAGGTCGTTCGCTACTACCTCCAGGTCCGATAAGTCCGTGATGGTTGGAAGTCTGCAGGTGCATCTTGACAAAGACCACCCTATCATCCCCCGTGATAGGCACATTCCTACAATTCCAACCTCGAACCGCTTTTCGCTCTTGCGGTGGTTTCGAGGGAAACAAGAAGACTCCAAAGTGGAAGCCGGAACCAAACAAAAGATGCGGCCATCTACCAAAGTCGAGCAAATCTGGGTTCCCAAAAAAGAGGCCCGGAAAATCAAGGAAATTCAAGCAAGTGCATCCAAGCTGGTTGAAAGGAGGAGTGTCGCCAAATGCACTTCTATTCAACATACTGAATCCAAACACCTTAATGGACAAAAAAGGAAAGGGGTGTACAGAAAGTTAAATTATACCCCTCAAGACTCGGAGAATATCCGAGTGGTCAAAGAAAATATTTTTCAACAATCCATATCTCGTGTATCGGTCTTTGACCGTATAACGCGAATCTCAGTCTTTGACAGGTTGGCAACAACTCCCAAAGGCGGTACCCATTCGTCAAAAAGACGACGTGTTGCTTGGGCAACGGGAGAGAAACCCAGACTCAAGATCTTCTCATGCCATGCCTCTAGGAAGGGACTCCGGTGAGCCAGTGGAGCAAATTGCGGAGGCTAATCCAAACATTCCTGCTGAGGCTACTCATCGCAATACCAGACAATTTGCCAGAAGAAACCGCCAAGCACCCCTTGGTGAGCAAGCTGGGGCGTCTGGTCAAGCTCCTCTTCATGCTGAAATCCAACATGACGGAATTCAAATCCCTTTCTTTGAGGAAGAAATTGCTCAAGACAGGGAAAACAGGCTTCCTGTGTTAATTTCTAATCTTGTCGTCGACTTGCCCACAAAGGAAAATTTCCAGGCATTGTGCTGCCTAAAACGTCACTGCATTGAAATCACCCACCATACACCAAGGACGTTCGGAGACACTATGCTGCCCAAACAGTTGTTGCCACAGATCTCTCTTTCATTCTCTAGACTAGGGTCATAAACCCTTGCGAAGTCCCAAGAAAAACCATCTGATAGGCATAGGAAATGAATGGAGGTCGCCCATCTCCCAATCTGCATGTCATCCTCCACTTCCTCCACCTTAAAAGCGTTCCATAAAATCATAATCTCTCTTGCCCTCCCGACAGCTAGAGAAGTCACCCCCATCATTCCTCCCCTTATCTCCTTCGCCAGCCCCTCTCCATCTCCTTCCCATTTTGTCTCTTGCAGATAGAGAATGTCTATCTTACCTCTCCTCACTAGCTCCTTCACCATCTTTCGTCCCCCCTTCTCCTATACCCCTCACATTCTAAGAAATGATCCTCATGAGGATTAAGGAATACTCCCCTTACTGTCCCCTCACCACCCTCAAATCTCATAACCACCTCCTTCACCATCTTGTCCCCATCCCCGGCCTCCTGTTGAACTTCTCCTTCTTCGCTGCCCTCACCAAAGCTATGAGCCATCTCTTCTAGATGAGATTAAGAGACTCCCTAATGCCCTTTCCCACCCCCTCATAGGAGACCCCCCAACTTACCCACCAAGTACCTTAGATGTTCCTCCGTACTCTTCTCCACCAACCCCATGAGCTCTTTCCCCTCATCTTTCTCGAGTATCCCCCCTCCCTCTACCTCCATGTCAGACAAACCTCCCAAGAAAGATGGAGTCCTAGGGTATCTTCTCCCTCCTCAATGCCTACAGTAGCCTCCATCAAGCAAATGGCGGATTAAGCCAAACAGGGAGTTGATACCTCTCCCTACAAAATCCTCAATCGTATCTCCATGAGGTTGCCCACAACGGCATCTACTACCTCAGAAGAAGTCACCTATGGACAATCCGACAAAGGGACAACCCCCCTTGACTACCACCCCTCGAGCTCCCCTATCACAGGAAGTTGGGGCTGAACTTTCGGTAGGTAGGACCAAAGGCCTGAACCTCAGCAATAGCCAGAGGGAACATGGTCTGCAGCAAGCACCCCTCTACTTCCCTCTGTAGGGCAAGATGATCACCGGTTAGCAAAAAGCCCTCCCCGACTAGTGTGCAACTCCGATGGGAGGAAGGAGGCAGGCTTCATAAAAAGGGTCTCTCGGGACCACTAATGGCTAGTCCTATAGATCTGGGTAAGCTCTGGGCCCCAAGAGGGGACCTGGCGTTACCCTGCACTTGTGCCTCACTCGACCTGTGAGGACCACTTGAACTGCCCAAAACTCTGCTTTCTTGGGCCGGCTAGAGGAGGCCTAATGACCCAACGTCAACTTGCTGCGAGGCGGGCGGCCCACCCGCGGATGCTGAATTTGAAATTCGAACACCACCCTCCCGTCAGCCATACACACCCTACCTCCTGACTGCGGTCTTAAAATCCTAGGCCCACCGATAATAGTAAATGAGGAGGCAAGCTTTCCTTCAACCACAAGCGAATAGCTATGACATCCCCAATGACGATAGTGGTGACAACGATCAGGATGGCCGTCAAAGATGGAGCTGTCACCACCGCAAACACGGTGGTCATCAAGCTCAATGGAATAAACTCTAGTCTCCCCCTAACCACACCTCCAAAAGAGTGAACCAAGAAAGCAATCCCCTCTTCATCGCAAAGGAGATGAGGCACCCTCTCCAACACGATGCAGAAGGTGGATGAAACGGGACTAGGGAAGGTTCCTCCAAGCTTTGACCACCTAATAACCCAGAGGAGGGCTCCTCCCATCGTGACCACTCCTGTCCCTGCTACTGCCGCCGTCACCTGCTCGTCGTGTCCTACCACTAGGGAAGACACTTGGGATACCTTAGAAACCTCCCAGCAACCCCCCCAAGAGAGCTTCAAGCCTATGTTTGACCTTGCCAACTTGGAAGACCTCTTCAACCACTGTGGCACACAAGCTCCGATGAAATCAATCTCCCTTGTTGAACAATCGATCTACAGGGAACTCCCCTGCATCGACACACCTCTTGCTCCCCAAAGCCGGTTAACTCACTGGCAGAGCTCCTCTCAGTGACTTCGCAAAAGTCCTCTGATGGACGACCCTCCCACCGGGAGTTGCCGACCGACCCCGTGCTTAACAAAAGCATCTCGCATGTCCTCTTCTAGCACACCCAAAGTAGGTTGATACTAGCCCAGCACCATAGAGAGGTCTGCTCCGGAGAGGGCCACCATGTCCCAAGGCGATGCAGCTCGCCCCAATCGGCCACACCATCTGCAGGACTTGCTTTGACTCGATTGTAAATTTATCTATATGATTGTATTCATCAATATATTATTTAGATATCATACATTCATAAAATTAATATGTATATATCTGATTATACAGTTTCATTTATGATGCGGGACAAAGTGGGGAAGGAGGGGACAGGCCTCACGCCTAGGGAGTCTCACCGAGGAAGAAGGAGAGGAAGGAGGCAGCTCTCACAGCGGCGGCACACACAACAAGGGTTTTTTTACTTTTCACCTTCATTGCCTCTCCCCAAGGGATGTACAAGCATATAAATAGGGGAGGGGACACAAAACCCTAGGGTACCTTTTACAAAAAGAAGGACCAAAGTACCCCAAGGACCAAAAAGGGGTAAAATCGCATCCCAAAATACATAGAAAATGGAAAAGGCCCTATTGGGCCCTAATGGGCCAAACAACCCCCAACTAAGGTACCAAATAAAAGAAAATACATCAACAAAGCAATAACTCGTCCTCTAGCCAAATGGAAGCTGAAGTCGTAGGCGAACACCTCCTCCGTTGATAAACACGGATCGGGTCGAATTGTACCTGTGCTCGAGTGTACAGCTTTTCATTTCCCATCATTCTCCCCTGGTTCGAGAAAACTCGTCCTCGAGTTTTGAAGTGGGACAATATCCAAGAGGAGAAGAGGGAAGGAGTAAACATAAAACACATCTTGAAAATATGTAGGTTCATCAAGCAAAGAAGAACTGCATCTCGAATTGAGAAATGTGTCTTGATTTCACTCCATATGTGATCAAAATCATCCAAACTAATGATATCCTACATATCCGTCGACTGTTCAACCACAACTTCAATTATTTCTTCCACTATCAACTCATTCTCTTTAATGAAATTATCTGCTGCAAACATCTCATATTCAACCTCTGCATAATACTCTTCTATTAACGCTGGGCTGGTCTCGTAGACAATCTCTTGTAGGGGTTGACATTCAGAACCATGATGTTCAACCAGTACGTTAGGAACAGACAGTAATGCATTATAGAAAACAAACTTGTCCTGTAAATGACTAGGGCTCAAAGTGCAAGTTCGTCGTTCCGAATCAATGATAGCATGTCTCTCCTCCAGCCATTGTCTTCCCAATAAAATGCATGCTTCTGCCATGGTGCCGACGTAACACCAAGCTCCGTCAGAATAAGTAACAGTGTCGAAGACCTTACGAAATTCAACAAATACTTGATCACCTTCACAAATTATTTCTCCAGTTCGTGATAGAGACTCAACAACATGAGATGAAATCCAATTTTCATGTTCCATATCAATGAAATCAATCTCTATATGTTTCCCATTTGGCAGTGATGCCGTGAATATGATTGGAAGAGGGAGCATATCAAATATAAAAATTTGAGACCTCACTGTGCCTTTCTGTTGTGTTGGCAGGTGTTGTGTTGGGCGGTGCTGCTGTCACTGTAGCTCGTGGGCCGGTCTGGGCCTATAGCGTGGCACTGTAGCAGGTGGCCCGGTCTGGGCACTGTAGCGGCACTGTAGCAGGCAACTGGGACCGGACGCTTTGCTTGACTGGTTAAGAGGGGGGGGGGGGGGGGGGGGGGGGGGGGGGGGGGGGGGGGTAACTAGGAGGACCGGTCACTGGTTTGACCGGTTCCCCACAAGCAACCTGCCCCTCCCTTCTTTAAGTTCTCCTTGGTCGGTCTCCTTTCCCAACCTTCGCGTTGGGTGAAACAGCAGGAAGGAGACGAAGGCGGCTGGGCGATGGGGAGAAGAGCTCGTGGCGGAGGTGTCGGACGGCTCCGGCAGTCGATCGGCCAGGAACCGCGGCGGTGGTGCTGGGGTCGAGCAGGGGGGGGTGCAGCGCCAGCGCGCTGGGGACCGGCCGCGACGAAGGGGCGAGGTGGCCGGCCGCGGAGGTGCGACGGGTTGGACGGCTCCGGCGAAGGGGGGGCCGCGACGACCGGGAACCGCTGTAGCGCGAGGTGCCGGAGTGGTCGAGCAGGGACGCTCGCAGCTCCGGCGCCCACCACGGTCCGGCCGCGGTCGGGTGAGCCGTGCACAGGCGTGGAAGAGGAAGAAGACGAGGTGACGTGGCAGGAGAGAGAAAGAGAGAGACAAGAGGAAGGTGGGTCGGGGTCGCGTGGTGGGGTGGAGGCGCGGTGGACGAGGGAACTGTGGCTGTGCTACAGTGAGGCGAGAATGTGGAGGGAGAAGAGATGGAAAGCGGGGAACTCGCTTCTGCGGCGGACGACGTGTTCTCCTCACACGCGATGCGATATCTGGACGGACAACAAACGATGGGATCGAGGTGCTCTGATACCAGATGATGCGGGACAAAGTGGGGAAGGAGGGGACAGACCTCACGCCTAGGGAGTCTCACCCGAGGAAGAAGGAGAGGAAGGAGGCAGCTCTCACAGCGGCGGCACACACAACAAGGGTTTTTTTACTTTTCATCTTCATTGCCTCTCCCCAAGGGATGTACAAGCATATAAATAGGGGAGGGGACACAAAACCTAGGGTACCTTTTACAAAAAGAAGGACCAAAGTACCCCAAGGACCAAAAAGGGGTAAAATCGCATCCCAAAATACATAGAAAATGGAAAAGGCCCTATTGGGCCCTAATGGGCCAAACAACCCCCAACTAAGGTACCAAATAAAAGAAAATACATCAACAAAGCAATAACTCGTCCTCTAGCCAAATGGAAGCCGAAGTCGTAGGCGAACACCTCCTCCGTTGATAAACACGGATCGGGTTGAATTGTACCTGTGCTCGAGTGTACAGCTTTTCATTTCCCATCAATTTACATGTTATATGTATGTACAAACATGACTTACATTCTTTTTATGTAACTATATACATACATATCATTTAATGTGCAAAAATTTTCTGATCTCTAATCATATGCTCTGATATATTATGTATATATTTGAGGTTTTATGCAAATATAATGACTCTAGCCTTTTTCCTGATTTCCACCTTATTTTCCTTATTTTTCATATTTTCCTGAATTTTTTTTAATATTTTTTTTAATAGATTGGCCAGACTTGAGGCGGATCGGTCAATCTGGATCAGCGTCAGGATTAGCTCAGGCCGATCCCTGGGCTGATCCAATTCAGAATTTCATGATAAAAAACCTGCATGCTTGGGATATGGGATTCCAGTTCCATGAGTTTCTTAAGGTTGTTAGGTACTTCACCCATAATATACCCCTCTATCAAATAGCCATATAATCTTCCAAGATCTCCAATAGAGTATTCTCAATATTCATCTGTAGTGAAACAACTTGCTTAGATTGTTGAACAACTTGAACTGACCTATGCTTTGCGACACAGAAATATGTAAAGTTGCATAGAACTAACATCTGATAAATGCAGTGGGATAGGAACTCACCCAATCCCTTCAGGCGAAAGCATTTATAAATAGTACTATGAGGATCTACTTTAAAACCCATATCTTCAAACATTTTCAGCTGCGAATCAAGAAACAGATGAGAAACTCAAATAAGTAAAAGACCATCTCAAGCCAAACATACTCAATGACGGATGTTTACCTACTTGATCTAAGAAACCATCATTTGGACAGACAGATCCACAGCTTTTACGCAATGATTCAAGTGCATCTGCACATACGACAAAGAAATGAACATGAAGGGCACATTAAAAGAGTGATGATAAAAAGGAATTTCTTAGGACCTTCTAGAGATATTTGTTCAGTTTTCATTAGATACGCTGTAACGACGGCTGCACTGCAAAAAAAAAAAACACACAAAGGGGAAGAACATGTAAAACCTTGATTGAAAACATGACAGCTGCTATCATGTAACTTATTGATAGATGTCAGTACAATTATATGGAACTGTCAAAACGCAATGCTATACAGAAAACACTCAGAATCATTACTCCTGATAAATGTAGTGCCATTGTATAAGAACATGATGACGTGAGGCAACCATAAAAATTTTGATTTTGTCAATAAATTTGGAAAACAAAGTTTCTAGCAACAAGCATTTTCAAAAGAGATTATAGAAAATTGAATGTGGTACATACTTCGGTTCCTTTTATCTAAAATGTGCCTAAGAATCTTATAAGCAAACAAGTACAAACTTATAAAAGTGAAATAGAAAATGTTTTGTACAAAAACATTGAAGATAAATTGATGGGAAATGAAAAGCTGTACACTCGAGCACAGGTACAATTCGACCCGATCCGTGTTTATCAACGGAGGAGGTGTTCGCCTACGACTTCGGCTTCCATTTGGCTAGAGGACGAGTTATTGCTTTGTTGATGTATTTTCTTTTATTTGGTACCTTAGTTGGGGTTGTTTGGCCCATTAGGGCCCAATAGGGCCTTTTCCATTTTCTATGTATTTTGGGATGCGATTTTACCCCTTTTTGGTCCTTGGGGTACTTTGGTCCTTCTTTTTGTAAAAGGTACCCTAGGGTTTTGTGTCCCCTCCCCTATTTATATGCTTGCACATCCCTTGGGGAGAGGCAATGAAGATGAAAAGTAAAAAAACCCTTGTTGTGTGTGCCGCCGCTGTGAGAGCTGCCTCCTTCCTCTCCTTCTTCCTCGGGTGAGACTCCCTAGGCGTGAGGCCTGTCCCCTCCTTCCCCACTTTGTCCCGCATCATAAATATCTAAGGGGGAAGGCAAAACTACATGGCAAAAAAAGAAAGTCAGCATGCTCAATTTTTTATCACCACACTCAGTAATACAAAAAAGAAATAAATATCATAAGCAGTCCTATGCTTAAAATGCACCATCTTGGCAGTTGGCATCAGAATCATGTTTAAGGCCACTCCAGAACAACCTACTAGCAAATATCTCAAGGCTTTTGTGCAAAAGAATCTATTAACTTCTCCATTAGCTAATAGCAGACACTGACTCATATTCAATCGTCTTACAGTACATCCACATGATGGGGTATCTGGAACTCCCATGCCTCTTTTCTTTAGGATGCAAACTTGAATCCACATAAAACAATAAATGTTTAGGGAATTCAGATTACTTGAGAGCCCTCCCTCTTCAAAGTTCAAACAACTAAAATCGACAAGAAAACATTTTTTTTGGTCTGCAGCCCTAAATAGTCGGGCATCCTCATAATGATTATAAACATCCAAAAAGGCTCATAAAATAGCACCAATTTAGGATATTTATGTTACTGTCCGAACTCATTTAGATAATTGAAAACATAAGGAAAAATTAGTACATAACAGCAGGCATATGACATCACAACACTACAAGAACAACACAAATGACCAAAATCATATGTTAATATCTTTGAAAATGGCCAGATATCATAAAATAAAATAAGGTCTTTGAACGAGTATATCCATACTATATTATTTTGGAATAATGGAATATTCATGGCATATTCCATCTGGCCAGATGAATGTAAACCCTTTGATTTAAGTTTCTTATCTCAGCCATCTATTGTTTCCATACAAGTCACTATATAATTAATTACATTTGCACTAAATTGGCATTTACTCTCATAATGACCCTTTAACATAACAAGCTCCTTTAAATATATATATTTTAAAGTGTGTAGTAAACAAGCCCCTTTAAACAACTAAGTTTCTCAATCTGTTGGAAGAGAATACCCACATCTTAGATCATCTTCTATATTCTCAAGGATCAATTCTCTCAATTTAGGCCCTATTTCATGGTGCTTCAAGGACTGATTGATTGGGTTTCTTAGCATCCACCTCTTTTTCTGTATTAAATGCAATACTACATTTAATTTTTGTCTCTTCAACTTTTGCACAGTTTCTGACCATAAAACCAAGTGCGGAATGGTCATTTTAATCAAAAAGTGTTTTTTAAATGGCAATTTTAATGTGATTAATTTAACACATCCTCCTATTCATAACGCAGAGACCACACAAAAGCCAACATTAATATTCTATCTAGAGATGATCCCTATTTGTTGATACCACTCTTCAACTTCATATTGCCAAGATAGGTGGTGTAAGCAATCACCCATGCATACAGTGAATGGAGACCATGAAGTGCTCTTGGATGTTTGGACAAAGTATATATGGTAAAAACCTACAGAAGAAATTGGAATTTGCATGGGAAGACATTATCATTCATGGAATCATGGCCTACAGATTAAAACAACCTACCTTTCTACATACAGGTTAGATTAATTCTGGGTGACACAGTTCTGTCTACCCCTTTCTTTCGCCAGTGAGAGCATACTTTTGTTCTTATATCTCACATAGCTACATTTCATTTTTAGAAAAAAAAATCTTCTATGCCTCCAATAACCTCTCTTTTTTTCCTTTACTGCTTATTTCAACAGGATTTGGATCAGCTCTTCAAAACTCATATATGCAAGGAAGGCAATGGTCCATCTATGTACATTGTCAGCTGATCCACCCTCTCACATTGTCTCTTCAAACACTACTATACTAATTCTCTCTCTAGAGGTTTTTAAGCTGTTTTCGTTGCATTGCATATCATAATTTTCCTTTTTTATAAGAAGATCATACTATCTAATTATCCCTTCTTCTTACATCAATTCACCCCACCTTTCCAACATGCTCAGCTGACATCTGCTCTCCAAAAGGCATTGATATCTGATACTTCCAATTTTGTTAATTGTTCTATCAAAAGGGTTCTTGCTTTTGTACTCTTATTAGAAACTCAAATGTATGTACATCTAGAAAAATATATAACTTTCCACAGATATTTCTATTATAATGCATTTATTCGTATTGTGGATTGAATGCTTGCCCTTACTAAAGTTTTTAATAGATAGTTGCATATGAATGGAACCATTTATCTAATTTCCCTTGGGGGTAGTCTCCCCGGCAGTAGAGAGATCAGGGAGCATTCTTATCCTTTGAAATCCCTTTGAGGTGGAGGAAGTGGTGCTCGATAAGGTGCTGAGCAGATGGGCTATTTCTGTGAATTTCCGAGGTGTCAGAAATGGTTTCTCTTGAGATTTCAGTGGGGTCTATGACCTTCAGTCCAGCAAGGATGGGAGTTTCGGTTTCGAGATCGCCCAGGCCCGAAACCGTTTCGGTTTCTTTTCGACCGGTTTCGGCCGGTCTTGGGAGGCCGGTTTGGGTCAGTGTCGGCCAGTTTTGGTCTGGTTTCGGCCGAAACTAATTAAAATGTTATTTTTTTTAAGTTTCGGAAATGCTACAGTAGTTTTGGCCAGTTTTGTTTCAGCCATGGCTGAAACCAATCCGTTTCGGCCGAAACGTATCGGTTTTGGCTGAAACCAACAACCATGCAATCGAGAGAGGAGAAGCAGTCATGGAAGGCAAAATTGGTGGAATCGGCCCTGAATCGGACGATTCAGGATCGGATCGACGGCTTGAGATCCAAGTCCAGGGGAAAGTCCCTGAATCGCCTAGACTTCCAGTTGGATCGGCCGGAGTCGACTAAAATCGAGCTAGGTCGGCCGATTCCAGACTGATCCAGGCCGATTCTCCTACTTATTTTCCTGAATATCATTTACGTAAATGAAATTTACTTAAGATATTACATGTAAATAAAGAAGTAACCCCATTTGAATCTAATAAAAATATCAAAAAATCGCATCTCTTACCAATAAAAGATCAACTCTCTCATCCAAGAAGAAAACTACGAATTTGGTGATTCCATCAAAATAACGACTTTCTAATCCATCATATTTTGGTCTATCTAAAAATTTCATAATTCAAATAAACCCAGTAGAATACTGAAAATCCAAAGTCCGATAAAAAAGTCAAAATATGAGGGATTAAAAAGTCGCTATTTTGATTGAATCGCCAAAATTGTGATTTTCTTCTCGGATGGGAGAGTTGACTTTTTATTGGTAAAAAAATTTTTTCTGATATTTTTATTGGATTCAAATGGGGGATATTTCCATATTTATAGGTAATATCTTAAGTAAATAAATATTTACTTGAATGATATTCAAGTAAATAATACACAAAGTCTTTAATAGTTTATACTTTTCTTGTATTATTATAGTAGTAATAATACACAAAGTCTTATGTTTCATATACTATAAATGCATGTATGATTGATTTTTAATGCAAATGTTAGTTCTTTCAACTTACCATTTTTTCTGAATTGTTTGTTTTTTCTGAAATTTCCTCAATTTTTCCCAAAAAAACTAGCCGATCCAAGATCGGCCAGACTTCCCTTGGATCTTCTCCCAATCTGATCCCGATCCAGATCGGATCCGTCCTTGGCAATCCCGATCTGATTTCGATCCTGCCTTCCATGGAAGCGGTAGCTGTGGGATGACTTGATTCAACACCACCTTTTCTCTGATCGGCCTTGGTGTGGGTGGAGACTTCAATGCAATGATTATCCCATGGGAGAGGACGGGCTACGGGTTATGCTGGAGACATGGATGACTTCTCAGACTTCATTTAGGAGGCTGCTTCGGTGGACATCGGTATGGCAAACAGTTGTTTTACTTGGTCCAATCTAAAGAGCAGATGCTGCATGCTCTAGGTTGGATAGGTTTCTGGTATCAATTGACTAGAAGGATCACTATCCTCATGTGCAAGTGGTCCCTCTAGCTAGATCGGTTTATGACCAGAAACCAATTCTCTTGAATAGCTTCAAGCTTGAACAACTCTGGTTTAGACAGGTTGATATTTTGGACACTGTATTAGGTGCTTGGGTTGCTCAACCTTCAGCTCCTTCTACGCGGCTTCTTTGGTGAAAAGACTAAGATATACGACACAGGTTCTTAAGGAGTGGGGAGCAAGTAAAACCTTACAGGGGAGGACAACGAAGGACAGAATTCTCCAGCACATTAAGAATCTTGACAGCTTGGAGGAGGCAGGGCCAATGTATGATGAGGATAGGCTACTTAGGGATTCCTTAAAGGAGCAGTTTGGGGAAATTCTGCTCAAAGAGGAGATCTACTAGAGGTAGAGGTCTAAAGACAGATGAATTAAAGAGGGGGGCAGGAATACTGCCTATTTCTAGCATATTTCTTCCAGGTGGAGGAGAGTTAATTCCATCTCTAGTATTAAGGAGGGGGAACTCTTCTTCTCTGTGGATAAGGAGATAAGAGGTCAGGTGAAAGAGTACTATTCTAGGTTATTCTCTGTGGATGAGTTCTGCAGGCCAAGTATAGCAGCCAATCTACTTCCTCGGCTCTCCCCTAAGGAGAGAGATGCCATCACCCTACCATTCTCTGAGGACGAGGTTCACCAAACAGTCTTCTCTCTTGCTGATGATTCGTCCTCTAGACCGCATGGGTTTCCTCTAGCTTTTTTTTTCAGAAATGTTGGCACATCATTAAAGGTGATTTGGTGCTAGCGGTGAGGGAGTTCCAAGAGGACAGGGTGCACTTGGGGAGTATCAATAAGATTCTCTTAATACTTATTTCTAAAAAGAATGGTGCTCAAGAGTTTCAGGACTTCAGGCCTGTCAGCTTGCTAAACAGTTACAAGATCATTTCGAAGGTCCTGGCAGTGAGGTTGGTCACTGTTATAGATAGGTTGATTGACCATTTTTAGGGAGCATTTATTAGGGGGAGACAAATTCTAAACAACTTCTTGGTGGCTCATGAGTGTCTATTTGCTATGAAGCATTGCAAGAGGAAAGGGCTGGTTTTGAAGTTGGCCTTTGAGAAGGTTTATAACAGGGTGAATTGGCAGTGTCTCTTTGATGTCTTGAAGAGGATGGATTTTGGGGATAGGTGGATTGGCTGAGTCAAGAAGTGTATCTTTTCAGTATCCTTTGCGATCCTAGTTAATGGGAAGCCATCCTCCTGGTTCCACAACCAAGGAATTCCGGAATGGGGGAGATCTGGATTGGCTCGTTTGGAGTAGAACTAGATTGGTTATGACTGATTCCGATCCGGATTAGGCGATTCTGCAATCCATGTCCACAATGATAGGACCTTCGCTAGGGGGATCCTATGTCTCCTCTCCTCTTTGTTCTTATTGCCAGTGTGCTAAATAGGGTGTGGTAGAGCTGCGGGTTTGAACAGAGGCTTTTAGGGGGTTAGAGGGGGAATGTCGATCTCACACTTGCAATATGTGGATGATACCATTTTGTTCTTAGCTGAGAGCAAGCAATTACCTTTTGTGACTAGACTCCTGTTGGAATTGCTAGAGGAGGTGACAGGCCTCAAATTCAATTTTAAAAAGAGTCTTCTTATAGGCATAAACTTGGAGGTTTGCTTGTTGGGTTGTAAGATTGGCAAGTTCCCAATATCTTTCTTGGGGCTTCCTCTTATTCCATGTTCTCTCAAATGTGTAGATTGATCCAGAGGTTTGAGTCCAAGCTGACGGGGGTGGAAGGCTAGAGCATTATCCTTTGGAGATAGACTTATGTTATGTAGCTCAATATTGCATAGTCTGCCAACATATTTCCTCTCTATGTTCAAAGTTCCAAAGACGGTGGCAAAGAAGATTGACTCTATCCATAGCAGATTCTTTTGGCATGGCAGTGGGAAAAGATGCAGGGGTTGGCATAATATAGCATGGGGGAAGTTGGTCGCTAGCAAGAAAGAGGGAGGTTTCGGGCTCGAGAATATCAGAGACTTCAACTTGGCTCTTTTATGCAAGTGTTTGTGGATATTAAGGAGTGAAGAGAGTAGAAAGGAGGGATTGCGGGCCCAATTGATCAGGCAATGATACTTCAGGAGAAGCAGTCTCTAAGACCTATCTCCTCCTTCTAGTGGCAGTACTTCCCCACTCTGGCAAGATATCCTTTTGTGCATGGATGTTATCTTGTCAGGAGTTCAAGTTCATCTTGGAAAGGGAGATATGTCTCTTTTTTAAAAGAATAGATGATGTAGGGACTTCTCTTTGGAGGCTCTGATCCTAGCCTCTTTCTGATCTCGAAGGATCCCTTGGGTTCAGTCTCCCAGGCATTTGACTCCTAGTTGCCAGGAGGGGTTTGGGCATTGACCTTCAAGAGGGATCTCAAGCAGGATGAGATGATGCAGCTCCAGGACCTTCTTTCTTTCCTCCTTCTCTTCCATCCTAACAATAGAGAGGATAGTTGGGTGTGGAGGTAGGAGAAGGGAGAATCCTTTTCAATTAGATTTATGTATTGCATCATTTTTTATGGGGTGTTCAGCACAACTTTCATGATTATGTTTGGAGACCTAAGAGCCTTATGAAGGTGAAGGTTTTGGTCTAGAGGGCCTCGCATGGGAGACTTTCGACTTGGGACAGGTTGCACCATTTCCTTCCAGATATTCAGCTGACCTCCGTGTCTTGTAGGGAGGATGACAAGACCCTGGACCATCTATTTATAGGTTGCACCTACTCACAGGGCGTGTGGAGGGAGGTTGCTAGGACACATAGTCGCATCAGTAAACATAGAGATGTCTAGCAGTTGTTTGTGCGATGGGACAGGCAGTGGCCCCACAGAGGCAATAGGAAGGTGTGGTGGCTCATCCTTCATGCCACCCTCTGGATGTTGTGGGGGAAGCGGAACAATCAGATCTTTAGAAGAGTCTTGCGTGATGAGGAATCTATTTTTTCTTCTGTTTGTGTTCAAGTAAACGAATGGATTGCTATTATATATAATGTGGATTCCTCTACTTCTTTGTTTGCCTTATTAGGGGCTTAGGCTGCTCCACATGATCTTAGGGTGGCATTCTCTTGTATGGGTGCTAGGGAGTTGTCTTTTTTTGGGTTACATCCGCCTATACTTGTGCATTGCCTTTTCATTTATATATTAGTGGTACTACCCACTTTCAAAAAAAAATCTTAAATTGGGTAGATCCACAATCAATGAAATGGATACTAATATCAAGATTTGAAGTGAGCCATTTTAAGCATGATATTGACAAGATTTTTTATGTAACAAGATAACTTTACACAGATTTTTCAACAAGGTAATGCGTGCAAACTATTCTACTAGTAATCAAGTGACCATAATGGAACTCAGGTTACTAATATTATAAATAAGTCTTAGACTCTTAATATCAAGTTATGGTTGAACAAGGAATGATATGTTACAGTGAGGTAACTACGTATATAATGGTATTAGACTATTAGTTATACTCCTCCTAAGTTTTTTTTATTAATAAAATCTCTAATATATATAAATAGGTAATTAGGCTTTACTAAAAGTCCAAAGTCTAAATACCTTGTAAATGAAGTTTAAAGAAGATTTGTCAATTATTTTTCATTCAGAGACTATATTTTTCTTTGACATCTAATATTTAACAAAAAGTGCATTGCACAAGCATCTTTACAAGTATATATATGTGTGTGTGTATCTGTTTATATACAGAGGAGAGTTCCATTTCCACCGGTGGCAAAATAAGAACAGTGCCACCTATTACAAAACCACATGTTTAACATCTGCTTTTTGATCCACCCACATCATTAAATGTTCTCTACCAAGAAAGTACTTATGGATATAAAATCATGCAATTTTGATTTATTTCCCATGCATTGGATGCATATAAAATGAATGGCTTAGATAGTGCAATGTTTGGTGTCATCCATTAAGCGAATTAGTGCAATTTTTGGTGTCATCCATTGAGCAACCTTTTGTTATCTGGTCTGAGTGACTATTATGCATAGTTAGATCAATGATTTTGAAGAAAATTCAATTATCTGGACTGGAAAAAGGAGACTGAATCATGCAGTTTTGATAGGCATTACTGTTCATAGTATGCCACCAGTAGCAACGGTAATATACATATATATGGGATAATTATTAATATTTAGGGGTTCCTAGCAGAAGTCTGACGGTCTGACCATATTTTCCTACTCCCTGTCATGAAATCCCATCCTATCTAGTCCCCACTTTTCCACAGGACTTAGTCCTCTGTCTCTGACATTGAGCACAACTTTGCCCCTCTGTTTTGTTTTGCTTGTTGTAGACCTTGAGAGGGCGCGGGCGCTGAGTATGGTTTCTAAGGGACTATGTTTTTTCAATTCCAAGAACAATCAACCAAGATAGCTTTTTGAAGGCATTTTAATGGTGAATATTTTAATGCGTTAATGCAGTTTAACGATACTTATTTTAACACATTAATGCATTTTAACAGAACGACTTTGAAAGCTTTACTTTAAGGGGTTTAACATGTTTTAACAGAAATCATGGACATTAACATGTTAGGGAGAAGCCGTTTGTGGGCATAAGGGCATTTTAGTCCATTTCACTGATGTCAGGCTAATGCATTTTTGTTAACCTTGATGAATGAAGATGTTATTTAAGGCATTTAATAGGAGATGATCTAACACATTAATGGGTAGATTTCATCTGAAATGGAAAGTTTAAGGTGGAAACTGGGAAAAGTATACCCAGTTGTTGCTCCTCATGAGTAGATGGGGGAGGTTTAATACATTTAAGATGGGAGAGATTCAATGCATTTTGGCTAAATATTGGTTAGCATGTTATGCATTATGCATTAACACATTAGCTAAACAACATTGCAACTGTAATACGTTTATGTCACTTACAACATTGACCATTGTAGTTCAAATGTTGCAGGGCAAGATGTTTCGTTTTAATGTGTTAACCTCGCAACATCTGAACTTTAACGCATTGATGTCTTAAAGCATTATAACGTGAGGCATTAATAGGTTAAAGATGTCAACTTAAGACATTAATACACTAAGGTATTAACGTTTAGATGTTGCAATGTGAACATGTCAACGCTACAATTTTTTTAACTATAATGTTTTAAATGACTTTGCATTAGCGTTTAAATGATGTAGATTTAATGTGTTAATGCATTATGCATAGGTCTTATAGTTAAAGTAAGGTTAATCCATTATGCATACTGGGTTAGCACATTAACTTCGCACATTTTAACTTTAACATGTTAAGGCAAAGATTATAGTTCAAGCATCGAAACGTTAACATGTTACATTTTAATGCATTAACCTTCCAATATTTGAACATCATGCCCTAACACATTAAGTTCTTAAGGTGTTAAAACATCATGACATATTAACACACCAGATCTTAACATGTTAAGACTTATAATGCTTTAAGGCATTAATGCCTTAAGGCATCAATGTTCAAATTTTGCAAGGTTAATGCATTAAAGCATAGCACATCAACCTTACAATGTTTGAACCACAATGTTAACTAGTTAAGTGCATATTTGTCATGGCATCCACCTACGCAGTGCCTAGGCACCACATTGGTGGGAAAGCATTTTTTAAGGGTCTGGCAGACTCCTGCTTTTCTGTTGGCCAAAAAAGAGGCCCAAGGCATTTTCTGGGCATGCAAGGCATGCACCTTGTTGGACACATTCGTGGACGTTGGGACCTGAAGACCTGGTAAGCCCACCTGAAAACCACCCAATTTTGGATCCAAGTTAAAAACCCCCGTTCCCGCACCTGATCGCCCCAAACCCCATCTACTTCTCCCATTTTGGGCGGCTCCTCCATCTAGGGTTTTTTTTTTGTCTCCCCCGGCTGCAACTTCTGTGACTGCCATTGTCGCCACCTCTGGGCTCCACCAGAGACACCAGTGACGCCTCCGGCCACTGCTGCCAAAGCTCCAGCCACCGGTGAGCTTCCTCCACCAAGTATTTTCTCTCTCGGACCCTGCAAGCCACCCCCCCTTCCCCAGACCAGCGGGCTCTCTCTCTTCCCCTCCCTCCCTGACTGTCCTTGCACAGTCAAGCACAGTTATTAGACTGTTTTCAGAGTTAGCCCCTCGGCCACTCCTTTTCCTCCATTTTCTCCCACTGCAAGCCACTTCCCCTTCCCTTTATCTCTTTAAATTTGATATGTTATCTGTTTTCTCATAGAGAATATAATGGATTCACTTTATTATATTTGTGTTATTAGACATCTGTGTGAACTCTACTCTTCTTTATTCTCATGGAGACATCCCTTTGACAACTTACTTTTCTTACTTGATGAGTAGATGTGTTAATTTGTTGTTTGGGAGTTTAATATTTGATATTGTCATATTGTATCATAGTATTATTTGCAGATTTTAGAAGAACAATTTTGGAAATTAAAAGGTTAGTAACTTTATGTTTGATATTTCATCGATATATCATAATACTCTTCTCTTCAAATTTTATGATATGCCATATGTTATTGCAAATTTGCAATTTGCAATGGAACATTCCTTTTACTTCCAATTATATTGTGTGTCACATTATGATCTTTTTTATTAAATTTTAATGATCATTGTATATCTTTAGAGGACTAAATGCCATACTTGAAAATTGAAATAGTCCACATTGGACACCATCTTGGGTGCCTAAACGCTGCTTAGGCAAGCGCCTAAGTGCTTAGGCACCAAGGGACCCCAAGAACGCCTTGTGTTGCCTTGATGCTATGACAACTATGGTTAAGTGACTTAATGTGTTACAAGTATAGTGTTATAAAGTTAACGGCTTAGCGCATTAACATATTACACATAACATGTTTTTTTTAAGTGGATAGTACCACAACTGTATTAATGAAAATGGAATGTACAAGTATAGGCAAAAGAAACCCCAAAACACACCCTCCAATGCCTATACAAAGGAAAGCCACATTGAGGACATGTGGAACCGCCAAACACCCCAACAAAGCAAAAGGAGAAGAAGTGGAATAGTCCACACCACAAACAATAGCAGCCCATTCCTTAACTTTATGACAAACAAGTGAACAACATCAAAAAGAGCTTCCTCATCCCATGTAACTCTTCTGAATATCCAGTTGTTCCGCTCCCCCCACATACCGCATGAAGGATGAGCCACCAGACTGTCCAGTCGCCTCTGAGTGTCCACTGCCTGTCCCACCACTCGAGCAACTGTCAGACCGTCCCTATGCTGATGGATGGCACAATGTGTCCTAGCAACCTGCAACCTCCCTCCAAACTCCTTATGCATAGGAGCAGGCTGAGCAGCCTACAAAAAGGTGGTCTATGGACTCGTCCTACACCCCACATAAGGCACAACAGGTCTGAATATCTGGGGTAAAATGGTGCAACCTGTCCCGCATGGGTCCCATGAGAGATTCTCCAAACCAACTTTAACTATGACAGATTAAATCTCTCCATCTTAAAATGCGTTAAATCACCTGCATCTGCTCATGACAAGCACCTCTTAAAAATACCTTTGCTAATTACTATCTTTATCTTATCATCTTCTCATGAAATCTACTCATTGATGCATTAAACACATCTTATAAATGCCTTAAATAGCACTTTGATGCTTAATGTTGGTGAAAATGTGTCAAGTCATAAAGAGTGAAGCAGATTAAAACATGTCAAACCTCTCCCTTATGCTTACAAAAAGCATCTCCCTAATGTGTTGATGGTCATGATTTCTGTTAAAAAGGTTAAATGCCTTAAAATACAGATTTCAAAGTTATTTTGGTAAAACATGTCAGTGCATTAAATTATCCACTGTGTAAACACATTCATACATTAACATACCCACCATTAAAGACTTAAAGTGCATTAATAAGTATTTTGGGTTACCATACTCAACAGTTTTAAAAGAAAGCACCTAAGATCCCGTACTTAAAGCTTCTTTCAAGGTCTAGATAGACCCAAAAAAGAGCAAAGTTGACATTTAAGTAAATTTTATATGACCCAAGGTAAGTCCCAAGAAAAAGTGGGGACTGTGTAGGCTGGCATTTCCTAACAGGGAATAGGAAATAAGGTTAAGGCTCCCCTGAGAACCCTTTTGTGTGTGTGTGTGTGTAAGTGAAGGAAGATGCTAGAATACGGTGAAGCCTGAGAGACAGTCCCATCACATTCAATTTGACAGTTCATCCGTCCACCTCCCAAAATAAATGCAGGATGCGCCTGGTGGACATGCAAAATGTGTTGCCATTCAATTGTGCAGTCAAAGTGAAAGCTGCAGTAGTCGGTACAGCATCCATGCGAAGAAGCATCATTCGATCATCCACCTAGTGTAAACATATGAATATTTTTGTGTACTTTTGATGGCAGCCATCCAATGATGATCAAACATGAGCAACATATGGTGGGGCCATTTCAAGAGGCGCTGCTGTGTAGTGGCATTGCTAGGTGTCATACAATACATCTGTATCTATACCTATCTATATATAAGTATGTATTATATTACAAGGGAATGGGCTCCTAGCTCCTTTAGGAAGTTTAACATTGAAGATCCAATACAAAGCATGATTAGCAGGGAGATTTGCAAGCCTCCAAAGACACAAAAACATCCCTAGCCCACCCACCATCCTTAACAGAAAACTGATCTAATCTACATGTTACACCCACTTTCAGTGTCCATTCAGGGTTTAACCACAATTATCACCCTCAAAATCTTAGTAACCTGTTTACTAGCAAATCTACACCCACTACCCGACCCCTCAAAGATCAAATAGAAGAACTGCAGATCCTACCAGCTTTCCCTGTCCACCTTTGCCAGCTTTGAGCCCTGCACTGGTGTCTTCAGCATAAAGTCCCATAAGGAATATCCCAATCTCCACAGAGATCATGGTTTACAAGTGATTTGCACAGAGTGAATAGAAGTTCTGTTTCAGAGAAGTTTACATGCCTGCTTGCCCCTTCCTTCTGGAAACAAACCCCCTCCATCCTTCTCTTTTTTCCACCGTCTTGGGTCCCTCTGCAGCTCTGCCACACCCACCCCTCCATTTTCACAAGTGAAATCATCATTGCTAGAATCCCGATAACAGAAATTATGAAAATATCCCTGCTTCCACTATTGCATGGTCTCTACTATAAAAGACTTGCATTCATCCAAAGAGGCTCTCTTGCTTCAACTGTAAAGTCTAAACTTGAACCTGCTGCATATGTCCCAGGCTCCCAGAAGCCTTGTATCTTGATACAGTGCATAAAAAAATTGTACCCTTGACATACTAGAAGGACGCTCAACCAGAATGTGCAACACTGGTTAAAATACATCTGCAATGAACATACTGGAAGACTAGTAGATTTATGTGCAGCATGGTCTGAAGAATGTAGCATGTACAAAATTTGTATTATTAAACTTCCCTCTTGCATAAGACAAAGCTTGGTTTAACCAATCAGAATGGCTGCTACTGAACTTTTTGACATGCCATCCTAAAAACATCACATCCTATCAGTGCAATCTGGTGTTTTGTGAAGGCCACCATAGAAATGGTCGCATTCCATTGATAATGAGAAGAAGTTCCCAAAAAAAAGGAAAAAGCAAAGCTCGGATTAAAGAAGAAAACAAAACCATTACCAAAGAAATGGACCCCAAAAAAAGAGAGGTATACAATAAGTCAGAAAGTGAACATCCTCCAGTTATTGTCTTCCCTTGCTGCTTTTATTCGCATCCTGGGTTTGGCCCTTATGGTATGATTTTCCTCCTGGAGACGGGGAGATGGTAAAGCCATCAAAGTCAGAAGTTCATGAAGCAGTTGCCTCCATTGTCCCAGAGCATCCATATTCTACTCCCATATGATTTTGGGATGGCAATTCACAAAACTATAAGCCAACAACAGGTCTGCTCCTTTGAACATTCATGTGATTCCTCTACTAAAGTAACTACAAAACAAAAAGTCTGCTGCTACGCACTTCTATATTCTCCTCATAGACAGGTCCCAAATTGAAAATCTATATACAGACTATCCAAAGATAGTTATTCAGACTTAAAAGGCAGCTGTTGACAAGTTCAATCTACATTGTTCATATGCAGACCAGAGGCAAAAGATGGCTATGTAAATATAAGATAAACTTACCTATACCTTGTTGATTGTCAAAATAATAATCTCTAGGTTATCAAAACAAGAAAATACAATAGATTTCTCAAACCTACTTCATACCTTCTCAGACACAAATGAAAATAACCAGTGTGAGGAAACCACAAAACAATATATTTCAAAGTCTGCAGACTTTGAAATAATAAGAGAAGATTAACATGCCTACACCCTGTTGATTGTCAAAATAATAATCTTTAGGTTCTCAAAACTAGAAATTGCAGTAGATCTCTCAAACCTATTTCATATGTACTCAGTCACAAATGAAAATACCAGTGCAAGGAAACTACAAAAACAATAGAATTCAAAGTCTGCTAAAAATATGTATATAACTATGAAATCATCATAATATGGTTCTTATAAGCTCATCATACATAGAACATTGTCATCCATCTTTCCCTGGCCAGCAGTTTGTTATATATAATGTGAAAAAGGGTTAGCATCATTCCATCACATAGCAGCAGACTAAGCCCAGAGTTTATGTACCCAGTAAAATGGACCAGACAAAGGCACCAACACCCTTAAAGCAGTCATGCTCCTATTTTCATCAAAGACAAACAATGTTCTAGAGTAAGATGGGCTTCGAGATTCCTCTTTTTTTCTGAAAGTGAATTCAATTATCTTGGGTCACTAATATTAAGGAAGTCAAATAAACATATAATAAAAGGATTCAAAAAATCTACGTTGACATCATTAAAGATATGTATAACAGGAATAATGACAAATTTGAGCACCATCTCATACAAAAATCTTCCATTATGATTGGCTCAAATTGAATAGCAATTTTTAGCTTATATCTTGCTAAAAATTGATCTTTGATGGCACACAACCTATAATCCACAATCATGGGAAATCAAGAAAGACTATTAATATTGATGCAATAATTGAGGAAAAGGGGAATATAAAAGTGATATGATCTACGATAATATAACTGGTTTATCAAAATCGAGAGCAACAAAGATAGATGAAAGAGTAAGTTCTAACATGACAATCAGTCCAGCTACATTCTGCAATATAGAGTTTAAGACTGCAATGACAAGCCATATAGATAAAAGAAAACTAGTAGACAAAACTATGGTCATATGTGGGAAGAAGAGTTTTTATTATCAAACAAGACTAATAGACAAAACTACAATGTCAGGGCTACACACAATGTCTTCTTTTCCTTGTAAAAGATAAAACTACCAACTCAGTCGAATAGACAGAAGTAGCGGATAAAAAGTATGAGGAGGTGGGTGAGGTACCACAATCCTGGATTAATATTAGGAGAACTAGCCAGCAAAAACTATGGGATACAGCAAACTATACGGCTGAGAATTACATGCTTACAGAAGGTTCACATCAACTCAAAGTGGCATCATACAAACAGCAGGTTTGCCCAATAAAATAATACAAATCTATTAACTGCGGGAACAAATATAATATGCAGGAAAACAAATAAATGAAACCACTTATGCTCTGAAAATATTGGACCAGAAGGGGAAAAAAATGCCTAAACGTCTTAATACAACCAGAACAAAGAGCGGATTTTCTGGTAAACTGGAAAACAGTTCTAACAGGAACATGGTAAACAGAACGTATCCAATCGATTGAATTAGAAAATTTTACGCACGGCTCCCTAAAGTGTCTCCATACCTTCTCGACACACCCGCGAAGCAATGCACCAAGACCGAACCTTCCTTCCTGCTCTTATCGATGAAGTCAAGGCACACATCCAAATAGTCCAGCAGGTCCTCGTCCTCCATGTCCCTCAGCGGCACCGCCATCCGCACTGCCTTCAGTTCCGGTCCCGCCAACTCAAGCGAGTAGAGAAGCTTTCCCGGAGCCATCAACTTCTTCGCGGACACACGGACATCATCCGAGCCCGAACCATCTCCCGACTCACCAACAAAAACCTTACGCACCTCCTGGATGGGAATCGAGACACTCGGCTTCCACTCCGAGAAAAACGAGATGGAGGTGGAACTGAGGAGGGAAAGCACGTGGGTAATCTCCTCGCTCCCCTTCTGGAGGACCTCGGCGGCATCCTTTATGTCTCCGATGAACAACCCCTCCCTCACCGGACATGGCATCCTCACTATTCCCGGCCACGACCGCCCCTCCGGCAACGGACTCAGAACCCAATTTCCACCTCCACAACGATGCCCCCAAACTCCAATTTCCACGAGGCACAGTCCCTCAAGGTCAAACACGTCGGAGAAACCCCAATCGTTCCAGCCTAACCCTAGTTCCGCTCCCCCAAGACCACCACTTCTGGACTGGTTAGGGGAGGCAACGGAGGGGAGAGCAGCAGGGGAAAGCAGAGAACGAGCCCCCTCCCTTTGCAGGCGGTGGCCTGGGAGCTTGACACCGGAACTCCCGGCGTTGCCCGGCTGCCCAGCTCGATCCCCGAGCACGGCGGCGAAGGTGGCGGGGAAACGGCTTCCTCCTATTTGAAGAAGCCGAGGAGAGCCGGGCAGCAAGCGAGTTGCTTGGGGGCCGTCGTGTTGGCGGTTAGTGGATGCGTTTTTATACTTTGCACCGGGGGGACTGGTGGAACCGAAGTAAGGGATCCGGCCCGAAGCTTCGTTGTCTGGGTGGGCTCCTCGCAATGCCACGTACCACCGTGTGCATGGATGGAATTTGGAATCGTGGCGTGTTCCTGTTGGTTGGGACCATCGTCTGTCCGGATGCTGGGTACCGATCTAACCGTGATAGCCGTGAGGAGTTTGATTGGTTAGGGACCCAAGGGTGCGATATTTTTCTATAGAGATTTTTTTCCCCTTTTTTTTCCTATGAAGATAAGATGGTTTCCATTTTTTGGTCCAACCAGAGTTTGGATTTCTTCTGCCAAACATGATCTTCTAAAATATGAAATTCACCAGTTTTGATATTTTATTCCACGCACTTGGATCGTAGTGTAAAAGTCCTCAATATACATCTTAATGACTTATAGATTCAAATTCTCTCTCTTTTCATATTATTTATTAAAAAATAAATGTGTTGTCCTTGCTGCCGTTTTTTATGTCAACTTATGTATCCACACAATTAAATATTTTCTCTCATCAATGGATAATTTATGCATCCAAAATGACATACTTTCCAACTTCGATCCTGTTATGTGGGACTTTTCAATTCAATTATTTCTATGTTAGAATTTGACGTTTTTATTCTTATATATGTGGTCTACAGTAAATGTGAGACATTTAGTTATGTGGATTTAAATTTAAAATCGAAATGTGGGGTACTAGAATAGGTGGGATGATAATTTTGATGCCCTTAGTGACAATTTAACAATGTTTATCGTATCACAATACCGCATTATATAATATTTTTTATAATATAGTATAATATATACTATGTCTGGGGCAGATGTAGAAATTTTATTTAGTAGGGTTACTTATATTATTTATTTAATATTTATATAAATAATATATTATATATTATATAAATAATATAATATATAATATAAATAAATAGAGTTTTCCATATACATAAGGGATGACCCCACTAAGACAATTCAGTGGGGTCACCTCTTATATAAAAACTCATCAAAATGTCAATTTACATAATTATTTTACACGAAAAAAATTTTGAGTGAGATCACCCCACTCATTCTATGCTGCATCTGTCCATATACTACGTCCATATCTACTCCCGTGCCCTCCATCTCTCTCTATCTACATCTTACTCCCTCACCCTCCAATGTCCCCCTTCTTCTCTTCCTATCTGCAGCCCTACCCACCCCTACCCACTTTCTATCCCATCTAGCACCCCCCCTGTGACGGATCGGGGTATTTATGCCTATTAAGGCTCCATATCCAGATCCGCCTCCCGCGAACGCACCAAAGTGTCGCAAGGGATATCTCACACACGAGTCCAGTAAGAGTATAAAAAGACAAACCACAAGAATATAAGACATAAGAAAGTACATGTGCTCATATATGTTTACAAATTGTACAACTGTCCCATTACATTAATACATGTTCAATTAAAAAGAGTACAACTACCTGGGGCATACCCCGAGGGAGCACAGGATCACAGAACGCTAACTACTACTCAACTGTTGGTGGTACAAGTCTGTCACAACACCGCTGCAAGCCAAACACACGGCAAGCCCTGAAAAGAACTGTAGAGAAGTGAGCATCAACAAGTCACTGGCTCAGTAGGGGCTACCCAAAACAACACTGTAACCACAGACACCTCGACCCCAATGGGTCTCACTGGCAACAACAATAGCCAAACCATTACATGCTCACATCATGATAATAAATAACAATTAAACATACTTATGATAATAAACATAACGTCCTCAGAAGAAAAGTAGGACCACAGAACTAACATAATAACATTAATCAGCCCAACTACTAAAGTGCCTAAACCACAGTCTCACTGGCACATTGCTACAACAACTGGTTGCCTAAACTATAAACCACACAGGCAAGTCATTGCCCAGGCTACAAGCTTTACAGGCGAACCTCAAACACTTGAGTAACAGGACCGCTAACAAAGAGCTGGTCCTTTATACTCCAAACCACTTTACAACAGAACTACTCAAAGGTAATGGAACTGGCTAACACGAAGCCAATCCATAACACACTAAAGCTATAATTGGAATCATATCCAAGAAGAGTAAAACTCAACAAGTGGAAGGTCTCACACGGCCTCCACGGAGCATAGCTTAACTAAACCACATTATGCCTAGGCCATAAGCCTCATCGGCAAAATACCCATAAAGGTAACATAATTAATAATCACAAACTAATCCACAATAAAATATAAACAAAGATCTACTTAAAACAGTTAGGATACATCAAGTGGCAGGTCAAACCACAAGACCTCCACAACACACAAGTACCCGGAAAGGTTGGTACACAATGTACCACCACAAAACTACAAAGTAACCCACGAAGGGAACAAGTACCTGCTACTCTGAGGTACCACAACACAAACACCCGAACAAGGGTACAAGTAGGTGATAAACACCACACTGAACCATAATATATTATACCTTTAATTAGGCACAATATTACAGGTGAAACCTTAATCGACGAGTCACACAAACCACAACTGAGTCACAACTGTGCCAACACCAGGCACATCTCGAACAAGTCAAACCTCGACCACGAGTCACAAACTCACAAACCACAGTCACTGGCAAAGCACGAGTCAGAAAGAACGACGCCACCACACGGGAACGGACTACTGGCTGATCAGGCCAATATCCAACCCGGACAACACAACACAAGAACTACCTCTCAGCCTCGCAATCACGGACGAAAGGTCCAACTGCCGCTCCACTAGGAAGAAGCCAAACAACTGTGGAGACCAACCAACACCACACCTGCAGACACACAACTGCAGGCCCATGCCTGGCACCTCTAGAGTCTCTGGCCGGAGCACTCTAAAGTGAGGCATTGGAAAACAGGACTAGCTGGGGACCAGTGTCGACTACTGGTGTCCGTACCCCCAACTACGAGCGCGCTACAAGCGACAAAAGAACAAACTCTGGGAAGTCGCTGTCCCACTGCCGTCTTTCCCTCAGCCGGACTTACAACTCAAACTCAGAAGTGAGGGTGTCCAGGAAGACGACACAGACCTCAACGGTACAACACAAGTACCGGGACAAAACCCCGAGCACAACAACACACGTGCCTGGCTCACAAAGAACCTGGGGTACCCGACTAGAGAGGCATTCCGAATAGGCGCCGGACCACCACACTCGGCTAGCACAAACCACGATACTTACACATATAGCCTTTCCTTATAATTCACAATTTACAAGTGTTAGGATTAGCTTAACATCGGTCACCATGTGACCTCAAAGCTATCCCACACCAACACATACTTGAACCATTAACTTGCCTATCATTGGTCATCTTGTAACCTCCAAGCTAACTCACACTAACACATATAAAAATCACGATAGCCAATCATATTTGGCCTATCATCGGTCATGAGATGACCTTCGTAACAACACACCACTTACTTCATAAATCCATATAATATTATTCGAAAGACAACAACGGACCAGGGCTAGGTCGGTATGGACCTTCACTGCCCAAACATCACGAAGTCATGGCTAGGCTCACACAGGAACCTCACTGCCCAATTACTACGATAAATCATAAGAATTACATTACAACAAAGTGTGTAGTAAACACACACTCAAACCACGTAGACAGCACGTGTATATTAAACCCTGGATGGTGTACCACACGTCTTCCACGTAAACCACATGCCCAACATATGGACAACGCACTCCAAGAGTGCCACGGGTGCCAACGCACCACACATACCACGTAAAGCGATTACGTACATCACACATCATTCATGTAAAACTTGCCCATTACATGAGCAGTATGCTCCAAGAGCATAACAAGTGCACTGGCTCACACTGGTCATCGCCATGCACACACAAACACGTAATATTCATAATCAGAGAAGCTACGTAAACCACACTGCATGAATACATACACAAGTTGACGGCAACATCGACTGCCGCTTATAAGAAGTAAACGGCAAGCGATCTAGCCGTTTATATCCCGGCTGGTGAGCTTGGCGACAAGAGATCTTGACGCCAAGTTCTCCGGCCTAAAACCCTGCAGAAACCCTAATCCAGCTCTACAGGTTTTCCAACCGTTAAAATTACAAGAAAATGTACTGAAACGGTTCTTTAAACATGCTTGAACCCAAAACAACCCAACACAGCATGCTTCGTTCACTAAATTACTCAAACCACCCATTAACCCCACATGGTGCAACTTAATCCGAAAATACGATAAAAATGCTGGTTCAAGTGATTAAGTCGTGTTTTAATGTTTCTAACAAGCTAACAGGGCTCGACCCCTACCTCAGAAACGCAATTAAACTCCCGAAGAACTTCGAATCACGCCGAAACCCGAGAAACGTCCCACGAACACCGCGCTCCAATCCATCATTCCCCGCCCGATCTGCCGCTACCATGCGCACCACGGGCTTCCCACGAGCTCCCGCCGACCGTCAGAACTCGCGAAGAAGCTCAAGGGTGAAGGTGGAGGAAGAGGAAGGGAGAAGGAGGAGAAAGAACAGGGCTCGGGTCTGCCATAAAAACACATGCATGTCAGGTTAACGTCAACTCTTTGGCCGTTTAACCAGACCGCCACAACTAGACGTCCACAAAGCTTGACGCCAAGTTCAACAGTCGACGTCCTCATCGATGGACGCCAACACACTACTGGTGTCCAGCAAGCTGAACACCAACACGGACCCAAACCAAACCCGGTAAGGATCTAGTAAGAAACACACAACACTAATGGGCCTCATATTGGCCACCAAACCTGCTAAACCTGGATCCACGGGGATCCGGAAAACGCGCGACGTTACACACCCCCCCCCCCCCCCCCCAAGCTTGCAACCCCACTCATCTTCCATTCCCCTTTGGCACTCCTCACCCCGCCTCTTTTCCTTCTTCGGAGCGCCCTCCCCCCTATATAGGGGTGTACACGATTCAGTTTTCTTCATTTTTGGAGGAAATCGAACCGAACCAAATCGAACTCATTCGGTGAACCGAACTGAACCGAATCGAACCGTTCAAATCGAAATCCAATTTTTCTGGTATTTTTTCGGTGTTTTTTGACGTTTTTCTAAAAAAGTGGCAAATTTTGAGTTTTCTAGTGTCGCGAGTTTCGAACTCGCGACCACCACGCGCGCGAAGGACGCGCGATGCCGCCCTCCACTGCGCTATCCTTTTTTGTATAATTCTATTATTTATATAATTATATATATATATATTCGGTTCATTTCGATTTCTCAGCCTCAAACCGAACTGAACCACCAGGCTTATGAAACCGAACCGAACTGGCCAGTTCGGTTCGATTTTTTGGTTTGGACCATATTTTGTACAGCCCTACCCCTATAGTCTTCCCCCTACTTCCCTCTTTGCTGCACCCCCCTCTCCAATGCATGCCCCCACACACATAATTCTCCTTAGAAAAGTCTTAGTGCACACCAAACACCCATGGATGTGGGACACATTCATGAGTGATTGGGTGCCTTATCACATCAAGATGATGGGCACTCAATCACGAATTGGTGTGCGCACGCGCACCCCTCATAAGTGTGCGCCAAAGCTTCGTCTGCTCCACAATTACTCCCCCCTACTTGCCCTTCCACTGTCCCCACCCATAGTATGGTCCTTCTCTAGTAAGCAACTACTTCATCAACTCCAGTCTCAACTACTTCATCAACTCCAGTCTTTGTATCTCCCCTCTTTTCACCACGTTGTAAGGCAACAAGACGAGGTACAGAGCAACAAGGTAGGGATGAATAAATGTGCCATGTTGACTGTGTTAAGTACTACAAAACTCTAGACACGGATCAGCAAACCCTACAATTAATTTAGATCCTTTCTAACGATCTCACTCGGTTTTTTAGGATTTTTGTTTACTTCTTAGCCGCTAAAACTTTTAATATTACATATTAATCCCTTCAATCTAACTATCTACTCTAAAGTCCCCTAAATCGTCTAATCCCTATCTGAAATATAAATGCCATTTAAAATAATCATCCCTACTTAAAAATTCCGCCTCTTCGGCTCGTACAGGCATAAGATATCTGAACGAGTTTCCTCATGCGGTGCAGTAGTAATAATAGTAGTAGCAGAGATACCAAAGTGTGTATATTTCCTCGGTTTGAACTTTAATAAATGAACCCATCAATCAAATTTGGAATCAGCATTTTTCGAATTATTAACAAGTATAGACGACCGCATGCAGCAACATTATCTCTCACTACCGACACTGGCCCCACCCAAGAAGCCACTGATCGAATGCAATATATCTATATATATATACTAGTTGGACACCCTTGCGTGATTATAAAATTTATTAATAAATATAAATTATTATTTATAAAATTTATTTTATAAAAATATAATTTTTATTATACAAAATTTTGTTAAACTAAACTCAATGGCGGAATGTGAAGATGAATAGAACAATTAAATAATAAAATTTATCATAAATTACCAATAATTTTCTATTAGAGATATAAATGTTATTATCATAAATATTATCATAAATTGTCGATCATTTTGTAATCATAGTTTAATTGTCTTTCTTATTATTATAACTTTCAGAACAAAATAACTTTTTAATAAATATACTTTAACTAATATAGTGCCAAAACAAAATATGTTCTTAATAGCAATTCAAAATATAATATTATGAATGTTCTGGGAAGTTCAAATAGTAGGACAATAAAGATTATTTTTCAAAACTATCAACGTTATTTTTCTCAATCTTGATTTGTTTCATCTAGTTGCATGACATCTGCCTAGAAGTAAGATCTTCAGAAAAATTTGATTGCCTAAGAGAGGTTAAGAGTGTCAGCTGTAATCATCTTCATTAGAATAATACTATTCGAAGAGCAAGAGATGAGAGTGTGTTATATAGTTATAAAAAATGAATTAATAATATGATCAAATAATTTAAATATTCAAATTGTGCATAAGAGAAAATTTTGTTTAGATTTTACTTACAATTTCAACATCAGCAACGCCCATAGATCTTATAACGCTAGTTGACACCCTGCGATGCATGGAAATAATTTAGATATAAAATTTTTTATGTATTCATAAACAATATTCATTTATTTAAATTTTATACATATAAAATTTCCTACAATTTGAAATCGTCTCATATTAATTTTCTGAAATCTTATTTTTCAAATGTAATAATGATTGCAAACTAATAATAGAGAGAGGAGGAGAAAATTACGGCAAATAAAAGTATGAAAACGTATGAGAATTCAAATTCAAATTAAAAGTTGGAAAGGAGATAGATGGGGATAAGCCGAGAAATAAAAGTAAGTTTTTAAAAAAATTGTGTGTAAGATTTAGTAAGATTTAACACTCCGGTTTAAGAAGATTTCTTCATAATTTTAGGTAGGAGATTTGTCTTCTTAATTAATAGCTATGTTAAGAGAGTATTTGTGAGTTTTGGCGGGAATAAGTTTGTCCTGATGTTGCCACGTGACAGCCCCAAGACTGAGATATATATATATATATATATATATATATATATATATAGAAAAAAATCACATGTATATCATTTAAAAATAAGAAATATTATCAATTAATATTTATTTTTTGGAGACTTATTTTTAAGCATCTGACAACTATGTAAGTCTTTTAGAAAATTAGGTAGTTACATATTTATCTCTATAACTATAAATATGTAAATTAAGGATCTAAAAATAAATCTTAAAAAATTAAATGATAATTCCTCCTACAAAATATCATATTCGAACATATATTTTTGAAATCTATATATCATTGTTAAAAGGGCAAAATAACAAAACTATAGATGCAGCAGTTTAGAAGTGAATTAATTTTGTTCACAAAGTTGAGTTTAGCACAGACATATATGACATCCCGAGATGGCACCGTAAAAGGGATGATCCAACAAGTGCACTGCACCCAGAGCGTTAGCATCTCAAACTTGAGGTTATGATTGGTCACCTAGTGTTTTTTTTTTTGTCTTTTTTCTTTTTTGCAGATGTAAGGGAAGTGTATGTAGCCTCGGTTGGGATACCCAAACTGGCTGTATCATTAAGTTTGCAAGATGACAAATATTTATCGTAAGATTAATCTTGTAATATTATTAATATATTGTAGATTACAAGAACAAACAATAGAATTTTTGTTATATCTTTAAAATATTTCTTATTTAGTTATATAATCTCTAAATGCACTATTAAATTATATACCCTTTAAATCGAGAAAAAAAAAAGCATATGCGTCCATACCATCGGATTACGTCCATTTAACTCAACTACAATTAAATTAAGAGAAAAAAAATGGCTTAGGCGCCCCCATCTCTTTTTTCCCCGCTCTAATCTCTCTTTCTTTTCTCGTAGAGATATTTCTATCTTTTTATCTCTTTTAACAGTTCTATCTTAATTGATGACAAAATATTCTTCAGATTTGACAGTTAATTAACTACAGGGATATAACCGATATCTTCTTTCAAATTGAGAGGTATCTAATTTAATAATTAAATTTTAAAAATGTATCTTGAATATAGAAAATTTCAAAAAATATATGAATATTTTTTTCACAATAAATTTTATTAACAAATCCCACGTCAACATTATTACAAAGTTGATCTCCCAACAAACATTTCTTTGCACTCATATATATGAAGGAGAAACGAGATCGTCTATGCCCCAATCCCTAAATACAAGCATAGTAACTATAATGTATGCCATTCAATCCCACCCTTTGATCTTTTTCATGTGGGAGCAAATACACGCATACAATTATACTTATTACGCACTCTGGAAAAAATATGTAAACAAGTTAATATCAAGATAGATCGAGAATAGAGTGAAATAATTTTAATTTTTAAAAAATATTTTTAATTTATTCTTGATCTATCTTAATATCAAATAATTTTTATTAGGTAAATTAATTAGGAGTCTTTATCAGATTTTTGACTTATTTGTTAGTCCCTACCACAGTTAGTGTTATCACCTGTTACAGTATATGTTAAGTCATGTTACAGTAAGGACCTCCATGTTACAGTCAGAGACTTCTAATTAATTTACCATTTTTATTGACACCAAAAATAGAAAAACTTCGGACAGCTATTTATTTTTCTTCTTCCGACCTTTTTTTTATATATAATTCTTCTATGTGAACCAACAAAAATCTCAACCATAAATTTACTGCATGCACCTCGAGCAACACTGCAACAAGCGAACTCTCGGGCCCTTCCTCCCCGGGGCAAGAGATGGAGCCGTGGTGGGGCAGCTCGCACGAAGGCATCATCTCCCCGCATGGCATCAGATGCTCCTTTTTAATTTGTCTTCTTTCCTTCCTCCTCATCTATCTCTATGGGGAACCTAATGTGGACTTGTGCGAGAAGGACTTTTGAAGTTTGAGGAGGACATACATGAGACTTATTTGAGATATATAATAGAGTGGAATTCACAACATATTTAAGATTGAGAACCCAATTCTAATTATGTATAAGATAAATAGTAGATGACCGATCTCAAACGACACGGAAGAGGAGAATGGATGGGTCTGGAGAAGATGTCCAACGACAGGACAAAGGCAAAGTTGAGTGCAGGAGACGCAATCGAGGTTGGGTACCAATTGCATGCTATTTTTTTCTTTTTCTAAAAAAGAAAGTAGGATTTCTATTTTCACACCTTGAACAAGCACGAGATGTCACATTTTATGTCAAAAAAAAAAAAAGTTATCTAACATCCATTTTTGATATCCATATTTGACGCACTAATGATGAGCAACACTACATTAATCTCTTTTCTTATGAAGTGCTCTTCACTTTTAATATGTTAAGTCTCATTTGTTGGTGTCAATCAATTTTTGTGTCAAAGGAATGGATGTTAATAACCAAGTTCCTTTCTTTATTTTATATATATATATATATTGATTTATTTATTTGACAAAGAGTCGTATTGGTTATACATGTACAATAAGTTTTAATCAAGTTACTCGTGCAATTAATCATTAGATCATCTGTCGTGAAGTTACTGATCTTGTCCAATTCATTAGATCATCTATCATGAATGACTTTGAAAGTAAACCTCTATTATAGATTGACAGCCCTCCCCGTAAACCCAAGTGAAGTGTCAGATAACATGAAATAGCTAAAACATATCCAATTAAGTAGGGATATTCAAAGTGTCGTGATTTTTTTAATAAAAATAAAAGAGATATTCAAAATTACAATAATTATTATGGACTAAATTTATGAGTCACACTATGAGATTTTGAAAAAGAGTAATTGAGAATTAAATGCGATATATGACTACTATACTAAAAAATCAATTTGATTGTATGCCGAGAAGATTTACTATAGAAGTTATATTCTTATTACGATAGTTAATAGAGAAATGTAGAGAGATGAAAAAAGATTTATATATATTTAAATTTTTTTTATTTAGAGAAGACGTTTGATCGAGTACTAAGAAACTTTTTTGTGTGGACATTAATAAAGAAGAGAGTCACTCAAATACATATTGACTTAATTCAGGATACGTACAAGGATGCTACTACTAGTGTGAAAATTATGGTTGGAGAGACTTGTGAATTTCGATCACTATAAGTTTACATCAAAGTTATGTTCTAAGTCTATATCTCTTTACTCTGATTATAAATGAAGTAACAAAGTAATTGCATGTTGATATCTTTTGGTGTATATTATTTGTAGATGATATTATTTAAATTAATGAGAGTATTGATTGTTTAAATACCTAGTTAGAAAGTTGGAGTCATGCTTTGAAGTTTAAAGATTTTAAAATCAGTAAGAATAAGTCGGGATTTATGTATTGTAATTATAGTAATGAGAGAGTGCTATAAGAAAATATGGTTCAAATTGATGGATAAGATATTATTAAAAATAATAGTTTTCGATATTTAGGATCTATCATCCAAGAGAATAGAGAAATTTACGATGATGTGACACACATGATTAAGACAAGCTGATTAAAATAGATAAGTGCATCAAAAGTCTTCTATATACTAATAAAACTTAAAGGAAATTTTTATAAAACGACTGTGAGACCTGTCTTATTATATGATACCGAATGTTGGGCAATACGAAAGAACATATTAAAAAAATGAGTGTAATAAAGATGAGGATGTTGAGATGGATGTGTGGTAAGACTAAGAAAAATAAGATTAAGAATGAGCATTTATGTGAAGATTTAAAATAACTCTAATTAATAAAAAATGAGAGAAAATAGAGTCAAGTGATTTGGACACGTATACTGTCATCCTAATTCGATGTCGGTTAAAATATGTGACTAAATCGTAGTAGATGTCAATAAAAGAGATAGAAAAAGATCTAAAATGAGATGGTGAAATATTATTAAGAAAGATTTAGACTTCTTTAATTTACATACGAATATAACACTTAATAAAAAAATTTAGAGGGAAAAAATTCATGCAACCAATTTCAAATAATGAGATAAAACTCTGATGATGATATACATTAAGTAGGGATTCGACATGAAACTTAACGTCCAATGAAAAATCTAATGCAGCATCGTAGTGGGGAGGACAGTGCTGGATGGATCGAGTGAAGTGTATCGAGAAATCGACCGGGTGCTGGCATGAACCATTCTTCAAAGGGAGGAGGGCAAAAAAAAAAAAAAAAAGAGATAGAAAAGGAGTGCTGGCATGAACCATTCAAACCCTTGAGAGAAAGACTTAGTGCACTTTTATATTGCACTTAAAAGTGCAATATGACTAGGCACTCATCCCATGTGGCACTCAATCATTGGATTGCCACTTATCACCCCCCATGTGAGTGGTGCCACATGGGATGAGTGCCTAGTCATATTGCACTTAAGTGCAATAGAAAAGTACACTAAACCTTTCTCAACCCTTGAATAACATGTGTCAGCTCGCCTAACACTAGGTCTGTGATGGGAATGTTTTTGTTCTGCGTAATAATAGCAATAATGATGTGAACTAATTGGATCACTGCAACGTTGACGCATGTCCACTAGGGTTCGTAAAATCTTATGTAAGAAAATATTTTTTAAAAAAACTACATACAATAATTTATTTGATATTATTGAAAAATTAATTCACGAAAATATTTTACACAAAATTATGGACTTTGACATCTTTGACAAGACTTTATAAATCATTTTCTTAGATTTCTCTTTCACGTATGATTTTTACGAGTGTGATTACAATCTCTACTCTCATTCTTAGTATCTGATGTTTAGAACTCGACGGATGGCGTCGGACACCGGTCGGAGACTAGCGCTCGACAGTCGGCGTCCGGCAATCGGGAGCTCGACGGCCGAAGTCTGGCGGCTAACATCCGACGATCAACATCTGACACCCGATGTCCGGCACCCTCTTCTAGCATTTGGTGCTCGAGGGCCGACACTTGACGGCCGATGTCAGCGATTGGGTGGTCGACACACGGAACGTATTTTTTAAAATATTTTTAATTATTTTTATTATTTCTAATAAATATTTTTTCTGAAAAATAAGCACCAAATTTGTTAAGAAAATATTTACATGAATGTCAAATAGATAATTATTTTTCATTTTCTTGTGAAAATTATTTCTTAAACAACTTTTTATTTAAAAATATATTTTACAAGAAACTAAACAGACCATAAGTTCACGCCTCACAGAGAGAACCACGGTTGGGTCGATCGGTTAGAACTCTTGCTTAAAAACAAGAGGTCCCGAGTTCGATTCTTGAGGGGGCTTACCTGATTTACATGTAATCCTAGTGGTGTGCAGATCCGAAATTTTTTCGATCAAGTGAGGTAAGGACAATATCAGTACACGAAAAATAAGAGCTGCCAAGTCATGATCTTGAAGTTCACGAACACTAATATCTGATCCCACAAAATCACACGGAAGATTTTCTCGGTACCAAAAAAAAAAAAAAGTTCACGCCTCACCGAGTGGTGCAGCCACAATTGTACAGCAGCAATCCCTGTTTGATGCAGCGTGTTTTAAAGCATTTAATATTGCCTTTGAGGTCCCAACGCTGGAAAAATTGTAGAAGAAAATAGTAGACAGATTCTCCCATTGATGAGACTATCCTTTTAGACATAAGAAAAGCCATGTAGCTGTTTTCGGTGGGTACTAAGTTATAATTTTTGCTAAGTTAGTTGGCCCAGTCTCTAAGTCGTGTGTTTAATTTTTAATTATTTATAATTTTTTAAAAATCTCATTATAAATTTAAATAGATGTGATTATTCAACTCCTTTTATTTATTTAGTGTACGAATGGAGAGCTCAATCAACTGAGCCACCTTTAATATACAGATATTGTTCAATTAAGTGCTATTATAGTAGTTCTTTACTCGCAGGCTAGACGGATATTAGATAGATTAGAAGTTAGAGTCCGAACATAGATGTTTGTCGTGTGCTTGAGCCATTTTTTTGAAAAAAAAAAAAAAAGCACCAGACGGGACGGCAGTAGTGGCAGGGATAATGACAAGTATGAAGGGTCATTAACGACAAGTGACTGACAGAAGATTCATGATTTGACATCTAACCAGCTATCGTGGCGGGGCTGCTCAAGGCAGGTTTACTCTAGCATTTTTTTTAGAAAATAATTTAGTACATTTAAATTTTGTACTTACATTTTCTCTTTTTTATTGAATGGGTTTATTATGTCCTCTTTTTATTGACTAATAAAAAATATAAATATAAAGTGCAAAAATAAAGTGCACTAAATTCTTCTCTTTTCTTTAATACAATTATCAAGCCGAGAATCCATGGCCAAAAGTTTTGATCGTCGTCCAGACTTTTAATTTAGGTAGGCAAGGTAATAAATAAAAAGTTTTCACTTGATATACGGCGAGTAGCTTATTGGACTAGTATGCCATTTGCCGGTGAAATTATAGGTCTTCTAGGATAGGTGTATTCTTACAATTTGATTGTCGAACTAATAATTTAAAATTTTTTTGAAGAAAGTGAAGAGCATACATCTCTCTCTCTCTCTCTCTCTCTTTCTCTCAAATTTCTTGATATATCTAATCAACAGTAGGATTGCATACACATAGTTTGGGGTGAGATGTACTTCCAAAAAAGAAAAAAGAAAAAAAGGCCACTGGTCCGATGCACCAAATGAAAGGTACCTGTTGCAAACTATGCACTAAGCCATAGACACATTGGCTGGTTTTCTCGACGAATGAGTGGAGGCTCCATCATATGGTGGTTTGCGAAGGTAAAGCCAACGAGAGGGCATTAAAGGGATCAACTGGAGAGTTGGCTTAATCTTCAGTAAGGTGGAATTAGCCCAACTCAATGTTAGATACGAGCAGCTTCATACAACAATACCTAGCCATCCCAACCCACACAAAAAAGTTTTGTGACCCCAAACCCATATAAGTGTAATTCTGAAACATTGCCACATATAAAATTGCACATTATTTAAATCTTTTGAGAACAATTATTAAGCTGGTTTAAAGGAGAGGAGAAATTTTGTGTCGAGAGCATTTAACTCGGATCCAAAACAAGCTGAATCCCTTCTCTGTTTTGGGCTTTTGACCGTTCTGGTTCGGAGGTAGCCACAAGCAAATGAAGTCCAGCAACATCACGGATGCATAATATCATAATGAACAGCTGAACACACATGCTAATTAATCCGGCAGACTGTATCCGGACAAATCCCGTAAACAAACTCTCAAAGTTGTGCACAATGCTTACAAACTCGTATGAGAATTGCCAAATAAACTGAAGAACTAGAGTTGCTTCGGAGCTGATTGGACCATTTTAATTTTAGGACAATGGGTGACAGGGTGGGGCAGCATGTTTTCTTGGGAGCATGAAGAACAGAAAGAGAGACGCATGGCAGAAGATTACCGTGGACAGAATGCGAGTAAAAGTGGACATCATGGAAATCGTCAGTATATCTAATCTTTTACACGCCACTAAGAATGATATATCACAGAATTGTAAGAGCAGAAATCTATGTAATGCAATGCAGGATTGCACACGGTCTATGGCAACACAAACATCAAAAACTTATCATAAGATGGCTGTCAAAAACTGCCAAAGATTGGAAATGAGGCATCACCTATTAAGGCCTTCGCCTTTGAAACTCTTTACTGTAAGCATGTCCGGATTTTGCATACACAAAGTGCCTAGATTTTTGCTACGTACAAGTCTTGGGTAATGTCAACCTTGTTGATGGTGTGGAAGAGCCGTTGCAAACCTAAATTTTGGTTGCTGGTTTGCACCAAGCTGATTGAAAGTAGCAACCGAATGTTCTGCTTGGCTGAATTGATCAGCAATAGCAAGTGAATCCTCTGCCTGATGACAGCTAATACCTGAAATATAATCCATCCCTCCAGCAGGCATAAAATATGAGAGTCTGCAGCTTGAATGACCATTGTTGCTGTTCTCTTGTCTGCATAATGGAACTTTGAAGAGATGTGGCTGAGAAACTGGGTGATGATGGCGGGGAAGAATCTCTGGCTGCGTATCATAAGTCCCAGAATTTTGGCAAGATTCAACATATTGGTGTACGCTTCCAAGACGGTGGAAGTCTTGAGCACAAGAATGTGGTTTGTTGAACATAAGGTTTGCAACAGTTCTGTCTATAGCATTTGTCTTGGATTCAGCTGACTTTGGTCTGCCCTGGCTGCATTTGAATTTGACAAAGTTGAGTTGGTCAGTTTTCTTGCATAGACACTGCATTATATCATAGGTACAAAGTCATAATATCAAAAGCATAATCTAGCTATGTTCATTCCTGTTATATATATATATATATATATATATATATAGAGAGAGAGAGAGAGAGAGAGAGAGAGATTTATGCTATGTTACTGTGGAGCCGCCTGGTGCAGCTCCGCCGTAACACAGCGTGGAACCCTTGGTCTCCATCCGAGGGTTCCGCCCCACGAGCCCGCCTGCATTTCACCCGCTGAAGGCACGCGAAACGGGTGCGTGCATCGCGTTTTTTTTTTTTTTTTTTAATTTGCACCTTTGGATCATGAGTTCACGACCCAAAGGCGTAGGCTACAGTATGGTGGTGCCATACCAGTGGTATTCCTACTGGGAACCCCAACGCAGCCCCGGGTTCGAACCCGGGGCTTCGTGCTTCCCCCCGTCCCTTACGTCCAACCCGCCTAGTGGCGGGGGACATCCCTGTTAGATAGTTGATGAATCTGTTAGGAAAACAACCAAGAAAAGGGTGATTTTTTCAACTGGATTCCACATCGAACAAAGAATGATAATCTCCAAAACTGCATGTCCACATCCTAAGGTACCCACACAGGAAAATAAACAAAATTGGAAGTAAAACTGTATCATGATCCTAGGTGGATGGCCAAATTCTATTTTCTGAGATAACGGAAGAACAGTGAAGTCGTCAACAATTAGAATGTGTCGATCGGAAAAAATTGAAACCCAGTAATTCTTTACACAGAGATGGCATATGACTTCTAAAATTGAAGCAAGTGCATCTTTCATCAATGGTGGAAACAAATGACAAGAGACCATATAAGAAATGAGTGGCTATACTAAGAATTAAATCTCAATCATAAAAGGGTGTTCCTTTGATGACATCTCACCCAACAGTAGGTATGGATGGCAGAATCGGCCGATTCTAGATCGGATCGGCCATGGCCAATCCAGGCTGATCCGACCGATTCCGGCTGATTCCCACCCAATTCGGATCGGCCATGGCCGATCCAGACCCCGATTCCAATCCTGCCATTCATATTGTCAGTAGCCCTCTTTTGTAGTTGTAGTTTAGAGTGGTGAGTGACACACTAAGTTTTATTAAGAAACAAACTGAGGCAGGTAAGTCAAATAGTTAAGGAGAGGGTGTGGCCGATCCCGATTCTGATCCTGCCATCCATATTCAGTAGCCCTCTTTTGTAGTTGTAGTTTAGAGTGGTGGGTGACGAACCTCTCCTCAACTATTTGACAGTTTGTTTCTTAATAAAATTTAGTGTGTCATCCACATTCCTTTCATAAAAAGGAATAAACGAGTAAGTCCATGGGATCAAACTTATCAACAGCACAAAGAAGTAGGTCCTGTTTAACACTATGACTATTAGGAAGTCTCTTCTGCAAGTAGTAGAGAAGCATATCTTGACCAAGAATGGCTTCCATGAAATATATGCAAAATTTTTGACATCATACCAGGATTTTTCACCGACGACATCCGAAGATGGCCTATTCTTGATGAATGAATGACGCTTTTTTGAAATCTTGGCAAGGCGGTATAATGCATCACGTAAGCAAATCCTTGTCTCCACATTCAACTGCTCAGACAAAATGCAGATGCATGCAGGGACCTTATAAGAAACAATTTATGGTATAAAATATTTAGAAAGAATATATAAATGTTTTTTGCTTTTACCTGTGACGTTACATCTTCAAGCTCCTGCAGAACAGTTGTTTCCAAGTATTTCTGTTCTTGCACATGGCTGACTACCGCAGATGTAGTTTGTTCAGCTGGGGCCAAGACAGAGAGCACTGAAGCCTGAAAATTGCTAGGATCATAAGCATCACTCCATGCGAACATCTTCTGAAATATGGCATAATGAAACTTTACAGAAAACTTCAGATCTACGTGGCAAGTTTTTAACCACACGTTGACCCTCTAGGAGAAGGTGGTACTGCAAATAGACTATGTTATCATGATCACAATAAGAAATTGGCTTTGGAGTTGCACTTTATTTTTAATTGCTCATAAACATCCAGTTTAGTGTTGGACAGGTAAATAGTCTTTGGGTGGCAAAGTGGCATGTAGCTTTCTAAATACTCATCTTGGATGTGAATTCCTTTCACCAAAGTCAATGCTTCAGATATGTCAGGTAGATAATGCACTCCACACATGGATTTAAAAGCCAGTTGATTGAACATAGATCAGCTCAGACTCAGAAAATTTTGAACTCTAAGGGAATGCATGAAAGTAAATACCAGATAACAGAAACAGGGAAAAACCAGTTGTAATTGGTTAATTTTTGCTTATTCATGTCTACATGGCTGGCTTGTCATGGATATGAACTGGATATACAGGCCAGTTTGTGCCTGAATAGTGGTCCAAGACAACTGGAAATGAGAGTGGTGGCACCACAAAATGTAGGGATCTTGAGTCCTTGACTCTTTCATACACCATAAGGAACAAAATCAAGCTTAAAGACACCAGCACAAAAACATGACGCTATGCAAAGCTTATCAACTCTAACCTCACATTTTGCACATAATTACGAGGATCTGACTGCTCCAGAAGACCAAATACACATTAAGTAAGATGCTTCCATCAAAATATCATACAAATATTGCTCAAACATGGATGTATATTTTTTTCGTTCCTGCATATGTTCCAACTACCATATACCTGGTAACAAACACATCAAAGATAGCACCCTTACCATAGGGGAACCATCTGGGCTCCTGGAAGTCTCCGCCGTTAAGGATGGGGAGACATCATCCAGCTGGTCTTCATCTTCTGCAAGGTCATCTATCAAAGGACTAAAGGATGCCTTCGGAACTGTGCTCCCCATAATAGATGAATCATCTGGAGAATCATGTGGATCCATAAGCATGTCTGTTAAAAGATTCCCAAAGGACGTGGATTTGTATGCAGAGTCACAAGAATTGGACAGCCCATTCATAATGGGAGGGTCTTCAACAAATGTAGACTCCCTGCAGGAATAAAACATTTAAAATGCAACGTACACATAAAAAATTCAAACAATTAAATAAATGCTTAGTCATTCAAATCAAATAGTTAAAAGCATTTTTTCAGAATTGAATTACTACCAACAGTGGGCAACAAATATTAAACTATCTTAATAACATGAAAAGATATTCAAAGAGATATTTGGGACATTTACCAGAAATCATCAATTTTCTCATCATAAAATGAAGCCTCGAAGGTCCTTGCAGAGTTATCAACGAGAGAAAAGTCCCCATATGCACTCTGATTGCTAGAGCCTTCACCATCAAGGATGGAGGATTGCATGTCCATATTTTCATACAGACTATGCCAATTAGAGTTTACCCCTGTCCCGATTGGTTCCATGGACATGCTAAGAAACATGTTTGGTGGTGTAGAATATTTTGTTCTACCAACTTCCCATTGTAACCAGCCATTAGGATATGGAGATCTATCATCAGCTTGTTGGTTGCCTGAAGCTTCTTGATCACATGGCATAATAAGTTCCTCATCATCTCTTCTAAAGTACCGATCCATCACTCCAACCTGAAATCAATAGAAAGGCTTAGTGACAGGACACACCCCATGGTTAAATAAGTTTACCTGAATTAGACATATAATGGATTTCTATGGATCATATTGTGGTAAGAGACAAAATTCAGATGATGAGTTAACTAGGAGTTCTTCATGCTTCAAAGTGAGAAAACAAAATTGAAACACAAATAAGAAAGAAGTAAAAATCTAGATAAAAAAGCCTTTTCCATGATCTTCATCGAGAGCCTTGTCCCATTTTGAGGCAGACTACATGAATCCTGTGCTTTATTCAATGTCTGTTTGTAGCAAAGCTAATTCATATCATGCATTTTTTTATTAAGTTAATCCATCTTATTCTGGTCCTTTTTCCATACTCCACTTTAAATTTGATGGCAACTTCTAACCAGCTGTTCTTGAAAGTCCATGTGAATGTCTGTGTATAAACTCATTGCGAATATTCTCTTTTCTGCTCTTTCCTCATGTCGATCATGGCATCCTCATCTATGCAGCGCATATTTTCTATATGTATCCTTTCCTCACTATCCAGCACTCAGTCTTATACAGCATAAAAGATCTTGTAGGTTGCACCGGTTATACATAAAATTTCTTGAGTTTTTAAGGACACCTGTATTACAAGGCATTAAGATCCATTTCCCTACTTCAAGCATCCTACATTAAACTCATTTGTGTTTATATTCCTGGATTTCCCATTATTTTGAATAATAGATCCCACACATAACTGACTAGTAATCATAACTAAATCTTCTTGATTTGCCCTCATGTTACTAAAACTTTGTTTCTGTAATTTTTTTTTTTACTTAGCTTAGTTTGACTAGCCCTGAGATCTTTAAAATCCAAAAGTCTACTTCCACTATTATTAGAATTTAAACATTCTATATTCTCATCAATTAAAATGACTGCCTTTAAAGAACATACTACAAGGAATTCATTCATATAAATGTCTAATCCTTTCATATATAATTAAAGTAAAGATGCATGGACAAAGTGTTGACCTTTGATGTCTCTCTATAGTAACAAAAGATTCACACACCTCTCTGGCAAGAGTTCATACACAAGCATAATCCCTACATATATGCTTGACTACGTCAATATATTGTTTGGGGACTTGTTTCCTTTCTAAAGTGTACCACAAGAACTTACTTGATATTTGGTCACATGCCTTCTCTAAATCAATGAAATTTATATTTTAGGTCTTTTTGCATCTCTCTTTACCTCTTTATTGATTATCTAAACAAGAAAATAATTCACTCATAAATATTACTACATCATATAGACAACTGATTTTCTAAAACAATAGTCTCAAGGATACTTCGAAGTTACTTTTGCCTTGATAGTGTCTTTTTTTTTTGGGGGGGGGGGGGTGAGCTCCTTGATACTGTCACTTACATTTACAATACAAAAATTCTTCCCCTTTGTTTTTAAACAAAGAAATGGTATACCATTCTTGTCACTTTCAAAATCTTGTTAAGAATCTAGTCAGCCATCTTATAACACCATCACTTGTACATTTCTGACCTTCAACAAATACACAATCCAGTCCTTTATTAAAGTAGCCTCCACTCCTCAATTCCAAAACCACTGAATGTACAGATAATTTTTAATTCTCTCAAAAGTTCCATGTGCAACAATTTCACCAAAATGTGTTAGTGCATCTAACAATATAACTAGATGGGACAAATAGAGCCCTTTGATCGTCATTCTCCATGAATATAACAAGCAGGGTAAAAATTTATCATTAAAAATCTGTTTAACTATAGTTTTGATGAGTTTTCAATGGGGAAAAGTGGGTATAGATCACCAAAGAAGCCTGCATTCAGCATTTTCCACTGTTTTTAGAATCAAGACCTTTTAGACAGATAGGAGTCTGGAGATACCTGCTAAATGCATCATCATCATCAGAACCTTATCTCATTATTTGGGGTTGGTACACGAATCCTTTTCCGCCAAAGATTTCTATCAAGTGCTATGGTCGTGTTTAAACTCAAGAAGTCCAAGTCCTTCCTAATAACACGTGTCCAAACCACTTAAGTCTATTTTCTCTCATTTTTCTATCAATTGGAACTATCCCCAAATCCTCACGGAAGTGCTCATTCCTAATCTTATCTTTCTTAATCTTACCACACATTCATCTCAGCATCTTCATCTCTACTACACATTTTGTTAATGTGTTCCTTTCGCACTGCCCAACACTCGGTACCATATAATAAAGCAAGCCTCACTGTCGTTCTATAAAACTTTCCTTTAAGTTTCACTGGTATATGACGATCACAAATACCTGCCAAATACAAATAATATATTTTCATTTGACAAGATTGTGTACAACTGGTTAAGTTGACATCCATAGCTGCACCTCAACTTGGTAATTGATTAAGGACATAATGCTTCTGTTCCATAAGAAATTAGGTTTTCTTATCCTATAAAGCATGTACAGGTCACTAATAAGTTTGTCAATATGCCTCAGTACAGGGGTTATTCTTTCCTAGAGTACAACCATAAAATCTTATTATCAAATGAACTAAAATTCATACACATAAAGAAAAACAAATCATCTTTCATTTTCTGAAGCATTTTCTCTTATTAGTGGAGAGGTGCAAACTAAAAGATCAATGATTTGGCAATCCCAAATTCGATGGTCCTAACCAATGAAAACATAGTAGGTCCTCTGCAATGGCATTCAACAATGTCTGCATAGCCATAGCCAGACTTTCCCTATTACTTGATGGAGAACCATGTGAATTTTTCCATGGCAGACATGGTCTTATGAAAGTGGACCGTGTATCACCCTTTTCTTTTTTTCAATCAGACTTACAATAACGGAACAATCACGTGACAAATTTTTCTGCACTGTGAGCAGGCAGAACAGAGAACAGTACCCCTGCGGCCCTGCCCCAACTGGAGGGAAAAAGTCCCGTTCTTACTTGAAGCATTTAAAACACTGATAATCCATTTTGCCAAGTCAAAAATGGGGAGGACAGAGCATTTGGCTCAAAAATTCAAACACTTGTGAAGACCAACTTCAGACAGATGGGGGGAGATGTGCCATCTGAATCAAGAATTTGCAAATTGAAATTAGGGAATTAAAAATACTCGGGCTTTCAGATTATTTTACTGCATTCAAGAAGGTGGAGGTAGAAAAGCAACTTGAGTTTTCTCTCTTTGAGGTCTAGAACATGCAAGACAGCAGTTATAGGGTTAGATGAAGGAACTAGATTTGGAAGGAAAAAGTCCCCAAGGAAAAGGCAAGATTTTTTTGCTGGAAGGTAGTTTCCACAACTGATAGATTGAGGAAATTGAGGACACTCTGTACACCATGTCAGCGTTTCCTAAAACAATCTCCAAACATCATGGACTATCGAGTTCAAGAAGTCCAAGCCTGTGTAGAACATTCACGAGGAATGAACTTCGATTTCCGTAATACTTTTTCCCACAAGATCGCAGATGCAAAATAGAAGAGCACTCCTCAGTAGATGAAGGTTTGACACAGCAACAGATGAAAGAGATCCAACGTAAATTTGGAAAAACAAAAATCCTTTTATATTTCAGACTTCCAGTAATTACGCCATCTATGATTTCTGCAAGCCCGCTCCCTTTCAACAACCAAGAAAGGCAGCAACAACAGCAGACTGCTCACACAGGCAGCAACATCTGACCAAGGACGCCAGAGCAAACTCGTGACAACCCCGGGTCAGAGAAAACTCCCACCCACACAAGAGCAAAGCCGCGAAGAATCGGATTCATCACCACAGAAGGCTCGAACATTCGATAAGTGCACCAAGAAGGAAGAAAGGACAACGAAGACAGCGCGGGAAACAGGGAAAAAAAAGGGGGGGGGGGGGGGGGGGGCGCACGGACATGGGCGATTGACCCAACCAAGGAAAAATAAATAAACAAACAAATAAAAAGAGCTGAAATCGGCAGGAGAAGGACCCACCGGCCATTCCAGCACAGATCCGAGAATTGGCAGCTTACCCTGAAACACAAACCCTGCACGCCTTCCAAGGGGACGCAACTCGCAAGCAAGAACAACCAGCCTCCTCGCCGCCGCACAAGAGGTTTAACGCGATCTATTGCAGAGAGAGTTTAAGGTTGAGCAAGCGGTGGTGAGGAATTGGTCTGGGAAGCTTTTCTGCGGCTCCTGAAGTGGGGAAGGTTTGTCCCGTCCAAAGCCCCCTGCCCAGTTATATAATATTATTTAAAGGGCATGCCACGCTGCCATTTCTGGTGGCCGGAGAGAACCAGGGCGATCGAAAACGATACGCAGGTCGTGGCTCTGGAAGTTCCCATCCGAATCGGCTATGTCATTGGACCACGTGTCGGAAGATGGAGGCCAAGGAAGTATGTGGGGAGGAAGAGTTTGGGGCCCGCCGATCGGTACCTGCGCATTACACGCCGCGGGAAACGCAAAGCCGTTTCGGGAGAGGGTGGACCGGCCGGGTGGATCCGACAAGCTGTCGGTCCGTGTCCCGCAAAGCTTGTGGATGGGAAACGAGGATAAGGATGGGAATAATACTTCCATGGGAAAACTAGTTAATTCCATTTTTTTATACCGTTGCCATCTCTTGGCTGGCTTTCTCATGGAGATTAGGAAAACGAAACATTAGAAACGTGATCAATAATTACAAATTTCTCGTCCCCAAATGGATGGATCAAATACTAACGTGATCAAGTCTGAGTGTAAATATTTGATCACAAGAGCTTATGTGTGTCGACGGCACATTACATGCATGGTTATTTTCCTTCTCTACTTCATTAGTTTTGTCGGCTACTCCACGCCCCCACTGCGTCTTCTTGAGTTATTTTAAATAATTACAATAAATATAAATAACTAAAGGCACGTAGACCCAAAAATTTACATTTTATTCAATTAAAAAATCTTGATCATATCAAGGAAAAATACACAATTGGAGGGAGGTAGAAGTACACAACAAATTTAACGAAAGAGATGGAGTCTCGTAGGCCCAAAAAATCATCATTCACACACACATACAATCATTACATAAAGGTCCATGATCATCTACTCACATCATATACATCACATGCATATATGTAAGTTACTATAAAATTAATTAAATATTTTAATTAATAAACTTTTAGATTAACTCTTAATCTAAAATTTTTGGATTAATAGTTAATCCATGTTCCATTGTCTCCAACATGGAACCCGTCGTAGAATGAAAGAGATCTGCAGGCACTAGATTATGTTGGTGTGGTGGTATGATCCTGTTTGGGCCTGAGCCAAACAGGCCTCCACTAAAGAGAGAGGGAAGACGATCGCTGGTGAGGACGAGCGCCTGCAAAACCAGAAGAGGATCAGGGGGCCCGGTGAAGACCGGGGAAACCCTCCGATGCCTAAGTCAGTGAGGAGCTTGAGAGGCAGGGGGTTTCGGAATGCGGGACTTGTGTTCGCGTGAGGAAGAGAACGTACCGTTGCATGGTACTGTACCTGTGCTTTTATAGGCGTCGGTGTCGAGGCCAACGTGCGTAACGTTCGGCAGATCGTGCCTGAGGAGGCGCCTGGACGCACGCGCATAACGGGAGGAGTTATGACTCTGGCGCCCGTTAGGCTGCCAGGCAGTTCACGCCCCTTGATGGCGGAGAACGTGGCCTGGGACGGTTACAACCGTTCTGTAAGCCCGGGAGCCTGCTCGGAACCCTTTGAACACACCTTCCGAGCAGGTGACCTTCATGGAGGTCACGAACGTTGTTCGGTGATGTTGAGGGTCGTTCCGCGCAGTAAGGTTACCGTTCCTGTTCGGAACCTCTCCACGGGTGCTCGGTAGCGGAGGTACAGACGACCCGCTCGGGGGAATACCGCCACGAGGCTTGACAGCGTCCGATCAAGCTGGCGGTATCCTTGAGATCATCACATTGTCTTGGGATGAACGTGACCCGTTGAGATGGGGCCACGTCAGCTGACAGGACGCGCAAGGGCCGTAGTGGGCCATTATGGGTATAGGCGGCCAGATTTAGCCATCACACTTGCCCCCCACGCTCTCGAGTGGCTCGGTGAGACGAGCATTTCGAGGGCGTCACTTCCGCATTTAATGCGATGGCCCGTTGTGGGATGCCGTCACTTGGAGCCTAGGCAGGCGGTTAACCCATCATGATGGGCATGAAGCCGCGCCATGCTTGAGGTGCTGCCGTCGCGTTCGGACGGTCGCCAACGCTGTACCCGAAGGGGCACATTCAAAAAACGGGAAGGAGCGGCGTTTTGGGGGGCCCGCCTTGAATTTCGTTCCCTCCTCTTTCCTTATAAGGAGGGGAAGAGACGAGGGCGGGAGCTACGCCTTCCAGAAATCTTTCAGCCTTCAGCTTTCGTGCCGTCTTGCCTTCTCCTGTTTCCATCTTCTCCTTCGTCCCTTCGTGCCGTCGCCGCCGCCTACGATCCTTCCAGCAATGGCGAGCAAAGGGAAGGCTGTCGCCGGAGCGAGCGGGGTGACCATCGCGGCGTCCAGTGGAGTACGATGTCGTCACTACAGCGGGCTCCGCGAGCGTTTCAGGATCGGGGAGGAGTACGAGATCATCGACGCCAAGGAGAGCAACACGATCCTGGTGAATAAACCAGGTTGCCTGCTCCTCTCCGTGGACCATCTGGAGGCAGGCTTCCGGCTGCCGTTGCCGGAGGTGGCGAAGGCGCTCCTTAACATTTGGGGCGTTTCGCCGATACAGCTGACGCCCAACACCTGGAGATACATATGTATCTTTGGTGTTGTCTGCAAGTTGAAGGAGATCCGGGGTTCGGCGGACGTCTTCCGCGCACACTTCAAGCTGTCTGCTTCGCGGGCATCGGGAGCAGACATCTACTACGCCAAGCACCGAACAGACCGGATGCACATCGGCCTGTCCAACAAGTATTCCAACAACAAGGGTTGGATGGACAGGCTGCTCTTCGTGCGCCACCGGAGTGGTGCTGAGTGGGGATTCCCCACTGTTATGCGTTCTGCGCGGAAGGACAGCTTTCCGCATCTAATCCAGGACGAGGCAAGGGCGTCGGACAAGCTTCTCCGAGCAGGTGTTCGGAACGGAGAAGGATATGTGACCGAGTTCATGCTCGTTAAGTACGGGCTCAGCAAACCATGGAGTAAGTATATTATCTCCTGGTTGTTTACCCTTGGGTTTGGTGACCCCCTACTAACCTTTCTTCTTCTCGTCTTCTTTGTGCGCAGCGGCCGCAGAGCTGGAGGCCGGAAGGGATCAAGAGGCAAATGACGAGTTTGCCGAACAGATCCCTGTGCTAGCACACATGGTGTTCGAAGACGATGATGCTGCCGCCGTTGCCCGGGTTCCTTCCGCAGTGAGGGTTGGCGCTGCGGTAACAACGGCGCTCGTTGCTCCCTCGCCATCCGGGGGGCGCTCAGCCAAGGCCCAGACTCCTGAAAAGGGGCCTGGAAGAATTCGTTTGAAGAAGAAGGCCACCAGAGAGGTGGTTCCGTCTGGAGTTCGGGCCTCACCAGCGGAGGGTGGCGGAGCGAGCCGGCCTTCCGCTTCCGCAAGGAAGAGGCCGGTCCTAGTTGACGAGAGCGCGGAGGAGGCAGAGCAACTCCGTGCTCGGAAGAAGCAGAAGGCGGTCCCGGCCACTCCTCCACATGACGAGGAGGGGACCGAAGAGGAAGAGGAAGGGGCGCAGTTACTGCTGCGCAGAACAAGTAGGGCCGTGCAATCGGCCGATGAAGGAGTGCCACGGGTGGCCTCCACAGAGCGCCTAGAGGTCGCGCAGGAGATGGCGACCGAGCTGGGGCTCGTCGTCGTGAGCGACGGGTCCGGAAGTCCTGCCATGGAAGAGGCCAGGGGCTCCACCAGCTCGAAGGATAGGGAGCCCTCTAATGCTTCCCACGCTAGTGGTGCCGAGCATGGTGCTGCCAGCAACACTGCGGGGGCCTCTTCCAGGAGGAGTAGAGAAGGTGGAGTGTCTCCTGTTCGGCGGGAAGAGGTCGCCGATGCGACGGAGGTTTCCGCCCCTGCTGGGGTGGTCTTGAGCGGCGTGGTGGCGGCAGCGCCGACCACGATTCTCTCTACGGAACAAGAAGTGGTTCCTGCAGCGGGGGCCACTGAAAAGGCGGCCGCGACGACGAGGGCGTCCGAGGAGGTTGCCACTTCTGTTTCTGCGGCAGGGGCCACTGAGAAGGTGGCCGCGACGACGAGGGCGTCCGAAGGGGTTGTCACTTCCACCGGGGGAATCCTGCCCCCCATGCCCCCCTCTGAGGTGGTTGCTAACGAAGAAGCAACCTCCAAGGCATTCGAAGGTACTGGGGGGGAGGCTGCGGGTGCTGCTCGGGCTGAAGAATCCGAAGACGACCGAAGACCTCTTAGCGAGGCGCTCTTGAAGAGACTTCCCGGAGCTCCTTCGGTGGCAGTGTTGGAGGTGACCCTTCGTCGAATGGAGGACACGCCAAGAGAGCTGCCTGCGAGCCCTACTGCCTCTCGTCTTGATCGGTTGGCAAGGTGCCTGGACCTTCCTTCCGAACAGACTCCGGAGAAGTCGGTGGAAGGTTACCACCCGGAGTGCCAGGTAGAAGATGGTCTGGGCGACGTCGATGTAGAGGCGCTTGCGGACGAAATGTCCAAGTCGCTGGGCACTCTGAAGGCTTTAGCTGTTCGGGGCCAGAGACAGAAATATCTCCTTGAGGCGAATGCAGCTTTCTTAGAAGAGCTTTCGGCGAGGCATAAAGCTCGCGAGGCAGCGCTGGAGGAGGAGGTGAAGAACCTCAAAGCTGCTCTCCATGCTGCGAGGCTGGATGCTACCTTGGCGCGAGCCGAAAAGGATGCCCTGGCCAAGGTAATGTTGAATGCAGAGGCCCGTGCCGTTGCCGATTATAAGGCCGGGCCGGAATACAAGGAGGACTTGGAGCAGTATGGGGCCCGCTGCTACAGGGTGGGCCTCAACGCTGGGAAGGAGGTGGGGGAACAGCTTTCCTGGGTTGAACGCGCCCGGGAAGCCTTCGAGGCCGCTGTTCGGGAGTGCCGGCGTCGCACTCAGGACGCCCGTCTGGATGGTGTGCGGTTCGCACAATTCCAGTCTGGGCGGATGCCCCCTTTAGATGATGACGCCGGTCCTTCACAGCAGGCCCCTTGACCCTTAAGCTCCTTGTCGTCTTATACTTCTCCTTTTTGTAGCCGTGGCCGAAAAGATCCTACTTGTAAAAAACTTTTTTGTGAATGAAGTCTTTTGTTTGTGAGATCGTCATGTAGCTTCACTTTCTCTATCTTCTTCCTTTCATGATTACTCCTGTTCGGATCGAAATCCGCTAGGCGCCGTAAGCATTGCATGTATAACGTAGACCGTGGGGAACCGTGAAGGGGATTCCGATCAGGTATGTATGCTAAATGCTCGTATGGCGTCAGGAGTTAGGAGAAGAGAGGTAGGATGCTGAAAAGAGGCTCTTATACATGATAAGCCTTGAGGATAGAAACATGCGAAGTCCTGGGAATGGCTTCGCCACTAGGAGTAGTTAGCTTATATGAGCCCTTCCCGAGGACATGGGTGACCTGATAAGGTCCTTCCCATTTGATGGCAAGCTTGCCTACTGCTCTTCGGGGGTCCGAAGCCGAACAGCGGCGGAGAACCAAATCTCCCACATTGAACCGCCTTTCCCGAACTCGCGCATTATAATATTGTGCGAGTCGTTGCTGATAGGAAACGAGGCGAATGCTGGCGTCGCTCTGTCGTTCGCCTAGCATGTCCAAGTTTTCCCGAAGAGCGCGGTTATTGGCGGCTTCTTCGAAGTGGGTAGTTCGGATAGTTGGAAGGGCTACTTCCAAAGGTACAACTGCTTCCGAGCCGTAGGCCAGGTGGAAAGGTGTTTCCCCTGTGGCTACCCGAGCAGTTGTTCGGTGACACCAAAGGACGTTTGGGAGCTCATCGATCCATGATCCACCTGCAGCCTCCACTCTGGTTCGGATCCCGTGCAGCAATGTTCGGTTGGCGTTTTCGACGAGACCGTTAGCTTGGGGATGAGCGACGGAGGTGAAGTGGTTGTAGATCCCGAGCTCGGCGCACTTCTGCTTGAAGAAGGCGCTATCAAACTGTTTCCCGTTGTCAGACGTAATCACCCTTGGGACGCCAAACCTGCAGAGAAGGTTCTTCCATACGAACTTCCATGCGGCTTGTTCGGTGATTGTGGTAACGGGTTCGGCCTCGATCCACTTGGTGAAGTAATCGATGGCTACGAACAGAAATTTCTTCTGACCTTGGGCCTCTGGAAAGGGACCCAAGATATCAATGCCCCATCTGGCGAAAGGGCGCGGCTCGAACAGACTGTGAAGCTGTTCGGCCGGTTGCTTGATGAGTACTCCGAACTTTTGGCATTCTGGACATTTCCTGACGAAGGTCATGCAATCCTTCTGAAGAGAAGGCCACCAGAACCCTGCTCGGATGAGGCTGCGCGCTAGCGTTCTGCCCCCCATATGGCTTCCGCACAGCCCCTCGTGAACTTCCTCTGTGGCCGCAAGGGCCTCCTCAGGGTTGAGGCAACGCAGAAGAGGTCTTGCAAGGGACCGCCGGTACAGCTTGCCTTCTACGAGGGTGAAATGCTGCGAGCGCATCCTGACTTTCCGAGCTTCATCCTGTTCGGGCGGAAGCTCACCTCGGAGGAGGTACGCCACGAGAGGGTCTACCCAACTTGGGGTTGGTGGGCCCGTTTCTATGGCGGCTACATCAGTCTCCGTGCTCGGTAGGGCGAGCTCTTCAATGAACACAGAGCGAGAAGGGGTGATGTCACCTGAAGATGCCAATTTGGCCAGGGCATCAGCTCGCGCGTTCTGCTCCCGTGGAACATGTATAACCTCGAAGTAAACGAGGCCCTCTATTTGGCTCTTGACCTGTTGGAGGTATTGAGCCATGCGAGGTTCCCTTGCTCCGAACTGTCCGCTCACCTGGCTGGCAACCAACTGGGAGTCACTAAAGACTCTAAGCCGAATGGCCCCAAGGTGCCTAGCCATGCGAATACCGGACAGTAAAGCTTCGTATTCGGCGACGTTGTTGGAGGCTGGGAAGCGGAAACGGAGGGCGTATTGGAACTCTAACCCCTCTGGGGAGGTGAGGACCAAACCTGCCCGCTTCCGGTGACACAAGAGGATCCGTCAACATAAAGCTCCCATGGGGGCTCGTCTGCCAACGGTGGATCCTGCTCGGCCGGAAGGGTGCATTCCGCCACGAAATCTGCTAACACCTGCGCTTTGATCGCCGTCCTCGGTCGGAAGCTGATGTCAAACTCTCCCAGCTCGATTGCCCACTTAACCAACCTACCGGAAGCCTCCGGCCGCTGCAAGATGGATTTCAGCGGTTGATCGGTTAGCACTGTAACGGAATGGGCCTGAAAATAGGGCCTGAGCTTCCGTGCAGCCGTGACGAGAGCAAGGGCGAGTTTTTCTGCTCTGGGGTACCTCCTTTCAGCTTCTTGGAGGACCCTGCTGATGTAGTACACTGGATGCTGCGCCGCTCCTACTTCTCTGATTAAGACCGCACTGATAGAGTGTTCGGTGACCGAAAGGTACACGAACAGAGGTTCTTCGAGCACAGGCTTTGAGAGAACAGGAGGGGCTGCCAAATATGCCTTCAGCTCGGTGAAGGCGGCTTCGCATTCGTCAGTCCACAGTACTTGCCCCCCTTGCTTCGAGGAGCTTTTAGGGCCTCGGAGCAACTTGAAGAAGTTAAAACTTCTTTCTGCTGCTCGGGACATGAACCGATTCAGTGCCGCGAGACGCCCCGTCAGGCGCTGGACGTCGCGCACTGTCTTTGGACTGCTCATTTCAAGCACTGCTTGGATTTTTTCCGGGTTCGCCTCTATTCCCCTGTTTGATACGAGGAACCCGAGGAACTTACCCGACCGAACACCAAACGCGCACTTGGCAGGATTGAGCTTCATATTATACCTTCGCAGAGTTGCGAAAGTTTCCTGGAGGTCGGAAATGTGATCAGTACTCGGAAGAGTCTTGACCAACATATCATCAACGTAAACCTCCATGTTGCGCCCGATTTGCTGCTCGAACATCTTGTTGACCAGTCGCTGGTAAGTCGCGCCTGCATTCTTCAGACCAAAAGGCATCTTGGTGAAACAGTATAAGCCTAGGTCTGTGACGAATGTCGTGGCGTCTTGATCCGGGGGATGCATGCTGATCTGGTGATAACCAGAGTAGGCGTCCAAAAAGTTGAGAAGCTCGTGCCCGGAAGTTGCGTCCACCAGCTGATCAATGCGCGTCAGGGGGAAGTTATCCTTGGGCGTTGCCTTATTGAGATCTTTGTAATCCACGCACACGCGCCATTTGCCATTGGCCTTGCGCACGAGGACCACGTTGGAGATCCATCTTGGATATTGGGCTTCTCGGAGGAGCCCAATAGTTCGGCTTTTGACCACGTGATCCTGGATCACGGTCTGCCGTTCTCGATTCACAGGTCGCCTCCTTTGCTGAACTGGTGGGATCCGGGGATCCAACCGGAGGCGATGCACCATGACCTCTGGGGGGATGCCTGGAAGCTCGTCGTCAGACCAAGCGAACACGTCCAAATTGGCCAGCAGGAAAGCGGTGTAGCGTTGCTGCTCGGCCTCTGTCAACAAGGCGCCAATGTACAAGACGTGTTCGGGGTCGTCGTCCACTTGAATAGGGATTAAGTCTTCGGCAGGCGTCCCTCGGCTGGTTGAAGGCTGATCGGAAGTTGGAGGAGCCGGATCAGCGAGCGGTTGCTTGTCTCTTAGGGAGAGGACATAGCAACGGCGAGACTCGCGCTGACACCCGAGCACTTCGCCCACTCCGCTCGGAGTAGGGAACTTCATCTTCTGATGGAGCGATGAAGGTACTGCTTTGATGCGTCCGATCAGACCTCTGCCTAGGATAGCATTGTACCCAGGCATGTTGTTGACGACCAGGAAGTCAACAATTTTGGTGACAGCCTTTGGAGCCGTTCCCAAGGTGATCGGAAGGCGAATCCTTCCCATGGGCTGGACCGAAACTCCCGAAAAGCCAAAAAGTGGCGAGTTTACTGGGGTGAATTGATCGGTTCGCAGGCCCATGAGGACAAAACAGTCGCAAGCCAAGACATCAGGAGCGCTTCCATTATCTACCAGAATCCGACGCACATTACAGTGGTTGATGGTGGCCGAAACGACCAACGCATCAGTGTGTGGGGTCGTAACCCCTACAAGATCTTCATCCGAGAAGGTTATAACCTCCTCGGGATGTGCGCGTGCAGGACTGGCAGGATATGGAGCCGACCGAACAGCCGAAGGCCTGTCTACGACATGCACTCGCCTTGCGTAATCGCGTCGGCTTCGAGTGCTTTCTCCGCCCGCGCCGAAGCCTCCCGCGATCACGTTGATCTCCTGCCCATTGGGCTCGTTGTTGATCGGCTGCTCGGGAGTGCGGTCTCGGCGTCGGGGGCGCTCTTCGTTCCGGCGCACGAACCGTCCAAGGTAGCCGCGCTTGATAAGGTCTTCGATTTCGTCCTTAAGCTGGCGGCACTCGGAGGTGTCGTGGCCGTGGTCGCGATGAAAGCGACAGTACTTATTTTGGTCGCGCTTCCGGGGGTCGGAGCGCATTCTCTGGGGCCACCGAACAAAAGCTTCGTTCCTGATCTCTGCCAGGATTTGTTCGGGAGCCACGGTGAGGGGGGTGTAGTTGGTGAAGGGGCGCGGACGGCGCGGAGAATCGCCATTGCGCCGTCCTTTCTTCTGATCTCGGTCGGAACCGTTGTCGGAAGGCCGCTTCTTGTCCGACTGCTCCCCCTGCTCGGCCCTACTCGCCGCCAGGCTCTCCTCGCAAGCTGCGTGGCGCTGTGCGATGGAGAGTAGTTCGGCGAGGGTGGCAGGCTGCTGGACGCCGAGGGTCCTCTGCAAAAAACTGTCGCGAGTGCCCTGGATGAGGGCACTGGTGGCCAGAGGGACGTTCAGGCGCGAGATGCGAAGCGCCTCTGTTCGGAACCTCTTGACGAAGTCCCAGAGTGCCTCGCCTTTCTTCTGGCGCACAGCCAGAAGAGAAGCCGCCGTTCGCGGCTACGATCTCCCGCCAAGAAAGTTGTCCCTGAAGGACTTCTTCAGTTGGCGGAAGGAAGTGATGGATCCCGCAGGGAGGGTTTCAAACCAAACCCTGGCGATCTCTTTGAGCGTTGCAGGGAAGGCCCTGCACTTGGCCGCGTCCGATGCTCCGTGGAACACCATGTGCGACTCGAAGCCGTGGATGTGGTCGGGCGGGTCGGTTGTGCCGTCGTAGGGCGCGATGGTGGGCAGAGGGAGCTTGGAGGAGACCTGGGCCTCCAGGATCTCCCTGCTGAAAGGAGAGCGGAAGTCCAAGTCGTCCTCCGTCGGAGCCTTGCCCTCCGCACGCTGGACCATCGCGTCCATGCGGCGTTCGAGGTCGACCACACGCCTTAGGCGCCTGGCGAGCTCCTGCTCGGAGTTAGCGGGGCCCCCTCGTCCAGAGGCGTGGGAGTTGCCTCCCACGACCGATCGCGGCAGACGGGGGGAGATGATAGAGCGTCGGGGCGAGCGCCCGCGGCGCTCTGGGGCCCGCTCCTCCGAAGGGGCCCGGTGAGACTGGCGCGGCGACTCCACCTGCTGCTCTTGAGGCATCGGAGGGACGCGGGAGCGGCGATGCGACGATTCAGCCTGCCGCTCGCGCGGCAGGGAAACCGCCGGAGCCGCTGCTCCCGCCAGCTGGGCCTGCAGGGCGAGGCAGACGCCCGTCAACTGCTGCATTTGCCCCCGAAGCTCCGCTACTTCGAGGGCAGTTGCAGGTGCGACAGCCGGTGGTGCTGGGACGTCGTGATTAGCACCAGCGGGGTCGATGGAAACGTCGCCAGGGGGGATCGGCGGCGAGAATCCCCTCGCGACTGGCGAGACCTCGTTGCCCTGCTTCCTATGTTCTGGTATGAAGATCGTCCTCGAGCCATGGCAGCGTCGTTTCCCACAGACGGCGCCAAATGTGGTGGTATGATTCTGTTTGGGCCTGAGCCAAACAGGCCTCCACTAAAGAGAGAGGGAAGACGATCGCTGGTGAGGACGAGCGCCTGCAAAACCAGAAGAGGATCAGGGGGCCTGGTGAAGACCGGGGAAACCCTCCGATGCCTAAGTCAGTGAGGAGCTTGAGAGGCAGGGGGTTTCGGAATGCGGGACTTGTGTTCGCGTGAGGAAGAGAACGTACCGTTGCATGGTACTGTACCTGTGCTTTTATAGGCGTCGGTGTCGAGGCCAACGTGCGTAACGTTCGGCAGATCGTGCCTGAGGAGGCGCCTGGACGCACGCGCATAACGGGAGGAGTTATGACTCTGGCGCCCATTAGGCTGCCAGGCAGTTCACGCCCCTTGATGGCGGAGAACGTGGCCTGGGACGGTTACAACCGTTCTGTAAGCCAGGGAGCCTGCTCGGAACCCTTTGAACACACCTTTCGAGCAGGTGACCTTCATGGAGGTCACGAACGTTGTTCGGTGATGTTGAGGGTCGTTCCGCGCAGTAAGGTTACCGTTCCTGTTCGGAACCTCTCCGCGGGTGCTCGGTAGCGGAGGTACAGACGACCCGCTCGGGGGAATACCGCCACGAGGCTTGACAGCGTCCGATCAAGCTGGCGGTATCCTTGAGATCATCACATTGTCTTGGGATGAACGTGACCCGTTGAGATGGGGCCACGTCAGCTGACAGGACGCGCAAGGGCCGTAGTGGGCCATTATGGGTATAGGCGGCCAGATTTGGCCACCACAGTTGGCGACAATCAAAGTTGTCGCTCAAACTTGACGACAACATCCACCATCGCCAGGAACATTTCTCGGCGACAGACCATTGCTGTTGCGAGGAACCCTTCCTGGCGACAACACTTCCAGTCACCATGACATGTTGGCGACAACCTCCCCTATCGTCAGAACTTTTCTAGCAACAACTAAGGCTGTCGCCAGGGATTCCTTGTGACAAATCTCCAGTGCACTAGAAACCATAAAATCTTTCTCCAAATGACAATAATGATAGTCGTCTAATTTGGACGACTAACAACATTGTTGTTTGAACACTTCAAGCGACAATAGTCATTGTCGTTCAAACTGAAAACCACGACGGACAGCAACCAGTTTGCATGAAAACGATTCTAAATGGCATAAAAAGAAAATTTGGACATCATCCCATGAATCCAGGCTCTGATACCACTGTAGGGAGGTGTAAAGGGACATCAAATGAGTAGTGAAAGTATATTTAAAAATAAAAACACATTCTCCACAAGAATTTATCGGACCGGGATGATGTACGGGTGTATGACATTCATGCAATTCATACAAGAGCGAGACTTTCTCACCTAGGGGAGCTCGTATATCTCTTGAAGCACAGAGACGGTCCCTGCAGATGAAGGAGCTCACGTGACCTCTCTCTAGCAGTATCCACACAACGGTCTCCGATGATGTTGACAACTCCTCTCGCCGCCATCCTCTCTCTCTTGCACCTCCAAGGTGCAGCAGCAAGAGCAACAACAAGTTGCTGCAGCCGCAGCAACAAGCAGCAGTAGTCATAGAAGCAAGCAATAGCAGGATCAGAAGCTGAAGTAGCCGCAACAGAAGCTGTAGTGGCCGGAGCAAGGAGAGTTCACCTCCTGCTCCCTTCTCTCTTCTCTAAGAGAGAGCTATGAGAAGATGAAAAAGGGGGAGAGGATGAGATGGGTGTGAAGAGCTCAACTTGTAGCTCTTCACATGCCCTCTATCCTAAATAAAGGGCAACTCAACAACCGAGCATGGCACGCATGTCGTACGGCCATGCAGTGTACGACCTGGAGTACAAGTAGTCATGCCTGTGTTGACGACAATACATGCTGTCACCAAACAAGGTTGGCGACATAGGTCATGGTCGCCAAGACTCTCTTGGCGACAGTCGATCATGTCACCAGGATTCCTGACGACAATCAACCATGTCGTAAGGACCATCATGGCGACAGTAGATCCTATCTCTAGAACCATTCTGGAGACAGATTGTCATTACTCCGTCCTTGGTCAAAGAAGAGTCTATTGGATAACTCTTATCCAATCATCTATCATCGCATCGTCCCACCTTATGTGTGTGACCCTCTTGGCCTAATACCAAGCTGGCCGTGAGTTGCACCTGTCAAAAACCTTCTAACTCAGGACTCCTTATGACTTAGTGAACTATTATCGCCATAATAATTCACTCAACTCATCGACTATAGACGTATCAAGCTACTACGTTATAATCCCCAGACAGTACATGGGGATCAAATCTATTGGACCTTTCTACCCATAGTCACTGTGTACCTTTAGTCCCTCATCCAACTAATATCCCAAAGACTGTATGTTAGACAATGTACTGTCAGGCCTATACGAAATCCATTCGATTTTTACTCTTATCGGATTCTCCCAGAGAACTCTTTCTCTCTCAATCCAATTGACTCTAGCCAAGGATTTGCTTGAGAAAGAACACACAAGATATTCCTCTCATGATACCGAGAGTGGATTATCCTCTATTGATACACAATTGCTTTTGTAAAATTATTTATCATTCCCAATAACAGTCTGTACTAGATTTAGAATTTCAAGACCTATAAGTCCGACATCAAAGAATGGAGTACTCAAATAAGATATCCTTAGTGTCTCAAGTCTAAGGACCAGTTACACAACTGGGACAATAGAATCACTGTTTGACAATCTGGTATCATTAACCATACAACATTTTGAGAGCGGATCATTCAGTGAACTCATTCTTCAATGAGCACCTACACCAAACCCTTAGTGTCTCAACATAAATAGCTATGAGACCAACTACCTCTATCATATGGACGGGTATACAACCAGTCTATCTGGTTATCTCGATGTTCTTCTTGAGTAACCTATGACCAGGAATCATTAGGATCTATGTTTAAAGAGAATTGGTCTCATTATCATGATCTCATCATGATCCAATTCTCATTGCACAGATCTATGGACACCACAATATAAACATCATCTCATATATGTAATATAAAGTGAGAAAATACTATTAATATTATTACCAAAAAAAGATTAGTATTAGATTATATATAAGTGTCATCACAATATGTGAGTTAGTTTGTAGGGCACTCATAACTAGCAAAGGAGTGGCGCCGCCAATGGCGAGGAAGTGGCGTTGTTGGGGACGAAGCCGTGGCACTGTCGTAAGATGAGCCTAGAACCTTGTCTGCTCACGAGATAGGTTAAAAAGGGTATGAAGGGTACTTTTGGTATAATAACTTATTATAACGGCTGGGGAAAGAATATACTCTTGAATCTTCGGTTCCTCGAATAGATGTTAACCCTAGGGGTAATTACTCAAAGTTAAGAGATATTGGGGGTTTATTAATAAATAGATGGATTGTGGAAGCTTTTTCCTAATTACAAAAGTTTTAAGGGGTCGAAAACTAAAAATCTCTATATTCTTTTGAAGTAACATATATTTTTAGAACATTTTTTTGTTTTGTCGGTAGTTCAACCACATATATCTATCCATTAATTTGCGAAATAGACATTAAAATTTGTTTTGATTTTGTCTTCTTATCATAACTCTACAATATATTACTTTGAGTGGATTTAGGAAGCTCTTAAAGTTAAGTTTAGTTTAGTTTTGATCCTTGCTAATTTTAAGTAGTCATTTACAATAAATTCTATGTTTATCGTTGAATTAGATGACTGTCCAATTCAACCCTATAATAGGAGAGCCTAGTCAATCTTTGATTCATTCCAACAAAAGATATTCACAATATTTTATGTAAGTCAATTTTCAAGACATCAGTTTAGTGACTATATATGGATAGAGCAACATGATGAGTAATATTTGATTCTTCATCAAAGTAAATCATCTATCACTGTAGCATTGATTCGATCTCTAGCAATCAACAATTATGGAGAAAGATTTACTGCACTTTAGGAAAGTGCAGTAAGTGCAATCCACCTAGGATGGCAGTCCATGTGGCGTCACATGGGCTGTCAGGTGGTTTTTCCTTTTTTTTTTTAAAAAAAAAATCTAATTTTTTTTTGGAGCCTAACCCATCTATTTTAGAGCCCAACTCATCTATTTTAGAGCCCAACTTTTTATTTTGGAGCCTCAAAAATAGTTTGGCTCCAAAACAAAAGATAAGTTAGGCTCCAAAATAAAAAGTTGGACTCCAAAATAGATGAATTGGGCTCCAAAATAGATGGTTACATGGTGTTTGGTTACAGTTTTTTATCAATGTTTTCTCTCAAATTTTTTAAAAAAAGAGATGCACATACATATACGTTTGGTAAGGTAATTTCTTTTTTTTAGAAGAAAACTAACTCCGTTTAAACTTTCCCCAAAACAAAACAAGTCCTCACCTATTTTTTTTTTTAACACACACACCACACACACACACACACACACACACACCCACACACACACACACACACACACACACACACACACACACACAACACACACACACACACACACACACACACACACACACACACAACCCACACACACCACACACACACACACACACACACACCCACACACACGACCCCTCTCCCACCCGCCCCCCCTCCTCATTCCCCGCGAGCCCCCCCGCCGGCGCCCCTCCTTCTCCTCTCCCCCCCCCCCCCCCCCCGCGCAGCACCCCCCTCCCCTGCCACACCCCCCTCCTCCTTCCCCCGCGAGCCCCCCTCCGGCGCCCCCTCCTTCTCCTCCTCCCCTCCCCCGCGCTGCACCCCCGCCGGTGCCCCCCCTCCTCCTTCCCCCGCGAGCCCCCCCCCCCCCCCCCCCCCCCCACGCCCCCTCCTTCTCCTCTCCCTCCCTGCATCACCCCTCGCCAGCGCCCCCCTACTCCTCTCGCCCCCTGCTCTCCCTCCCCCGCCCCGAACCCCCACCCGCCCCCAGCCCCCCCTCCCACCGGAACCCCCTCCCCCGCCTCGGCGGCACCCCCCCCGCTGCTCCCCCTCCCCCGCCCCGACGGCCCCCTGGTGCCCCAAACACATCGTAATAATTTTTAAAATTTTTGATGTTTTTACCAAACAGGTAATATCATGTTACCATAATTTTAAATTTTAAATTAAAACGAATCTAACATATTTTTTTAGGTAGAATAGTTTCTTTTTTTTAAATTACTCCCAAACACTTTATTAGACTAAAAAAAACTAGATTAAAAAAAAGAAAATCACGTGAGCCCATGTGGTGCCACATGGACTGTCATCCTAGGTGAATTGTACTTACTGCACTTAAGTCATTCTCACAATTATGATGTCATGACAATAAGAAAGAAGCAATCAATAGATTTAACTGTCATTCCCGATCTCTAATAATATAGCCAACAACTCTGCGAACGGTCATACACAATTTTTATGTATATTATAAATTTATTCCATTTAAAAATATTTGTCCATTGTCTACGCCCTCTCCCCCCCCCCCCCCCCCAAAAAAAAAAGAGCTCCACTCTATCTCCTCTTGTGTTTCTGTCAAACATCTTATACAAGTACTATTAATATGTAACTTTTCCATCCTATCCCTATAAAATTGGATCTCATTTACATAACTTCAGTAGTTCAGTCGCTCTTTGGTCATATCAATATGTTTTTGACCTTTTAAAACTTATTTCTATATGTAAACTAGAGAATCTGTAACAATATGTATTTAAAGATTTTTTTCCCCGTCACCATGTTACTTAATAGTATAGGATATCTACTTGTATTTGAGTTCATTCTTTCATCTTTATCTTAAAGTGTACCTGAAAATTTAATCATCAATATGTAATCAATTACTTCTTACTCAAACCAATATATATTTTTATTAAATCTTTTTACATTTATCTAGAATGTAAACATGTGTTAGTAGATGCTATATTATAATAGTATATATTTGTCAAAAAACGACTATATTGTATTTATGTGTATATATAGAGACATTTGATTGTTATAAAATATTGGAAAATAGTATGAAAACTGTTGAGAACGATACGTGATGAAAGAATTATCCATTTTTTGAAAATTTTACATTTCGAGTGTTACATCTATAAACATATTTTTATAGGTTATCAAACTAATCATAACAAGCACAAATAATCGTATATAATACATAGATATCTTGTTATCAAGAAAATTATTAACAACTTAAAAGATAAACATCTATTGATCAATCAAAAGATTTGTATCATATAAGTAGCATTAGTCAAAATAAATCTTTTATTTTAGTGATTATAATCTTGTTCTAATTAACTAGAATGAAGAGAAAGATTAGGTAAGATAGTTTGAAGATATTAAAAAGGGTTTAAATAATATGAAATCAATTCCTATGAGTAGAATAATTAGCTTTTAAATTTTTTTTGTCAAGTTAGATATTTCTCTTTTTTTTTGAATGCATTATATTTCTTAGTTGTTTTTTTAATTATTATAATAATGATACTACGTCTACAAATATTACTACAAGTGCGTAGTGCATTTGTATGACTAGTAACTGGTGATAGTACTACCCTATTCAAGACTAGTGGTATTCATAATTCGGTTCAACCTGAAAAATCGAACCTTGAGAGGTGGAAGCACCCAGGCAGTACCCATCCCCCTCTACCTTCGCCAAAGGGATCACTTGATTGCCGCCTGCCATAAATGGAAGAGACCTAGGAACATCATCCTAGACAAGGTTGAAGTGAACGTATACAACGTACAACTAAGAAGGAGGGGTGAATTGGTTGACTTCTAAATAAATTTTAACTACTTTGATATGCTAGATAAATCATATCGACAAGATACGTTACCGCAAACCAAAGCGCACGTAGAAGGAGATAGAAGAAAAGGAAACAAACCAACCGATTCAGTTCGGTTCGATTCGGGTTGAAGAACCTCATAGTTTAGTTCGGTTCTCTACTGAGGAATCGAATGAACCGAAATATATATTAAATATATTTAATAGTAAATAATATCATGAAAAAAAGCCTAGCCCAATGGGCTAGCGCCTTCCTTTCTCATGGGCGGTCTTGAGTTTGAAATCCAGGACCGCCCATCCGCCCTTATATGGTTTTTTTTTTCCAGTTCAAATCGAATCGAACCGGTTCGATTCGATTCAATTTGATAATAATTCGATTCGATTTTGATTCACCTAAAAATAAGATGAATCGAACTAAATCGAATCACGTTCAACCCTGTTCAAACCGTTGGCAGTGTCTGAAGTTGTTGCAGCGTGTCTGGCTGCTAAGAGGAACTCCTCTCTTTCTTGTGGTGGAGGCCATCTCCCATCACAGTAGACAAACGCGAGATCTTACCCTAAGGCAATTGGAATGTGTGTGGCGTGGCCATGTTTTTGGTGTCATAGTGATAGGTCTATATCCATATGATATGCATACATATCATTTATTTTTTTAATAAAGCGCAAAGCGCTGAATTTATTAATAATATCACGAAGAAACAATGGGCAAAAGCCACATTCAGACCCGGTGAGCGGATCGGGGCCAAATGAAGGGAACGACCCTTCATACGATGAGTAGGCAAGACCCCCGATTAATGGATAAGATGTTATTGATCAAACGAATCAATTGGTTCATGTACGGTTGAGTGGAGTCATCTGATCATCTTATTCAGCTAATGATAAAAAATACTGAATGTTAAATATCTAGTTGATAGAGTCACTTGATCTTGTGCACTATATGATTAATGTATCGATATATACTTATAGTTTAAGTATAAATTTATTTATTTAAATATGTAAGTATATTTATGCAAGATATAATGGATTGAGTAGATAGTTAAATTTGAATATATTATATGAATAATAAATTGATTAAAAATATTTAAATGTTATGTATTTAAGTATATGTTCATATATATGAATATATTACAGAGATATAAACTGATGTACATGTACGTAGTTAATATGACTAAGTATATAGAATATAATTGAAAATATTTTAATTATGTATAAACAATTATATTTACATTGATAGGCGTAGTCAAATACTTTTAGGTAATTTATAAAATATATTATAATTACAAAATTTTATTTACATAGGAATAGTCAAAAAAGATAATTATGTTTAAATATATAAGTATATTTATATAAATATATAGATATAATTAATCTGATTAACTGTATATTTAGTTGTATTGAATATATAGTTAAAAGGAACAAATATAGAAGGTTTGGGAGCGCGGACATATGGTTCACATGTCAGCGTCTCTCTTGCAAGCCGCGGACACATCTATACTAATATTATAATTCTCAGTCTTGGTGCTGCCACGTGTCACATCAGGACACTCTTATTCCCGCCTAAATCTTTTCGATATAAAAAATAAATATATAGTTGATTTTAATCTGTTTAAACTCTCCTATAAAAATAGAAATACAAGTGATTCTAATCTATACTAATATATAATTCTCAGCTTGGTGCTGCCACGTGTCAACATCAGGACACTCTTATTCCCGCCTAAATCTTTTCGATATAAAAATAAATATATGTTGATTTAATCTGTTTTAAACATCTCCTATAAAATAGAAATACAAGTGATTCTAATTTGTTATAGAATAGAATCTTACTGTAAAATGCATCGTAGAATGTTTTTAAAAATTTCTAATTTGTTAAATAGAAAGAAATTGTGCTGTAAAATGTATCGCAGAATTTTTTTAAAAACTTTCTATTTAGACGCATACACTTCTGTCCCGTCTAAATATCCCCGAAAAAATAGAAATAAAAATCACGATTCAGCGAAGCCTCCATATCTCTGATACACCCCAATGACACCTCCTCTGGCACTCCATTCCCTCTAGAAACACACAACAGATTTGAGTTGTCACGGTAGGTTATTTCCATGAAAAGTGCTTCCACAGTAGCACCGAAGCCGGTCCTCCCCCCTCCGCCGACGCAGCCCCACTCTCTCCCCTTCCCCTCCTGCCGGCTGCCTTCTTCACAGCATCTGCACCTGGGCACGGCACTTGAGCTTCTCCTGCTGGTTCGTGAAGCTCTGGAGCTGCTTCTTCAGGCGTACATGGCTTCTCATTCTACCCCCTCATCTGCCCGCGAGGCATATTCTGCCCCCTCATCATAGGAACAAAGGTAGAACCACACAGCAGGTTTGAGTTGTCAACCTCTCTCCCCTTCCCCCTCCTCCGGCAGGCGCCACAGCTGCTCCTATCGCCACGTTTCATAACCACATAGCATGACGACCCAAGTGGGGATGGAGGTGGGAACTTAAAACAGGTGAAGACGAAAGCTTTAAGCGGTTGTATCAAGGAAAGATCTTAGATTTTTTTTCTACTACGCAGCAGGACAGTGAGATGCAGTAACTCTTATTAGACATGTTCTAAATCGGTACTGTCGGATATTAATGGCGGCCCACGGCGTAACCTTCCGGTTACCAACGGTATCTACATCGACCAGGGACAGCACCGTTTACTTCACCGGCAGCAGCACCCGCTTCCAGCGCAGGTATGTTTACATGTACACAACCAGAACTCATCTATTTCTTTAGATCATTATACTCGAAGTTTCAGATGATATCATATATCACAAAATTACTGATGGTTAATAATTTGCTTGAGGGAATTCATCTGGCAACAATACCGGAGACAAAATGGGAAGACTGATGAGGTATGATCCGGCACGGGGGAGTTGCGAGTGCTGCTCGACGAGCTGTCGTTTCCCCAACGAGTGCGCTGAGCAGGGACGGTCGTGTGGAGACCATCCCCTGCAGGTTCTCCGGTACTGGCTGCGCACGCCCCAGGGCCGGCACAGTGGAGGTGTTCATGGACTTGCCGGGCTTCCCAGATGGGGGAGAATTTAGTCCCACGGACATGGTAGACGTGCTCTGCAGGCTCGCCGACGACCCTAACCTCGACGTCAAGCTCTCACAGGACGGTGTGAAGGGCTTCAAACATGCTGCTCTCTCTACCCCACTCTTCCCTCCAGAGAACTTTTTTCAAAATCTTTACATGACACATATCTTCGTCACTGGCGACGGTGACAGACTGTGTTAATGTTCTTGGAGCACGAGAGCAGCATCCGTTGGAGCATGAGTTTGACAACTTTTGTTTCAAAACTTTGCGATTACTGTAGCAGCTCTACAGTGTTGCTACAGTAAAAGACGGTTCAATTTATTTTTCTACTAGTTTTAAGTTTTTTTTTTTTAAAAATCTGATTATGTAACATTATAATTTTTCATTTATGATTTTTTTAACATAAAAAAGAAATAATTAAAATTATGTATATTATTATGTTCTGATCCGGTGACCTACTACTCACCCAAACCACCATTACATCATTAGCCATCATAGAAAAATGTGAGTGTAAATATATTTAATGGTACTCAAATATCTTCATTATTAAAATAGTTCAAGTGAGTAAGAGAAACGTATAAAATTATATGTCATAACAAAGTTGGGAACTACACGTTTAGCTACATTAAATAAGAAGAAAAATATTTAAAAAAATAATACTTTTCGCTATCTATGTAGCCATTGAATTTTTCGTAACTTTGGTATAGCTACTGTTTTTTTTGAATTTTATTTTCTCTTCAATAATTAAAGGTTTGCCAACACATTATGAAAGTTTTGTGATTAGATCTAATGCATTATTTTTACGTTATGTCAATGCATTAGACTTTTTTGAACACAGAGGTTTTTGACTTAATTTGTGAAATATTGGAAACTAAGTAATTTATTAAGATTTGAACCCCTTGGTTATTGATGACTAATAACACATAATATAAAAAGTGTTATTTAATCTCTATTTCTATTGAATTTTGTATAATGAAAATATCCTTAATAAATACTAATATTCTCAATACACTGCCCTAGAGACTGTAACTCGACAAATAGACTTTAGACAATTATAATAGACTTCAGATTCTTCACTTATGCATATTATTATGATTATTTCTCCTTCGTGGTGTCCTCTAGACGTCTTAAAACAGTTTCCAAACGAACCATGCAAGAAACCAAGTTTTTTATTTATATTTTCGCCTTTCTCTTCATCGTAGTGCCACACTGTGCTCATCTTTATCGTTGGACCTCATAATTAGATTAATGTTTCTCATTGGAACAATTAGTTTTGTTATGGTTGTTTGATTTTGTTTTAATTTCATGACTTTTTCTGTGGTGGCGTGATCCTGTTTGGACCTGAGCCAAACGGGCCTCCACTGGAATAAGAGAGGAAGACGATTGCTGGTGAGGGCGAAGACCTGCAAAACCAGAATGGGATCAGGAGGCCCGGTGAAGACCGGGGAAACCCTCCGATGCCTAAGTCAGTGGAGAGCTTGTGAGGCAGGGGGTTTCGGAATGCGAGAATGTGTTCGCGTGAGGAAGAGAACGTACCGTTGCATGGTACTGTACCTGTGCCTTTATAGGCGTTGGTGTAGAGGCCAACGTGCGTAACGTTGGGCAGATCGTGCCTGAAGAGGCGCCTTGACGCACGCGCATAACGGGAGGAGTTATGACTCCGATGCCCGTTAGGCTGCCAGGCAGTTCACGCCCCTTGATGGTGGAGAACGTGGCCTGAGACGGTTACAACCGTTCTGGAAGCCAGAGAGCCTGCTCGGAACCCTTTGGAAATGCTTTCCGAGCAGGTGACCCACGTGGGGGCTCGAACATGCTGTTCGGTAACATCGAGGGTAGTTTCATGGAGCGGAGTCACTGTTCTTGCTCGGAAGCTGTTCATAGTTGTTCGGTAAGGAAAGGCGGGTGATCTGCTCGGAGGTACGCCGCAGCGGAACCTGACAGCTTCCGATCACAGGAGTCACACAATGGAGGTCTTTGAGCCATCCTGGAGAGGGCGTGCCCTTCGATGACGGTGCCACGTTGGTTGACAGGACGTGAATGGGCCGTAACGAGCCATCATGGGCCTAGGTGACCAGATTTGGCCACCACACTTGCCCCCCACGCCCTCGAATGGCTCGGTGGAACGAGGGCTTCGAGGGCGTCGCTTCCGCATTTAATGCGAGGGCCCGTTGCGGGATGCCGCCGCTTAGGGTCCTGTCAAACGGCTAACCCATCATGATGGCTGCAAAGCCGCGCCATACTTGAGGTGCCGCCGCTGCGTTCGGACGGTTGCCAACGCTGTACCCGAAGGGGCGTTTTCAAAAATCGGAAGGAGCGGCATTTTAGGGCCCGCCTCGAATTTCGTTCCCTCCTCTTTCCTTATAAGGAGGGGACGAGACGAGGGCGGGAGCTACGCCTCCCAGAAACCCTCCATCTTTGAGATCTTCGTGCTTCCTTGCCTTCTCCTCTCCCTGTCTTCTGCTTCGTCCTCTCGCGCCGTTGCCGCTTTCTGCAGTCCTTCCGGCGATGGCGAGCAAGGGGAAAGCCGCTGCCGGAGCTAGCGGGGTGACTGTCGCAGTGCCGAGCGGACCACGATACCGCCACTTCAGTGGTCTTCGTGAGCGCTTCCGGATTGGGGATGAGTACGAGATCGTTGACGCCAGGGAAAGCGACACGATCCTGGTGAATAAACCAGGTTGCCTGCTCCTATCCGTGGACCATCTGGAGGCAGGCTTCCGGCTGCCGTTGCCGGAGGTGGCGAAGGCGCTCCTTAATACTTGGGGCGTTTCGCCAATACAGCTGACGCCCAACACCTGGAGATACATCTGTATCTTCGGTGTTGTCTGCAAGTTGAAGGAGATCCGGGGCTCGGCGGACGTCTTCCGAGCGCACTTCAAGCTGTCTGCTTCGCGGGCGTCGGGAGCAGATGTCTACTACGCCAAGCACCGAACAGACCGGATGCACATCGGCCTGTCCAGCAAGTATTCCAACAACAAGGGTTGGATGGACAGGCTGTTCTTCGTGCGCCACCGGAGTGGTGCCGAGTGGGGGTTCCCCACAGTCATTCGCCCAGCACAGAAGGATAGCTTTCCGAAGCTTATCCAGGATGAGGCGAGGGCATCAGATGCCCTTCTCCGAGCAGGTGTTCGGAATGGAGAAGGGTATGTGACCGAGTTCATGCTCGTTAAGTATGGGCTCAGCAAACCATGGAGTAAGTATACTGTCTCTCGGTGGTTTACTCTTAGTTTTGGTGACCTCATACTAACCTTTCTTCTTCCCATCTTCTTTGTGCGCAGCGGCTGCAGAGCTGGAGGCAGGAAGAGATGAAGAGGCGAATGATGAGTTCGCCGAACAGATCCCTGTGCTAGCGCACAGGGTGTATGAAGGTGACGACGTCGCCGCTGTTGTTCGGGTTCCTTCCGCGGTGAGGGTTGGTGCCGCGGTGACAACGGCACTTGTTGCTCCATCAACTGCCGAAGGGCGCCCGAACAGGCGCAGGCTCCTGAGAAGGGGCCTGGAAAGATTCGTTTGAAGAAGAAGGCCACTAGAGAGGTGGTACCGGCCGGAGCTCGGGCTCCTCGGAGAAGGACGACCAAGCGAGCCGGCCTTCTGCGAAGAAGAGGCCCGTTCTGGTTGACGAGAGCGCGGAGGAAGCGGAACAACTCCGTGCTCGGAAGAAGCAGAAGGCGGTCCAGGCTACTCCTCCACACGACGAGGAGGGGACCGAAGAGGAAGAGGAAGGGGCGCAGTTGCTGCTGCGCAAAAAGAGTAGGGCCGTACAATCGGCCGATGAGGGGGTGCCACGGGTGGCTCCCGCGACTCGCCCCGAGGTCGCACAGAAGATGGCGACCGAGCTGGGGCTCATTTTTGTGAGCGAAGGATCTGAGAGTCCTGTCGGTGGAGAAGCCGGGGGCTCCCCTGCGCGAGAGATAGGGGCCACCGGTGCTTCCAATGCTGGAGGTGCCGAGCGCGGTGCTCCAGCAACATCGCGGAGGTATCCTCTAGGAGGAGCAGAGAAGCTACGGCGTCTCCTGCTCGGCAGGAGGAGGACACTGGCGCAACGGGAGTTTCCGCCCCTGCTGGGGTGGTTCCGAGCAGCGCGGTGACAGCAGCGCCTTCAGAGCAAGGAATGGTTCCTGCAGCAGGGACCATTGCGGAGGCGGCCGCAACGGCGAGGGCGTCCGAAGAGGTTGCCACTTCAACCGGGAGAATCCTGCCCCCCCTGCCCCCCTCCGAGGTGGTTGCTAACACAGAAGCAACCTCCAAAGGAGTCGAAGACATTGGGGGGAGGCTGCGGGTGCTGCCCGGGATGAAGGGTCCGAAGACGACCGAAGGCCTCTTAATGAGGTGCTTCTGAGAGAACCTCTTGGAGTTCCTTCGGTGGCAGCGCTGGAGGCGACCCTTCGTCGGATGGAGGATACGCCAAGGGAGCTGCCTGCGAGCCCCACTGCTTCTCGTCTTGAACGGTTGGCAAGGTGCTTGGACCTTCCTTCCGAACAGACTCCGGAGAAGTCAGTGGAAGGTTACCAGCCGGAGTGGCAGACAGAAGATGGTTTGAGCGACGTCGACGTAGAGATGCTTGCGGACGAAATGTCCAAGTCGCTGGCCACTCTGAAGGCTTTAGCTGTTCGGGGCCAGAGACAGAAGTATCTCTACGAGGCGCAGGTAGCCTTCTGTGATGACCTTTCGGCAAGGCATAAAGCTCGCGAGGCGGCGCTGGAGGAGGAGGTGAAGGACCTCAGAGCTGCTCTTCATGCCGCGAAGCTGGATGCTACCTTGGCGCGGGCCGAAAAGGACGCCCTAGCCAAGGTAGTAGTAGATGCGGAGGCCCGTGCCGTTGCTAACTATAAGGCTGGGCCAGAGTACAAGGAAGACTTGGAGCAGTATGGGGCTCGCTGCTACAAAGTGGGCCTTAATGCTGGGAAGGAGGTGGGGGAGAGGCTTTCCTGGGCCGAACGCGCCCAAGAAGCCTTCGAGGCTGCTGTTCGGGAATGTCGACGCCGTACCCAAGACGTCCGCTTAGATGGTGTGCGGTTCGCACAATTTCAGTCTGGGCGGATGCCTTCTTCGGGTGAGGATGCTGGTCCTTCCGAACAAGCTCCTTAATCCCCTTGCCTCACGTCTTCTTGTACTTCGCTTTTTGTAACATCGGCCAAGGAAGGCTGTTTTGTAAGCACAAGAACTTCTTATAAATGAAATCCTCTGCTTTACGAGTTTTTCTGTAGCGTCACTTTCTCTATCTTCTCCCTGTTGTGGTTGTTCCTGCTCGGATCGGAATCCGTTAGCTTCGTGAGTATTGCATGTAAGACACAGATCATTGGGTACCGTAAAGGAGGTTCCGATCAGGTATCTATGCCAAATGCTCATGAAGCAACAGGAGTAAGGAGAAGAGAGGTTGGATGCTGAAAGAAGGCTTTTATAGATGATAAGCCTTAAGATTAGAGACATGCCAAGTCCTGGGAATGGCCTCGCCACTAGGAGTAGTTAGCTTATATGAGCCTTTCCCAAGGACGTGGGTGACCTGATAAGGTCCTTCCCATTTGATGGCAAGTTTGCCGACTGCTCTTCGGGGGTCCGAAGCCGAACAGCGGCGCAAGACCAAATCTCCCACGTTGAACCGCCTCTCCTTGACTCGCGCATTATAATATTGCGCAAGCCGTTGTTGATAAGAAACGAGGCGAATGCTGGCGTCGCTTTGTCGTTCGCCCAGCATGTCCAAGTTCTCTCGGAGAGCACGGTTATTGGCGGCTTCGTCGAAGTGGGTTGTTCGGATGGTTGGAAGGGCTACTTCCAAAGGTACAACTGCTTCTGAGCCGTAGGCTAGGTGGAAAGGTGTTTCCCCTGTAGCTACCCGAGCAGTTGTTCGGTGACACCAAAGGACATTTGGGAGCTCATCGATCCATGATCCACCTGCAGCCTCCACTCTGGTTCGGATCCCGTGCAGCAATGTTCGGTTGGCGTTTTCGACCAAACCGTTAGCCTGGGGATGAGCCACGGAGGTGAAGTGGTTGTAGATCCCGAGCTCGGCGCACTTTTGCTTGAAGAAGGTGCTGTCGAACTGTCTCCCGTTGTCAGATGTAATCACCCTTGGGATGCCAAACCTGCAGAGAAGGTTCTTCCATACGAACTTCCACGCGGCTTGTTCGGTGATTGTGGCAACGGGTTCGGCCTCGATCCACTTGGTGAAGTAGTCGATGGCCACAAAAAGGAACTTCTTGCGCCCTTGGGCCTCTGGAAAGGGGCCCAAGATGTCAATGCCCCATCTGGCGAAGGGGCGCGGCTCGAACAGACTGTGAAGCTGTTCGGCTGGCTGCTTGATGAGTACTCCGAACTTCTGGCATTCTGGGCATTTCCTGACGAAGGACACGCAATCCTTCTGAAGAGAAGGCCACCAGAACCCTGCTCGGATGAGGCTGCGTGCTAGCGTTCTGCCCCCCAGATGGCTTCCGCACAACCCCTCGTGGACTTCCTCTGTGGCCGCGAGGGCCTCCTCAGGGTTGAGGCAACGTAGAAGAGGTCTTGCAAGGGACCGTCGGTACAGCTTGCCTTCTACGAGGGTGAAATGCTGCGAGCGCATCCTGACTTTCCGAGCTTCATCCTGTTCGGAAGGAAGCTCGCCTCGGAGAAGGTACGCCAAGAGAGGGTCCACCCAACTTGGGGTCGGTGGGCCCGTTTCTATGGCGGCTACATCAATCTCTGTGCTCGGCAAGGCGAGCTCTTCAATGAAGACAGAGCGAGAAGGGGTGATGTCACCTGAAGATGCCAATTTGGCCAGCGCATCAGCTCGCGCGTTCTGCTCCCGTGGAACATGTATAACCTCGAAGTATACGAGGCCCTCTGTCTGGCTCTTGACCTGTTGGAGGTATTTAGCCATGCGAGGTTCCCTTGCTCCAAACTGTCCGCTCACCTGGCTGGCGACCAACTGGGAGTCACTAAAGACTCTAAGCCGAATGGCTCCGAGGTGCCTAGCCATGCGGATACCGGAAAGCAAGGCTTCGTACTCGGCGACGTTGTTGGAGGCTGGAAAGCGGAAACGGAGGGCGTATTGGAACTCTAACCCCTCTGGGGAGGTGAGGACCAAACCTGCCCCGCTTCCGGAGACACAAGAGGATCCGTCCACATAAAGCTCCCATGGGGGCTCGTCTGCCAACGGTGGATCCTGCTCGGCCGGAAGGGTGCATTCCGCCACGAAATCTGCTAACGCCTGCGCTTTGATTGCCGTCCTTGGTCGGAAGCTGATGTCAAACTCTCCCAGCTCGATTGCCCACTTAACCAACCTACCGGAAGCCTCCGGCCGCTGCAAGATGGATTTCAGCGGTTGATCGGTAAGCACTGTAACGGAATGGGCCTGAAAGTAGGGCCTGAGCTTCCGTGCAGCTGTGACAAGAGCAAGGGCAAGCTTTTCTGCTCTGGGGTACCTCCTTTCAGCTTCTTGGAGGACCCTGCTGATATAGTACACTGGATACTGTGCCGCTCCTACTTCTCTGATCAAAACCGCACTGATGGAGTGTTCGGTGACCGAGAGGTACACGAACAAGGGTTCTCCGAGCACAGGCTTTGAGAGAACAGGAGGGGCTGCCAAATATGCCTTCAGCTCAGTGAAGGCAGCTTCGCATTCGTCAGTCCATAGTACTTGCCCCCCTTGCTTCGAGGCGTTTTTAGGGCCTCGGAGCAACTTGAAGAAGTTAAAACTTCTTTCTGCTGCTCGGGACATGAACCTGTTCAGCGCGGCAAGACGTCCTGTTAGACGCTGGACGTCGCGCGCTGTCTTCGGACTGGACATCTCAAGTACGGCTTGGATTTTTTCCGGGTTCGCCTCTATTCCCCTGTTTGATACGAGGAACCCGAGGAACTTACCCGACCGAACACCAAACGCGCATTTGGCCGGATTGAGCTTCATATTATACCTTCGCAGAGTTGCGAAGGTTTCCTGGAGGTCAGAAATGTGATCGGTGCTCGGAAGAGTCTTGACCAACATGTCGTCGACGTAAACCTCCATGTTTCGCCCGATCTGCTGCTCGAACATCTTGTTGACCAGCCGCTGGTAAGTCGCGCCTGCATTCTTCAGACCAAAAGGCATCCTGGTGAAGCAGTATAAGCCTAGGTCTGTGACGAACGTAGTGGCGTCTTGATCCGGGGGATGCATGCTGATCTGGTGGTAACCAGAGTAGGCATCCAAAAAGCTGAGGAGCTCGTGCCCGGAAGTAGCGTCCACCAGCTGATCGATGCGTGGCAATGGGAAGTTATCCTTGGGCGTTGCCTTATTAAGATCTTTGTAATCTACGCACACACGCCATTTGCCATTGGCCTTGCGTACGAGGACCACATTGGAGATCCATCTTGGATATTGGGCTTCTCGGAGGAGCCCGACAGTTCGGCTTTTGGTCACGTGATCCTGAATCACGGTCTGCCGTTCTCGGTTCACGGGTCGCCTTCTTTGCTGCACTGGCGGGATTCGTGGATCCAACCGAAGGCGATGCACCATGACTTCCGGGGGAATGCCTGGAAGCTCGTCATCAGACCAAGCGAACACGTCCAAATTGGCGAGCAGGAAAGCTGTGTAGCGTTGCTGCTCGGCCTCTGTCAACAGGGCGCCAATGTACAAGACGTGTTCGGAGTCGTCGTCCACTTGAATGGGGATTAAGTCTTCGGCAGGCGTCCCCCGACTAGTGGAAGGCTGATCGGAGGTTGGAAGAGCTGGATCAGCGAGTGGTTGCTTGTCTCTTAGAGAGAGGACATAGCAACGGCGAGACTCACGCTGACACCCGAGCACTTCACCAACTCCGATCGGAGTTGGAAACTTCATTTTCTGGTGGAGTGATGAAGGCACTGCTTTGATTCGCCCGATCAGACTCTGCCAAGAATAGCATTGTATCCAGGCATGTTGTTGATGACCAGAAAGTCAACAATCTTGGTCACAGCCTTTGGAGCTGTTCCCAAGGTGATCGGAAGGCGAATCCTTCCCATGGGCTGGACCGAAACTCCCGAAAAGCCGAACAATGGCGAATTTACAGGAGTAAGTTGATTGGCGCGCAGGCCCATGAGAACGAAACAGTCGTAAGCCAAGACGTCGGGGGCACTTCCATTATCTACCAGAATCCGGCGCACATTACAATGGTTGATGGTGGCCGAAACGACCAGCGCATCAGTGTGCGGAGTCGTAACCCCTACAAGATCTTCGTCCGAGAAGGTTATAGCCTCCTCGGGCTGTGCGCGTGCGGGACTGGCAGGATATGGGGCCGGCCGAACAGTCGGAGGCCTGTCTACGACATGCACCCGCCTTGCGTAATCGCGTCGGCTTCGAGTGCTTTCTCCACCTGCGCCGAAGCCTCCCGCGATCACGTTGATCTCCTGCCCATTGGGCTCGTTGTTGATCGGCTGCTCGGGAGTGCGGTCTTGGCGTCGGGGGCGCTCTTCGTTCCGGCGCCCTTCGTTCCGGCGCACGAACCGTCCAAGGTAGCCGCGCTTGATAAGGTCTTCGATTTCGTCCTTAAGCTGGCGGCACTCGGAGGTGTCGTGGCCGTGGTCGCGATGAAAGCGACAGTACCTATTTTGATCGCGCTTCCGGGGGTCGGAGCGCATTCTCTGGGGCCACCGAACAAAAGCTTCATCCCTGATCTCTGCCAGGATTTGTTCGGGAGCCACAGTGAGGGGGGTGTAGTTGGTGAAGGGGCGCGGACGACGCGGAGAATCGCCATTGCGTCGTCCCTTCTTCCGATCACGGTCGGAACCGTTGTCGGAAGGTCGCTTTTTTTCCGACTGCTCCCCCTGTTCGGCCCTGCTCGCCGCCAGGCTCTCCTCGCAGGCCGCGTGGCGCTGCGCGATGGAGAGTAGTTCGGCGAGGGTGGCGGGCTGCTGGACGCCGAGAGTCCTTTGTAGAAAGCCATCACGAGTGCCTTGGATGAGAGCACTGGTGGCTAGGGGGACGTCCAGGCGCGAGATGCGAAGCGCCTCTGTTCGGAACCTCTTGACGAAGTCCCAGAGTGCCTCGCCTTTCTTCTGGCGCACGGTCAGGAGAGAAGCCGCCGTCCGCGGCTGGGACCTTCCACCAAGGAAGTTGTCCCGAAAGGACTTCTTCAATTGGCGGAAGGAGGTGATAGAGCCCGCAGGGAGGGTTTCAAACCAAGCCCTGGCGGTCTCCTTAAGGGTTGCAGGGAAAGCCCTGCACTTGGCCGCATCTGATGCTCCGTGGAACACCATGTGCGATTCGAAGCCGTGGATGTGGTCGGCCGGGTCAGTTGTGCCGTCGTAGGGCGCGATGGTGGGTAGAGGGAGCTTGGAGGAGACCTGGGCCTCCAGGATCTCCCTGCTGAATGGGGAGCGGAAGTCCAAGTCATCCTCCGCTGGAGCCTTCCCCTCCGCACGCTGAACCATCGCGTCCATGCGGCGCTCGAGGTCGACCACACGCCTTAGGCGCCTGGCGAGCTCCTGCTCGGAGTTGGCGGGGCCCCCTCGTCCAGAGGCGTGGGAGTTGCCTCCCACGACTGATCGTGGCGGACGAGGGGAGATGATAGAGCGTCGGGGCGAACGCCCGCGGCGCTCTGGTGCCCGTTCCTCCGACGGGGGCCGGTGAGACCGGCGCGGTGACTCTGCCTGCTGCTCCTGAGGCGCCGGGGGGACGCGGGAGTGGCGATGCGACGATTCCGCCTGCCGCTCGCGCGGCAGGGAAGCCGCCGGAGCCGCAACCCCCACCAACTGGGCCTGTAGGGCGAGGCAGACGCCCGTCAGCTGATGCATTTGCCCCCGAAGCTCTGCCACTTCGAGGGCCGTTGCCGGTGCGGCAGCCGTTGGTACTGGGACGTCGTGATTTGCGCCGGTAGTAGTGCCGGCGACGTCCCCAGGAGGAGATTGGCGACGAGAGGCCCCTCGTGATTGGCGAGACCTCGTCGCCCTGCTTCCCATATTCTGGTATGAGGATCGCCCTCGAGCCATGGCAGCGTCGCTTCCCACAGACGGCGCCAAATGTGGTGGCGTGATCCTGTTTGGACCTGAGCCAAACGGGCCTCCACTGGAATAAGAGAGGGAAGACGATTGCTGGTGAGGGCGAAGACCTGCAAAACCAGAATGGGATCAGGAGGCCCGGTGAAGACCGGGGAAACCCTCCGATGCCTAAGTCAGTGGAGAGCTTGTGAGGCAGGGGGTTTCGGAATGCGAGAATGTGTTCGCGTGAGGAAGAGAACGTACCGTTGCATGGTACTGTACCTGTGCCTTTATAGGCGTTGGTGCAGAGGCCAACGTGCGTAACGTTGGGCAGATCGTGCCTGAAGAGGCGCCTTGACGCACGCGCATAACGGGAGGAGTTATGACTCCGATGCCCGTTAGGCTGCCAGGCAGTTCACGCCCCTTGATGGTGGAGAACGTGGCCTGAGACGGTTACAACCGTTCTGGAAGCCAGAGAGCCTGCTCGGAACCCTTTGGAAATGCTTTCCGAGCAGGTGACCCACGTGGGGGCTCGAACATGCTGTTCGGTAACATCGAGGGTAGTTTCATGGAGCGGAGTCACTGTTCTTGCTCGGAAGCTGTTCATAGTTGTTCGGTAAGGAAAGGCGGGTGATCTGCTCGGAGGTACGCCGCAGCGGAACCTGACAGCTTCCGATCACGGGAGTCACACAATGGAGGTCTTTGAGCCATCCTGGAGAGGGCGTGCCCTTCGATGACGGTGCCACGTTGGTTGACAGGACGTGAATGGGCCGTAACGAGCCATCATGGGCCTAGGTGACCAGATTTGGCCACCACAACCTCTATTATAATATGCATCTCTCATATTTGATCTGTATAGTGTTCTGCTTGAGAATTAATTTTTTTTTTCTTCTATATAATACTCCTCTATTATTATTGACAACAATCATATCAAATCTAATTTATAATTTATAAATTTATTATAATTAAATATATATTTAGAAAAAAAATCCCGTGCATGGCACTGGTACTCAACTAGTGATCATATATGTTTGACATCCTTTCTCACCTCGTGCCATGACCCCCTCCCCTTCCCCCCCTTCCGCACCAAATCCTCAAAATTTCCCTCTCCTGCTGAATCCCCAACGACCTGTATAGCCTCTCTCTCTCTCTCTGATTGGATTTAGAAAATTTGGAGTTAAATATTGAAACTAGGTATTTATTTTGCTTCCGTTGGATTTTGTGGTTATTATTTATTCTTCTTATCGTTTCCTTTTAATTTCTATTTATTTTTGGGTAAATTTTATTGAGAATTTCAAAATCAACTTTATGATTTATATTGTTTTCCTTCCTTATTATTTTTCTAAAAGAATGAAAGACCTGAAATTTATATTTATAGTTCTTTATTATGTTTTGTTATTTTGTCATTTGTTCTTGTATGATTTTATTTGCTTTTTTCCCCTGTGAATTAAAGGTAGGGTTATGGTTAACCCTAGTTAAGGGAGAGCTATTTATCTAACAACAGTAGATGGTAGGGATAGAGATGTCAATGGGCCGTCCAGACCCGGTTTTCTAAAAGCCGGCCCGGGCCCGGCTCAGGCCCGGGGGTAGGCCCGGTATGGGTGCCCGGCCCAGGCCCAGGAAAAGCCCGGTTAAGCCTGGCCCGGACCGAAAAATATAAGAAAAATATTATTTTTATTTATATAATATATAATATATAATTTTAATATATCTACTATAATATATCTATAAAAATATATATTTTACTTATATCTATATTAACATTTAATTTATAAAAGATTATATTTTTGAGTAGATTTATTAATAAATAAATAAATATAATTCTCTTTCTAAATATAAATTTCATATTTAATATAATTTATATTTATATTTTACGGGCCAGACGGGCCGGGCGTGCTGGGCCTCACAAAGCCCAAGCCGGGCCTTATTCTTTTCCGAGCTAGGCCAAAAAATTTAAACGGACTCATTTTCCGACCCAAACCCGGTTAAAACCGGGCCGGGTTTTCGGGCCTCCGGGCCGACCCAGTCCAATTGACACCCCTAGGTAGGGAGTTAGTTTGGAACCCACCGAGATGTGTGGGGGTTACTTTTAAATATTGAGATTTTAATGTCATATTTGGAATATCAATACATATATTATATGAAGAGTTGGAATTAAATAATTGCATAAGATTTATAAATTACATTGTCCTTCTTCCATTATTTTTATGCAGTTTCTTTTTTTCCAAGTAAGTGGGTCCAATATGTATATCTCGATTTTAATTATATATAAATTTAACAACAAACACATTTTCTTTTCCTTTTTGATCAGGATCACAAAGTTTCATAGGTAGAACCACTGGCATCAGTCTATGACATACAAATGGGGCAAATTAGTCATTATCATAATTGAAGGATGATTTCGTAAGCTCTTTGTAATAATAATAATAATAATTTTCATTTAATATTTTGATTTTTATTTCTTATTTATATCATTGAAAGAGGATCTAAATCATCTTGAACTTTTCAAGATGAATACATATAAAGACCTTGCGAATAGTAGTGAGAGCTGGGTAGATGATGAGAGTTTGAGGCAATATATAAGCAACTTTATTTTCTTATTTAATTTTTACGTAAATATTTCTCCTATTAAAATTTATACTATATATATATATATATATATATATATCTTTTGCATTTGATGCAGGAGAGCATGACATAGCTAATGACTCACCCCTTAGGTGTCTATGTGAATGTCGAGAGCCGCACCCCTCTTACCTCAGAGAAGGTCTTCATTTCAATCATGGGAAAATGCCGACGTAGCCATGCATGTTCTCTAGGCCGGGAGGTGCAGAGATGCTCAATGTACAGCATGGGTCGACAGGAGTAGTTAGCTCTTCAGCCCAACAAATGGTAATGAAAAATCAATTAAAGGGTACAAGAGAATCAATTGATAGCATAGGAGGAGCAAATGCATGCACAAACATGAGGTTTAATTTTGAGAGATTTTGCCTTGAAAATCTTTGACAAATCTCATCAATAGTTCCAAATGTGAACTTGACCAAATGAAAAACCGTGTAGAACGATTTCCATGTTGAGGAGAGAGAGAGAGAGAGAGAGAGAAAGAAATACATTGCTCTCTCTTTTTTGCGAAAAGCAGCTAATAAACCGCTTTCTAGGTGGAGAGAATTATCTAAAAAAAATTGATGTGCGATGAACCCGACACACTCAATATAAATGTGCCAGATAGAGAAGGAGACGATCCCATACTTGTCTGCGCACTGAGACAAACGGTCACAACAAGATGAGGATAGCTAGGTAAAAAAACCATCCAACTCATCTTTCCGAAGCATTGGTTCCAAAGGTATCTGTTGGATTTATGTTTTTGGAATTCAAGTATTTCTCCTTGTGTGGTTGTGTGTGTGTAAATTTAGTCCCATATTGGATATATATCTAAGAAATTTGGAAGGCCTTAAATATGAGGTGCTTTTTGACATGCTTAGATATGTTAGGGGGACTTACACGCATGCGCGGGCCGGGCCCAAACCAGATGGTTCCGGGGGGACCGGAAAACAAAACGCCGCCTGCGTTTTCTTCTTCCCGTGCGCGACCGGAAAACGTGAAGGCTGTCCCTTTCGCGCTGCTGTTCGTGAACTGCTTCCTGTGTGCGTGTGAACAACATCACTTGGGCGCTGCTGTGCCTGTGCGCTCCTCCGTGCGCTGCGTTCTTCTCTTTCACCCCGGTCTGTTCCGTTGCATCATACATGTCCTGTGGTTTCTTCTGAGGTGATCTGAGGTTGTTTCCGTGGGCTACGTCCGTGTTGGAGTGCACCTACGGACGGAGCGAGTGGTTGTCGGATCTTGGGAGGATTTTGCCAGCGAGCCTTTGCACCGTAGGGCGGCAATATATTCTCTAAAGACAGTCGGCACGCCGACGCTTCAACCAGATAACTATTTCTGATCTCTGTGAACGTATCATCTGTCTATTGCTTACTTGCCTGTTACGGATTTCTTACAATTTTACAGAATATATTGCATCAATAGACATGGTGAATGTTAAGGTTTTGGGGTCCGATGAGGCTAGCGCCAAGCCCGAGAGGTTTTCTGGGCAGAACTTCAGACGTTGGCAACAACGGATGAAGTTTTGGCTTACTACGCTAGGGCTGTTCTCCGTCGTAGAATCAGATCCTCCTTCACTTGATGAAGAGGAACCTGCCCGTAGTGCTGCGATAGAGAGTTTTAAACAGAAGGATTATCTCTGCCACGGGAGAATCCTGTCTGCCCTCTCAGATGCACTATTCGATGTGTACTGCTCCACAACCTCGGCCAAAGAGTTATGGAAATCGTTGGATAAAAATACAACTCTGAGGATTCAGGTTTAGAAAAGTACACTGTGGGGAAGTTCCTGAACTTTAAGATGGTTGAGGGTAAATCTGTGGTTGAGCAGACCCATGAATTCCAGATTCTGATTCATGGTCTTGCTGAGGGAGATATGCCATTGTCCGAGAAACTTCAGGTTTTGTCTATCATCGAGAAGTTGCCTCCGAGTTGGGAAGATTTTGGCATGACACTCAAACATAGGAGAGGTAAAATCTCTCTAGAAGATTTGATGATTGCACTAAACATTGAGGAAGAACATCGGAAGCAACAGAAGGATGATGATAAGGGAATGCCTGTGGATTTTACTCCAAAGGCGAATGTGGTGGTATCCTCTTCGGACAAGAAGAAGAAATTCAAGAATCAGAAAATGAAGAACAAAATGAAACCCAAACAGAAGATTCAAAAGAAGGATGGAACTAAGCCGTGCTGGGCTTGTGGACAAGTTGGACACTTTGCCAAGTTCTGTCCTGAGCGAAAGGACAAGAAGAAGAACCAAGGCAATGTTCCCAACACCAAGGCACAGGTCAATGTTGTGACTGCTAGTGCTGGCACCAGCGATGGGTTTGTTTCCTTTAACCCCGAACTAAATTTGATTTATCAACCCAATGAATGGTTAGTTGATACAGGTGCTAATGTGCATTGTTGTGCTGATCGCTCTGCCTTCGTTACTTATCAGGTAATTAAAGGTGCTTCCGTGACCATGGGGAACCATTCTGTAGCCAGGGTGTTTGGGATGGGACGTGTTGACCTGAGGTTTACCTCAGGAAAGGTCCTGTCACTACATGAGGTGCATCATGTTCCAGCGGTTCGACGAAATTTGATTAGCGGATCTAAATTAGTTCGTGCTGGTTATGAGTTGATATTTAAATGTAATAAAGTTGTACTGTTACATTTAGGAACCTTTATTGGAAAGGGTTATCTTCATGAAGGTTTATTTAAACTCAATGTTGAATGTGTTTCGTTAAATAAATCTAGTGATACTTTTGATGTTGGTTGTTCATATAATGTTGAATCTTGTGATGTGTGGCATGATAGATTAGGTCATGTGAATTTTAATACTGTGAAAAGAATGATGAATCTTGACATGATTCCTAAGCATGCTGTAGATGCTAAGAAAAAATGTGAAATTTGTGTGCAATATAAACAGCCCCGTAAACCATTTAAATCAGTTGATAGAGATTCAGATATTTTAGATTTGATTCATACTGATTGTTGTGAGTTTAATGGTGTTATAACGAGAGATCATAAAAGATATTTCATTACTTTTATTGATGATTGCTCTCGTTATTGTTATGTTTATTTGCTGAAAACCAAGGATGAAGCTTTAGATAAATTTGTGGTTTTTAAATCTGAAGCTGAAAATCAAACAAATAAATCCATTAAGAGGTTAAGGTCTGATAGGGGTGGAGAGTTTACCTCCAATCTATTTCAAAAATTTTGTCAAGATTCTGGTATAATTCATGAGGTTACTGCTCCATATAGTCCTCAATCTAATGGTGTAGCAGAACGTAAGAACCGAACCCTTGAAGATATGATTAACTCCATGTTAGGCAGTTCTGGGTTACCCAACTTCATGTGGGGGGAGGCTCTATACACCGCATGTCATGTGTTAAATAGAGTTTCAATGAAGTCAAGGGATAAAAGCCCATATGAGCTGTGGAAGGGTCGGAGGACAAGTCTGAAATACCTTAAAGTGTGGGGGTGCCTTGCAAAGGTACTAGTACCTGAACACTAAAGGAAAAAGCTTGGTACAAAGACTGTGGATGGTATCTTCTTGGGTTATGCTCAGAATAGTTTTGCATATAGGTTTTTGGTTATTAAATCAGAAATTTCTGGGATAGATGCAAACACTATTGTAGAACTTCGTGATGCTACATTTTTTGAGGATATATTTCCTATGAAGATGAGAATACCTCAATCTATCTCTAGTGTGTCTACTTCAACTAGAGATGAGTCTACTTCTGTAGAGGACCCATTATCTTTGGTGGGTGTACCTTCCTCAAGTCACTCTAGATTAGATGAATCTAGTGAGTGTACAGAATTGAGAAGGAGCAAGAGGCAACGTGTGTCTAAGGACTTAGGCCAAGATTTTGTCACCTACAATATAGAAGGTGATCCTGTGACATATAGAGATGCTATGGCTTCTCCTGAAGCTAAGCACTGGAAAGAGGCCATTAAAAGTGAAATGGACTCTATTATCTCTAATGCCACTTGGGAGTTGGTAGATTTGCCTCCTGGCTGTACCACCATAGGATGTAAATGGGTGTTAAGAGAAAATTAAAACCTGATGGGTCAGTAGATAAGTTCAAAGCCCGCCTAGTTGCTAAGGGATTCAAACAGAAAGAAGGGATTGACTATTTTGACACTTATTCTCCGGTTACCAGAATTACTACAATCCGAGTGCTGATAGCACTGGCATCTATATATCATCTCGAGGTCCATCAAATGGATGTCAAGACTACATTTCTCAATGGAGATCTTGAAGAGGAGATATATATGGATCAGCCAGAGGGATATGTACTTTCTGGAAGTGAGAATAAAGTCTGTAAGTTAGTCAAGTCTCTTTATGGTTTGAAGCAGGCCCCAAAGCAGTGGCATGAAAAATTTGATAGAGCTATGCTATCTTTTGGCTTTGAAATTAATGACTCTGATAAATGTGTGTATGCTAAAATGAAAGGTGATGAATGCATTATTTTGTGTTTATATGTAGATGATATTCTGCTTTTTGGAACTAACCTTTCTATTGTAAATGAGACAAAGGCTCTCTTGAGTGGTAAGTTTGATATGAAGGATATGGGTTGTGCTGACGTGATTTTGGGGCTAAAGTTGACTCGTTCAACTGATGGAATAACAATTTCTCAGGCACACTATGTGGAGAAAGTGCTAGAGAAATATGGCTATAGCCAAGTTAAATCTGTTGTCACACCTTATGATCCTTCAAAGACTCTCCACAAGAACAAGAGTGGCGTGGCTGTATCTCAATTACGGTATTCACAAATAATTGGCAGTTTAATGTATTTAGCAAATTGTTCTAGACCTGATATTTCTTTTGCAGTAACAAAGTTAAGCAGGTTTACCAGCTGTCCGGACAGAACCCATTGGGATGCATTAGATAGAGTACTCAAATACCTGAAAGGGACTATATCCTTGGGCTTGTGCTATGGGAGGTTTCCTGCAGTCCTGGAGGGATATAGTGATGCTAGTTGGATTGCTGACACTGCTGAGTGTAAAGGTGTTACTGGTTATGTCTTTACACTTGGAGGTGGTGCAGTTGCTTGGAGGTCTGTTAAACAGACGATTATATCCCGTTCTACATCTGAGGCAGAATTGTGTGCTTTGGATACCACAGTAACTGAAGCTGATTGGCTAAAGGGTCTTCTTTCTGAAATTCCCTTGATTATGAAGCCAATTCCTCCTATTTCAGTGAACTGTGATAATCAAACAACAATAGCTCAGATTAGAAGCTCCAAATATAACCAGAAATAGAAGAGACATGTTCGAATAAGATTAAAATCTGTTCGTGAGTTAGTGTCTCAAGGAGTGGTGTCATTGGACTTTGTAAGTTCAAAGGACAATGTTGCTGATCCACTCACTAAAGGACTTGATTATGAGAAAATCAAGAGATCCAGTAAGGGAATGGGACTGAGGCCTATTTTGGTTTCATCTATAGCAGCAACCCAACCTATCTGATTGGAGATCCCAAGAAGTAGGTTCAATGTGGTATAAACAAGCTATAAGGGTGAACCATAAGCATAGATTAATTGAGATGTAATCTCAAAGTTTCTTCCCTGGATAGATGCTTGACTACTAGTAAGGATGAGCTTAGAGCTCTTAATGAGTTCAAGGTCTTCACGACAGGATGCTTGCAGTACATCCTTGGAGAACTCACCTATGTAAGTGTAAGTGTGTGGCCGCACTGTGGGGGGTTTAGGCAACTCTCCTTAACACTTATGAAACAAGATTCGGTGGCATGGCCGTAATGCACCAACCCAGAAGGATTCAACCGTCGCCCGTGATGAGTTGTTGCCAATTGAATTTCACATATAAAAGGTTTAAGTTCAAGACTTAGTTCACAACAAACCTGTGTGAATGAAATCGGTGTACTTAGGTGAATATTCAAACCGGAAGGTATCTTCACTGAAAGCTCGTTATAACAAGCCTCATGACATATTTTTGTTTCGCCCGAAATGATTTGAATTTGTGGGGGATTGTTGGATTTATGTTTTTGGAATTCAAGCATTTCTCCTTGTGTGGTTGTGTGTGTGTAAGTTTAGTCCCATATTGGATATCTAAGAAACTTGGAAGGCCTTAAATATGAGGTGCTTTTGACATGCTTAGATATGTTAGGGGGACTTACACGCATGCGCGGGCCGGGCCCAAACTAGATGGTTCCGGGGGGACCGAGCCGGAAACCCTTTAACCGGGCGCGTCGCACGCAATTATCGCGCGCAGGGGGGGATACAGATATCCCCGGCTGGCGGGCCCGGCTTGGTTTTGCCACTTCTGTTTTTACTTGTTATTTGGTTCTCCCGAAAACCAAACCGGCACCGGAAAACGTGAAGGCTGTCCCTTTCGCGCTGCTGTTCGTGAACTGCTTCCTATGTGCGTGCGAACAACATCACTTGGGCGCTGCTGTGCCCGTGCGCTGCGTTCTTCTCTTTCGCCCCGGTCTGTTCCGTTGCATCATACATGTCCTGTGGTTTCTTCTGAGGCGATCTGAGGTTGTTTCCGTAGGCTACGTCCGTGTTGGAGTGCACCTACGGACGAGCGAGTGGTTGTCGGATCTTGAGAGGATTTTGCCAGCGAGTCTTTGCACCGTAGGGCGGCAATATATTCTCTAAAGACAGTCGGCACGCCGACGCTTCAACCAGATAACTATTTCTGATCTCTATGAACGTATCATCTGTCTATTGCTTACTTGCCTGTTACGGATTTCTTACAGTATCTACACCACTTTTCAGTGCCCTGTCTTACAAATCTCCGACTTATCAGAGAATCAACGAAAATGGGATTTCGTATGAAACAGTATTTAATTTGCTGAAAGGGTGCCAAACGCCGATATTCCCATACATTGAGATTTGGATTGCCAAATCTTGTCATAACCTCTTTAGTGATAATGCCACAATCATACTTAAGATATAAAATTGGATTCGATATCACAGTAGGATTAATTGTACTCTTCGTAACTTCTAACACCCTCAGTTCCCACTCGTCTACAGGTCGCTTGTGCGTTGAACAAAGGTCACAAGGCCAAAGAATTAGATCTACAGGCAAGCCAACAGGATAAAAGACTCTACCTAGCTCATCGCATAATTTTGTGCCCGTGTACGTACATATGTCTCTGTTGGAGATACGAATATGGAGATATAGGACTATAAATAGACATGCATGCATGCAGTTTCCCCAGCAGCACTGTTCTCCATATCCCAACATCGATCTCTAGCAGCATAACCTCCCTTCCCAAACCAAATCACTTGTGCCTCCGTTTCGCCGCGCCTGCTTCGTATACGTAGATCATGGGGCACGCACACTTCGCACCGTTTGCCCTCGCTCTCGTCCTGTTACTGCAGGTAGTCATGGGCTTGACGGCTGCGCAGGAACTTGTTGAATGCAAGAGGCAGGAGCTGCACGATGCATGCGCAGAGTCCGAGAAGACCGGGAACGCATCTGCTTTGTGTTGCTCTAAGTTGAAGGAGCACGAACCCTGCTTCTGCGAGTACCTCATGGACCCCGAAGTTTGGAAGATAGTCTTCTCCCCCACCTTCCTCGAGGTCTTCAAGGCCTGCGGTTGCCCTCTCCCTATGTGCTGATTTCCCTGCCGAGCTTGTTTAATGTTAAACTTCGTGTACTCAAGTATCATCATGAATAAGTGACTTCATGCTTGCAGCTCTTCATCAACTGCTTACTGCTTTGTTTGGGAGCTTGCTGTCATGGCTCTCAAATCTATGCAATTTAAGGTTCATGATGGTCTGGTTTTTGGTTTCCGATTCTGTCGCTCTCTGGAAATGTGCAGTGAGACGTTCGTGGTTTTTTGTAATCAATACTTCAAATAAATATTGACCAGGTCCTCCCACGAAAAGTCGAAGAAGAAATTTGGGAATGCTTGGCATCCTGTCTGAGCATGAACTTCCTATAATAAATTTCTAGTCCAAAAATAAATACTTTAAAGTACTCACCTGCAGTAATAGAATCAAAAGTGTTGATAGTTTAATTTTCCACTCCAATAGTTTGTTCTTAACAGCATCTATACCATGTTCATTACCAGAGTACACCAAGAAGTGGCTGCCGCGGCGTATGGGAACCCTCGAGTATAGGTTTCATTTTTTTCTACATATACTACTGAAATATATGAAAATATCGTCTATACTCTTGATCAAATATATTCCGTATTTGAATATGTTATATTATAAAATATTTGAAGAAATTAATTAATAATCTCTGACTGTAACATAAGAAGTTTTTTCTTTAATAAAATTTAATATATACTGTAACAATATTTATTGTAATGAGTTACAATTTTACGAAGGACTAAAAAATAAGTCAAATATTTGATAGATATTACTAACTAATTTTTTCTAAATATTTTTCCATCAGTTACTGTAACGGTCCTGAATATTTATATCCAATGAGGGTCCATATCCAGATCCGTCTCCCGCGAACGGATCGAAGTCTCGCAAAGGATAGCTCGTACACGTGTTCATGAAGAATATAAAAGACAAATCACAACAGTAAGAGTCACAAGAAAGTACATATGCTCATATCTGCATATAATAATTTACAACTGTCCCATTATATTATTACATGTCTAAATTAAAAATAGTATAACTACCTGGGGCATACTCCGAGGGAGCACAAGCTCACATAACTCCACTAACACTACTGCTGGTGGTACAAGTCTGTCACAACACCTCCGCAAGCCATACCAACGGTAAACCATGAAAAAAACTGTAAGATAGTGAGTCTTAACAAGTCACTGGCTCAGTAGGGGACCACCAAAAAACCACACACAATACATGAGAACCTCAACCCCAACGGGTCTCACTGGCAACACCGGTAGCCACACCATATCATGCTCACAGTAAAGCGTAATTATATCAATTCATACAAATTCCGGAAAGAAGATGAGACAGCGGCAGAACTAGCACCACGCTACTAGTCTGCTCATCTACTGCAAAGCCTAGGCCATAAACCTCACAGACAAACCACCTCAACAGCTGGTCGCCTAAGCTGTAAACCACACAGGCAAAGCATTGCCTAAGCTACTAGCTTCACTGGCAACACTACAAGAAAAAGTATTTATAGATACCGATATAGAGACCGAAATTGTCGGTCACAAAATAGTGACTGAAATTAATCAGTCGCTAAATAAATGTTTTAGAGACCGATTCAAAATCAGTCACTATTTTGTGACCGAATAGTAACCGAAAATTTCAGTCTCTATATTTTGGGACCGATTAATTTCGATTACAATTCGGTCCCAAAATGGTGACCGAATAGTGACCGAAATTTTCGGTCTCTATATTTTGGGACCGATTAATTTCGGTCACAATTCGGTCACCAAATAGGGACCGAAATTTTCGGTCTCTATACTTTGCGACCGATTAAACTCGGTCACTATTCAGTCACTTGAAAAGAACGAAAGATCAGCTTGATATGGGTCACCCTCGTTGGATCTATGTTATTACTTATTAGTGATACATAGCTAATTAAGTCTCATCTACCTTGATGGTCTAATCCAAACTCTAACAGCCCATGTACGATGCAGAGTACAACAACCTTTCCTTGTGACACAGTGAATCCAGCCAATGGACGGATCGGGCATCAGCCAGAAGCTGTACATATATTCAGAGAGACCCTAACCCTTGTTCTCAGTGAATCTTTAATAATTCATAAGATTGAAGAAAGTATATATGTAATTTTGAAAAGTTTGAGGAAGAGCATATCTATGATAATAAAAATTGTAGGACTAAATTATATATGACTATTTTTCCTAGGACTAAAGTGAAACTCTTGAAGTCTTCTGAAAGTATCATCAGAATTCTAGAATGAGGTCAAGTGACATTTTTCAGGAAATCTCTAGAAGCCCCTGGAAGAGACACTTGTCTCCACCCCAACCAATGATTATCCTTAGGAGACACATGTCTCTCTCTTATAATAAGATAACCCTAGATGTTGAGAACTCACCTGGGGTAGGTGTCAACATCTCTCTCACCCTCTTCCTCTCTCTTTAGTGCATCCCTGGAAGCCTCAATTAATGAATAAATAAATATGTAATTTTGAAAAGCTTAAGAAAGGGTATATACACGATTATTGAAAAATTAAGGTTAAGTGAATCCTAACCTTGGTTCACATTAAAACCCCAAAAGGATTTTATCTTAACCCCTATTCATATTTAACCCTTAATAATTCGTAAGATTGGAGAAAGGATATATACAATTTTGAAAAGTTTGAGGAAAGACATATCTACAATAATAAAAAATTCAAGATCTAAAATATAAATGACTATTGTTCTAGGGACTAAAGTGAAACTTCTGAAGTCTTCTGAACGTGCCATCAGAATTTTAGAATGATGTCATTTTATGCGAATACCAGTGTTGTACGATGTGGAATGAGTATATATAATTTCTAAAACCTAAGGGTTAAAGGTAAAAAGGTAAAAAATGTAAGGGTTTAAGCAACATTTCTTAAGAAACCCTGGAAGAGACACTTCCTCCCCTCCCCCCCCCCCAACTAAGGCTTATCTTTAGGAGACATGTCTCTCTCTTGAGATAAGTAACCTGAATGTTGACAACTCACTTGGGATAGGTGTCAACATCTCCCTCATCCTCTTCTTCTCTCCTTAGTGCGCCCCCTCTCCCTGGATGCCTATAAATGCCTATTTAGAGTTCTTCTAACTCTAGGTAGGTCCTTTTAGATCATTTCTAGATCATTAGTGAATGAGATGTTGTCGATTTGATTCTTCAGAATCTCTCTCTATGTCAAAATACTGTCGGTTGATTCATCGGAATCCTTTTCTATATCAAAACTCTGTCGGATTCTTCGGTCGATACCTATACTATATCAGAACTCTATCGAATTCTTCGGTCGATACCTATACTATATCGAAACTCTGTCAGATTCTTCGGTCGATACCTATACTATGTCAAAACTCTACCTAATTCTTTAGTCGATCTCTAATCTATATTGAAACTCTGTAGGATTCTTCGATCAATATATCTACACTATGTCGGAACTCTGCTAAATTGTTATTCGAAATTTGATTCGTATTAGAACTCTATTGGAATATTCACTAGACATACCGATCACCCACTTTATGCCGAAACTATGTCTATTTGTTTAGTGAAATATATTCTAACTCAGGATTCTGCCCCAATGTGGCTAGAACCCCTATTTTACCAAAATTTATGTCAGATAGATTTATTGTCTCTTTTGTTAATTTTGGACTTTTGCCATTTTATTAATTAAAATTTCTGATTGATATGTTTAAAGTGTTGGAATTGATAGACTATATTGCGAATCTCGAGTTGTCAGCAAACTTATATTGGGGTTGTGGACCTAAAAAGTGAAATTTATTCTAGTTAGGGGGTTAATGGTTTAGTCTCGGGGGAAGATTTTGAACGTTCTTAATGCCCAACGGTATCATATGGAGAGTGATGACATGTTTTTGGCATACATCATAAGTAAATTACTCATTTTTAATTGATTGACAACTCAATTCGTGATAAGTGACTTGCAACATCGTTCTCGTGTGTTCTCTTCGTGCGTGATATCCTTGATAATATTTAGTGGCATGCTCAGTGTTTAATCTTGCTAAATAAATGATTAAGTTCATCGTTTCAATTGTTGCTCAAGTGTTCTTTCATTCTAATATCTTGATTGTATGCACTTTACAATTTATTGACCTTTTTGTCTCTTTATATTACTACTAATTTTCATCCTCTTACATTGATTTTTAACCAATTATCATTAACTGATGATTTAGAATGATTTGAGAGGACCTACTGAACAAGTTTTACTCATTCCCATCTTATCAACATTTTTAGGTGACTAACAAATTTGATCCCAGCGGGCGAGATTGTGTACATAGAGACCTCTTTATGTAAATACATAGTTTAGTTAAGTTAGTTTAATCATATCGTGTTTAGTGTGTTCTAGATGTCATAGCGGTTTTTGCTTTATAATTTGTCATGTATTTCAGAACTCTTAAGTGTTATGTCAAGATATACATAGCAAATTCTCGATAGTTATCATTATGTCTATTGCATCTCAATATTCCGCTGTTATTGGGGCGTGACAGATCTCCACTCAATAACGGAGAGAAAATTGTTAATATGATGCAATTGTGGAGTGACAATGGTAGTGATGTTTGATGGAGGAAGGGTTCTGTATGCTTTATAGTGTGGGCTACTTTAGGTCACGGAAACAAGAATCTTTATTTTCACATTCTTTTCATTTTCATTCTTGATAATATATATGCATATAAGTATGTATATTATATTATTTATAAAATATATTATTAAATTTGATTTTTTAATGGTGAAAATCCTATACATAATTTCTCTAATCATACTTAACATGTGTACAAAACCTTAGTTTACTATCTCCTCCAATACTGCCCACATGTGCGACACTAGGGTCATCTTCTCTACAATTGTTGCCACAATCACTATTAGATTGCACAACTAAAGCTTCCCCCATTTTTTTTAAATATTTCTTATAGGAAATATAAGTGAAATGTGTAATCTTTGATTTATTGGCAACCCTAAGATAAGTAAATTGTTGGCTGGGTCTAGTTGGCCTAAAATCTATAACGCTTGCCTTTTTTGGATCTTGGCCTAATCTATTGAGACTCCTATTATTATGTCCTAATTTTGTTTCATACGTAAAATTTTATTATTATTATTTTTTAGTATTGAATTTTGATTACGACAAAGGAAAAAAATCAAGTCCAATGCCGAACTAATGTCAGAATTGGATGGTCAAGGTGTTAGTGACAAACTCATATTATTTATGAATACAATTTTTTTACATGTGTACCTTTGTTAATTGAAAGTTCTTTATGAATTTTCATTTTCACCTATACCTCCCTTATGAATACAAAGTATCTTTGAAGATCCACTCTTGACTCGTCATAACAGAAGTCAAGAATGTGTTTAAAATTTTTTTTATTATCATTTTAAATCAAGATATAAAAAATAAAAAAATATTCTAAACATATTCTTAATTTTTTAGAGAGGCTTGTAGCACTTGTAGAGTTGTTCGCTTTGTTTCCGTCCTAGACATAAGAGAGTGGATCTTGTAACATTTAAAATATTGAAAAGTCCACTCCGTTTATATCTAGGACGGGCACAAAGGGACTAACCCTGCAAGGTCAACAAATTTTACCCTTACTTTCGTCATGACATATTATAGTAAAGTCCCACTAGACATTTTATGTGCATGAGAGGAGTAGGTAATTAATCTAAGAAGAATTTCATACATTTAGTCTTTTAACGGAGATATATGTGTAAAACTCTTATAAATACAATCTACCAATCAGTAATAGGATTCGGATCCGAAAGTCGAATACAATTTACCAATTACATCCGATCGATTATAGGATTCGGATCCGAAATTCGAACTCTAATCTATGTAAGGATCCAAACTGTGCTTTGAGCTTTCCATCTGCCACCCGTTTGAAGTCCGGCGAGGCTCCAATCCATGTGGCCCTCGTTCGCTATAGCAGCGAAGTAGGGAGGAGGTCTCCATCGTATCGCCCGCTCGCTCGCCGCCGCCGCCGCCGCCACGGCCATCGTTACCTGCTCCATCGGCCTCCGGCTCTGACGCACTGCAAGCCGTTCCGGTACGTCATCTTCTCTCTTATACTCCCTCCCTGCTCTCTTCTCCATCCTTTTTTCACTGCGCTTCCGCGGAGAAGGGGTTCGCACTCCAGGCGGATGGGATCGCGACCCCAGCTGGGTATCTGCTCCAGAAAGGCCATTTGCCGGTCCCCTGCATGATTGGAACCTGAAGCTGTGGAACCCTACCTCCAAGTGGTCCGCGTGTTTAGCCTCCGTCCTCCTCCTCTCGTGGAATCTCCTCGTCGCGGTAGTTACGATTTTGGATGTGCTTGCAAGCCCGACCATAAGGACTCGCTAGTTGGGAGAACGTGGAGTCTCTCAAAATCGGTAGGGATCGCGGGGCGGGGGGGGGGGGGGGGGTTCGGAGGCTGCTATTTCTTGCTGTGAGGTTGTTGGCAGCGCTCTTGTTGTTTTAGTCGGCATGCCCTGAGCAGGTCCCTGTATCTTGACTACAAAATTTTGCATATCGTTATGATTACTTAGCAAATCGTTATGAAAGTAAATCGTTGTGATCATTTACCGAATCGTTGTGAGGGTAAATCGTTTGCGATCACTTACCGAATCGTTGTGAGGACAAATCGTTTGTGATCACTTACCGAATCGTTGTGAGGGCAAATCCTGACATGATCTTTAGTACATGACTATCTATTGCTTGAAAATCCTGTTGGCCATAAATGAAATGGAATTATCAGAAATTATTGGAACTTCGGTTCATGACTGATGCCTGTGCATATAAGGGCTCAGTCTGGCCCTGGGATGAGCACTCGAAATACTTATAATCACGAGAGTATATGATCCATTGAGGTGTCTGGCAATCATCTAATTGAATGCAAGATTGATCTGGATAATTTCCACATCGTTATTGAATAATTGATTGATTGAATTGTTACATGTGAAATGGCCAAATCTATTGTACATGTCATCGTTATTGAATCCAATACGCAACAAACCCTTCTTTTAGAACATGGCATGAAGCCAGAGTGAGCGACAGAGTTTTGCAAGGGTTCCATACTATGATACTAAGCGTCTCACCTGCGCGAAAGCAAAATACTAGATCCCTTTTGGTCTCTGCTAGATACCCTAGATTAGGCATAGGGGTGTAAACGAGCTGATAAATTCTATGAGTAGTTCGAAACTCCACTCGATAAAAACTCGATTCGACTCGTTTATTTAATTAACAAGTCGAATTTGAACAAAAAAAAAACTCGGTTCATAAACGAGCGGAGTTTGAACACATGTGAGCCCGGCTCGATTATACTCGTGAACATCTCGTTTAAAAGTTCGTTAAGAGCTTGATTAAATACTCATTAAGAGCTCGTCTAAGTACTCATTAATAATTTGTTTTAATATTTATTTAAATACAATAAATATGAGAATATAATGATATAAACATATGTATTTATTTTTAGGAAGTTATTATTACAATATAAAATCCTTATGAGGGCTTAAATGCCATAAAGTAAATCCACAGTGTATATACATAAATTGTGCAAATGAGGATATATACACAACATTTGGTTTTTAGAAAATCATGTAAATAGGGCATGAACACAATATATAGTGTTGCAAGGTGCCCCAATATAGCCAGCATCTTCTTCCTCCTGCGGCTAGCCTGCGCAGCAGGTGAGCTCCCCTGGGTCAGCCACTGGCGTCTTCGGAGACCCCCGCTGACCATCCGTTGGTGCCGGACGGATCTTCCGGCGGCAGCGACGGCGGTCACGCCATCATCCCCTCCGGCAATGCGGAGTCCCGACTTCTCGCGAGTTTCCGGTGGCTTGCAGTTGCAGCTCCGCCCCCTGCTGTCCGGAGGCCTGCGCGGCGATTCCGGTGGTGCCGTACGTCGACCACAGTACCGGCGGTGGAATTCTCCGCTGCCCCACCCCTGCACGGCGCCGCCCACACCGCCCCCATCCTATGCACCCACTGCCCCTGTTCTGTGACCTGTGTGTATCCCATGGGCAATAGTCCCATATTGGATACATCATGTGTGCAGAGCCCTTAAGCCTTTATAAAAAAGACCCCCAACCCTTGAAATGCATTAAGTTTTCCAAGCTTCGTGTGGGCTTCAGCACGAGCTAGAATTCGAGTTCGATTTTGAATTTGTTTATTTTAAACGAGCCTCAAAACGAGCTGAGTTCAACACTTAAAAAATATATTGTAGATGTTTGGTGAGTTATGAGAGCTCTGTAAAAAATGACTCGTTTAAGTAAACGAGTAGTTTGTCGAGCTGAGTTCGAACATAATAAAAATTAATCGAGCCGAGTTCAAATGTCCATATAAATACTCGACGAGTATCGAGCCGAGTTCGAGCTCGGTAAAAATAAACGAGTTTGAATTTGAGCAGAGTATTGCTCGGCTTGACTTGGTTCGTTTACACCCCTAATTAGGCAGTCTATGGACATTTGGAATATTGTCCAATCAGGGTGTGGACGAGTCCTCATGCCAACTGATCCACCTGCTCTTTCTTATGAGAGTAAAGTTTCATGTTATTATTAAAGGTGAAGTTCTTTGTGGTTGAGTGGATGAGATGTGAATAGTGTGATGTATTGGTATGCAGTCAACATTCTGGCTTATTGATTTCAATGGCTGCAAACTCCAAACTAAATCTACATCCCCTGTGCTACCACAGCAGGACAGTTCAGCAGTAGGCAGTCAACCTGAGTCTTAATCTTCTAATTAACTTGGCTATGCCGACCTCTGTAGGATTGTTATAAATTTCATCTAACTATCTAAGGTTAGACATTAGCTGGTTTCTTTGGTAGTCAGTACTTGAATTTATTTATTTTTTCTTGTCTTTGTGATAGCTTGCATCTGACCCACTTGAAATTATGGTGCCAATTTTATTGGTATCACATGCAATAGGTGGTTGTCCCTTGCCAGTTTATAATTCCATGTTGGGCTGACTGTGTCGATGTAGCAACTATGGCATTAATTACCTTTTCATGGTTTGCTACAGGGTAGTCTGTTCAACTGAAGGCAATCATATATTGAGGCGGGATGTTCAAGAATACTTTTCAATCTGGATTCTTATCAATTTTATACAGCCTCGGGTATGTTTTGCCTTATGAACTTCTTAGCTTTTGCTAGTGAAAGTGGTCATTCTTAGGAACTAAGTGCTTCTGTTTCTTTTCCAGGAGCAAGCCTTTGCAAATTTGGGACAAGGAAGGTTTGCATCCGATTCTCTGTATATGCATATATTTCTGTTTATCAATTAGAATGTTCTACTTTTTGGAAGAAGAAATCTATTTGAGTGGTACTCGATGCACTTGTTAGCATTTAATAAAGAAAAAGAGTTGATAGAACCAAAATATTTCATAGGTTGCATATATATGGACAACCTTGAACATGAGCAGAATTAAACTATATAAAAAAAAGAAAATCTTGAACTGAAAGCTTGATGACACAGGCAATTAGTAGCATTATACACTAGGGAAAGTGTCTGACCATATCATTACTGTAAATCAAAGAAAAAAACTTTCTAAAGCGGCGACCAAGATTTCTACCCTAATGATCATGCAATAAATCTCATCATTAATTTCAATCAACCTCCAGGCCATACCTCATCTATTTCCCCTCAAACTTCAACATCTCTGTCACCTTCCATAAAAGGACTTCAACATCTCCCTAAAGGATATTCACTCACAAGGCAACACTCCTGCTGAACCAGCTTCTTTTCTCTACCAAATAAGCATAGAACAATCTTGCTGGTAGTGGTCACTGGTCAGTGTTATCGAGAAACCAAAGTTTGTGAGTCAATGTATTAAAGCAGGAGTAATCCATGTAATGGATCAATCATAAAATTACGAAGACAGAACTTTTGAGTAATTCTGCTGTAATTCTTCCTGGACATTCTTTGAAGAACCGCCTTGATATGTCAGCTGTAGAGCCAGATATTGCTGCTGCTAGTGCTTTCATCAACATACACAGACATCCTTGATCCTAACTGTTCTCCTTCCAGGGTCTTTCAGTTTTTCCCTCAAGGCCTTAAGACTCTCATTCAACTCTCCTTGTGTTGTTTAAAACTTTATAGGCCTCTATTTCCAATGCCTTTTCCTTTTGTTCTTTTTTTCAGTTGCTTGTCAGACTTCTAGCTCATGGGATACAAACCACAGTTTTCTTAGCCTGTTAAGTTAGAGGATGCTGTCTTGAGGTGTTCTTTTCCACATGATCCATTCAAACCATCCAAGATGAAGAATAATGCAATCAAAGTTCCCAGTGCGGTCTTGGAGACCAGAAATTGTGTGCTCCAGAGATTGCATTCCAGTGGCGAACTGTTCAAATCATGTTGTAGGACTAAATACCTGAACCAAACACATTAAGACCATTATACCCCCTACATGAAGGGGATAGTGGCATCACCAAAGCTAATCTTCTGTGCATTTTCAGTCTGTGACTACTAATTCTGCTATTGGAAACTGAACTTTAGATTTTCCTTCTAAAAGTAAACACAAAGATTGTCATGCATGAGGAAAAGGAACAAGAACTTCCTTCTCATCAAAGTCTCTGGTCTATAATTCCGTATTGTCCATCCATCATGCTTTCAAATCTTGAACAGCTATCCTAATCTGCCAAGGTTTCCATTAAACTTCCCTTTCATTACATGAAGACTTCTTGAGTGTCAGGAATCAAGTGCTTTTGATGATCTTCCTCGGCTCTTTCTCAAGTTCCTGATGGAGTTTCCTCGGCTGTCATCATATTATTGGCCAGGCACCTGACAGGTGGAGCCATGGGATATTGATATCCTTATGCTCCTGTACCTTCTTGCACTGTGATGCTTGAGACTAAAGCATGTCCATCACCTGATGTGATTTTGGTATTCCTCTTATCACTCATTATCACCAGAGGCATTTGTCAGGGGCAAAAAATATGGACCATCTCTTTCCTGCATCTGTCTTTCCCATCAACTCCTTACCATGATATCCTCTCTCTAAGGTGCAAATGTCCACCATTTTGTTGTCTGGATTTGTTGCAAAATAATGCTTTTGGAAAGAGAAACTTATCAAGATCTGTTAGCTGACATATAAGCATGCTTGCACACTAATTTCACCGGCCCAATTTGTTACCATGAATCCTATTGTATGAATACTTGCTATGTTTAATATGCTTTTGTTGGAACTGCAACTAGGTAATTCAAAAATTTAGTATGAGTTATGCAAAAAATGAAAAGGTGTTATGGTGATTATCTATTCTACCATTTAGGAATAGTTGTCACTGAAGCAGGTTAATCCTACATTCCTACTTGACCGAACATATTGGAGATTGGCATTTCATGACATTGGAATAGTAAATTCTCAGAAGAAGATGCAGAATAAAATGGGCCATCTTTATATCTTTAACTAACAAGTTCTTGATTTAAGCAAACATTTAACTCTTAACTTTTTCTTTATTTTCACATGCATCAGATGACACTTCTGATTTGATCAATTGAATATCCTTTCTTGAATTATATGCATTGAGTTTTTCCTCTTCACACCTCACTATTGATTTTGATAATTACATGCCTTGCAGTGGTCAATGGTCAGATAAAACGGCCACAAGATGAAGACATTCAGTCCAATGTCCTTGAGATAGTGGGATCAAATGTGCAATCAGCATATATTACATGCCCTGCTGATCCTGCTGCAACGCTTGGGATAAAGCTTCCATTTCTCATCATGATTGTAAAGAATCTAAAGAAGTATTTCACATTCGAGATCCAAGTCCTGGATGATAAAAATGTTCGTCGGCGTTTCAGGGCATCAAATTTCCAAGTGTGTAAGCTTTACCATTTGCATAGCCAGTTTAATAAGTGTCCTCGAATGTACTTGCCAAATAGTTTATTTTGGTAAGGAAATCAGGATTAGTCATAGCCAGTTTAATAAGTGTCCTTGTATGTACTTGCCAATAGTTTGTTTTGGTAAGGAAGTCAAGATTATTTTGGACCTGCCCAGCAATGGGTAAGTCTAATTTAGCATCAGCTGCGTCAGTTTGTTGGGCAGGGGGACTTGGAGATTTAGCAACTTTTGGAATTGGCTGATCACTAGATGATTTGCCCTCGGACTTTTTCCCACATTTAGGTAATAAATTGCTTTCCACTACCAGTGCGAGTAACCTGAACAGCAGGGAACAATGTAAGATCCAGTGTGTAATAAGGGGAAACAGATGGCAACAAATATGTAATAGAAGTAGAAGGGGGTAATAAAAGGAATAGAAGATTGGATGCTCGTAGTCTCCCTATGAGTCTGGGAGGAAAACGTAGGACTCAAACTTAAAGAAAGTGATATGTCTCGGAACCAAAAAATGACAAGAACGAGTGTCTTAATAGTGTTACCCTTTCCAAGTGGAAGAATACCCAGTAACGACACCACTAACAGCCAAGGATCAAGCTTTTTACTGCCAGGACCAAGAACATGGATAAACCAAAGGCAGCAAAAGACACAAGGGAACATAGGGAATGAAAGACCTGTCTGCGGCCGGGTGAATCGGGCAATCTCCTTGGCAAAATGGGCTGTGGAGAGGCAACTTTGTGCTGCGTTGCCTTGCCTTGTTGCCCAGGTGACTGCTTCCATTGCCTTTGATAACATAGATACAGATGTGAAAGACAAATAGCATAAATGCATGAAAGAAATGTTCTGACATGACTCTTCTAAATTATTGAAGCTTTAACCGTGAGGCTGGAGACTGGAGAATGGAGAATGGATAGTTTTAATCATGCCATGGGAAAATTTTAGTTGCAGTTTTAGTTGATCATTGTCATGCTATGCAGCAGTTTCTGCTTTTCAGTCATTTGATGGAGGAAGTGGTGGTTTGGTGGTAACCTGAATATGTGCTTTGGTGGTCACCTGAATATGTGGGGGCAGCATATTTAAAAGCATATGCCTTTTTAAGTAATCACTTGAGGCTTTCACTTCTTGTTTCTCCATATTCTGATTCCCAATTATCTTATTTCTAAGAAAGAAAATGGTTATGGTAGGATATACCCATGTAACTAACCATGATAGCATCTACAGATACTTGGCCATCTTTCTTTATATTTTAATGACTGAACATTTTTTGTGGAGCATATAACGGGATTCAAGCAATGTTTGCCATATTGGATCTCGGCTTTGTCTCGGGAGGGTTAAAGAGAAGAGATCTCGAAGAGATCTCGGGAGATCAAGATAACATAAAAGTGTGGATCACATAGGTTCACATAGATAATTCCTTAAGAAACATAGATAATTGCATACATTCTCAAGTCTCATCCATGGATGACATAGGTTCACTGTTCACATATATCATACAATAAGAGTGTGGGAATTGGGATTTGTGATGTGCGTTTTCACTTTTCAATCCGTAGGATTTTACTTAAGTATATATATATATATATAAATTTCATTACATGGGAACCCATGGTAAAATATCTTATTTATCTGAATATCACAGTGGACCATGACTAAGACTTAGTCGCTGTTAGTAGGAGAGTAGCTCTCATGGAGAAGTCATATGTACATTTGACTTTTTTCACCGGACTTTTGATTTTTAGTGTTTTATTGGGTTTATTTGAATTATGAAATTTTTAGATTATGAGGGTTAGAAAGACGTTATTTTGATAGAATCATTAAAATCGTGATTTTCTTCTTGGATGTGAGAGATGACTTTTTATTGGTAAGAAATATGATTTTTTTGATATTCTTAGTGGATTCAAATAGGGGGTACTTTCTTATTTACATGTAATATCTTAAGTAAATGAACATTTACTTAAATGATATTCAGGTAAATAAGGAGATCCTGACAACCTTGGCTTCAGAGGATCTTAACCCCGAGTCCTTGACTACTCATCTCGGCCTTCTCGTTTCTCGGGAAGGCACCGAGACCGAGATTCTCGCGACATTGCTTTCCATGGATTCTAGTAATTTGACCAGATCTTTATGAAACATAAAGGAACTGAAGTACACTGAATATTGGCATCTATGACATTACCTTTGAATTATTCATACAATTGAATTTGATAAAGCATCTGCTAATATTTGTCATACCTTTATCTCATTATTTTGTGGTGCTCTACCTTTATTGTCTGTCTGCATTATCAACATGTCGCCCTAAGTAATGTTCTTACTGTTTTGCTCTTGCTTCATTTATTTTTTAGGTAAGTAATAATGTGTGTATTAAAATATAACTAATGAAATGTACAGGCAGCTTATGCTACCACATGTTATTAGTAGCTATAAGCACCAACCACACTCATAGGCAACTAACACCGTAAAGTAACAAATCAGAAATCAGAAATCAGAAAACATGACATTTCTGCAAGATGCGATGTGAGCGGGCTGAGTGCACTTTTCCCTGAACATGCCCCTGCAATATTCTTCTCACATCCAAGGTGAAATCATTTATAATGCATCGAAAGCTTTTCTTCTCATAAAAAACCCTTGAATATCTCTCCTTCCAGATACAAGTCACCCGAATGGCCACAAATGCTACTGAAGTAGCTGCCCCCCTCACTGGGAAACTTGCAGATATGGCCTCAACTTTTAGTTGTTAAGATGATCGAGATCCTCTTTGAATTCCCAACCTAGACAATATTTGGATCCATATTGCAGAGCTAAATGAGCAGTTCAAAAATAAATGATCGATGTTCTCCATGTCCTTCAAGCATATAGCACACATATGTTAGGCCCATGGATGCCAAATTTCTGTGAAGTATCTATTGTTGGTAGCTTGGCCAGCGTATCTTGCCATACCAGCACCGAATGCTTTGGCATGTAGGCCCCTTGCAAACAACATCCTCCTACATTTATGTGGGTAGTGTTTTCTCAATGCTTCATGAAGGTTTTTGCAAGAAATGACACACCCATCATGCATCCAACAGATCTGATCCTGTTGTCCGTGATAAATTCGTGTAGAGCTAATGGCCTCTCAAAGCATCTAAAGCTCAGCAAAAGCTGCAGAATGAGATGAAACAACCGGCAAACTCGAGGACCCATTACAAATCAAATGGCTCACCGTGGTATTTTACTTCATTTATTCATATCATATTAATATACTCTTCCTTTTTTGTGCCATGACTGAATCAGAAGGGGAAGTGACCCCCTCTTGTGAGTTCAATAATCCAAAAAGATATTGGATTTCAATGGAGAGAGGAAGAAAGGCTCTTAGATCAAACTTCTTGCTACCATTCAAATGGGGAGCTTGGCGAGTTCTGCCTGATTAAAGTGTCCCCAGTTGAGTTTCATCTTGTAGTTGGCTTGAGTAGTGACCTTAACCTTTCTTTATACATATCCCAAATCTTTGACAGTCTTTCATTTTATGTGCTCCACGCCGTCCATGTGCACATCTGCTGGATGATTATTATACAATTTGTTATGAAAGTGTGTGGTTGGAGAAGGTTTCTTCATGTTGGCAATGAAGCATTATAAATGAGGAATTTTGATTTGTGTGCATCTATCATGCAGGCGATGACACGGGTTAAGCCATTCATCTGCACCATGCCCTTGAAGTTGGAAGATGGGTGGAACAACATCCAATTGAACCTCGCAGACCTTATCAGAAGAGCTTATGGCACAAATTATGTGGAGACCCTGAGGGTCCAGGTTCATGCCAACTGCCGCCTGAGAAGAATATATTTCTCTGATCGTCTGTACTCAGAAGAAGAGCTTCCTCCTGAATTCAAACTCTATCTTCCTATGCAGGTAACGCCACCAGGTTCCTCTTCCTCTTGGCAGTATGCGAACATATTTTTCAAACATATCTCCATCTTCTGAAAGCAATTTTATATGCTTACTACAGAAGGCTTAGCACCTGAAAGGAAGCGCAGCTACTGAAAACATAGTTGGCCATGTTTCCCAGGCAAAAGGACATTTGAATTTATTCTACCGCTCGAGGATGTAAACTATGTTACAGTATATTAGAATGGTCCAAATTTTTGCCTGGATGTGATGAACTTATAACCAGGGCACAATTATTTTGGCTTGTAAATTTCTTACATATTACTTAAACGTGGAACTTTGAGCCGGTTAAGGATTTGTAAGGAACTGATAAACATATAAAGTACTTTGTTGCGTCATCCTGTTGCTGCTCCATTGAAACATCCATAATCTGCGTAGGTGGTGGGTAATGTGTTGAGAGTTGAGACTGAACATAGGTATCACCCTCAACTCATCTCTTGATCTCTTCTATGGGTGGGATACCCGGTGATGGGCACCACTTTTGATGCCGCATCACTTCTGATCCAGATTCATTCAGAACTGAACAATTGACTACCTGTTCACCTCCATGTGTTGGCACAAACATCTCCTGCCTTCCTGCATGCGCCCTATGATGTTTGTTAACTAATGTCTAGTCATTTTGCATGTTTTATATATGATTGGCTCATTGAAGATGACAAAACTTGGTAGACAAGAAAAATGTTCTATTAGAAAAATGAAAGAATATGAGGCTTACACTTACAACGGGCCTTCTTGACTCTCAACTCTTGTCAGCCTATGAGTTATATATGTCATGGAGGAATGCAAGACGACCTGCCACAGTGTGATTAAGTACTCAAATACTTGTACCCATTTGAGGGGAATCCTGGGACACGACAACTTGTGTTGGTTTCCCAAGTTTTCTTTTTCCTTTAACCTATAGAGAACGGCACGGCTATGCAAAAGACCTGAAACCTGGATCTAATCCCTAGTCATCAGGTTCTTGTCAGGTAATTCTAACAACCCATCCACATCATTGCTTAAAGAGATCGAACTATAAAATGCTGTATAAGGACGTACCTTGTTAATCTATAAACTTATCTTAATTCTTAAGACATAAACGATATAAGAGTTACAGAGACAATAGCTTCATACAAAGAGCCTTTATCATGTAGTTCTAACAGCACTATCAGCATCGCTGCCCAAATTGATCGAACCATAAGATGCCATTTAAGGATGAACCTTTTTGGTCCACAACATTGTATAGGGCAAATAACAAACATTTGTATAGCTAATCTCTTCATGGAGGGTGAAGCATGCGATTCGAAGAAGGAATTCTAGCCCAAGAAATCACATAGAGAAGAACCCAAAACGTGCATGGTCATATGTAGGGCTGTCAATAGACCGGGCCCAGGCTGCGCTTATATGAGCCTAACCCAGGTCCGACCCATCAATATTCAAGTCCAAGTTCGGACAATATCGGGTCGGGTTGGGCTAGATCTAATATTTTTACAAAATTGTAAAGTCCGACTAAGGTTCGGCCCAACCCGAATATTTAAATAAAAATTAAATTAATAATAAAAATAATATATTTAATAATATAAAACTTATAATCTCACTCAATTAAGTAGAGTTTTGATGTTACTTATTTAATTTATTTTAAAAGAGAGTTTTTAACTTTTAAATAAGTAAAATAACATATTTTAATTAAGTAAAATTTAAAATTTGAAAAGAAAAAAAGAAAAAAGAACGGGTCAGACCGACCCATTTGGCCGAACTCAAAGCCCGAGTTCGGCTCATGGACTTAGTCGGTTGGACTTTTAGGCCTTGCTAAAAATCTATGGGCCGAAAAGAGTCTTGCGGCTCGACCCAAAATCGGGTCAAACTAACGAACCTGTCGGGCGAGCTTGACCCATTGACAGCCCTAGTCATACGTAAGAAACAGTGGGACGAAAAGTTTTCTCATCATTCTAGTTCTTAGTAAGTGAATGTGAACTCGAAAGAAATCTGCTTATGGTAGTGTTGATTCATCATCACCATACATCCATGAATGTGAACATGTATGGATCGATCGTGTGGTGCAAAAATGGAATTTTTGTTTCTGTAACATGGGAATTGTAGTTCAAAATTTCCTATTCAGATTCGGACACTGTCAGGGGTCTCAGGTGGGTTTCCTAATTTGTTCAGGAGAAGTGGATAACTCACAGGACATGTAACATGGCTGGCTTGACTAGGATCATCGCTGTCCCCACGTCAGTGCAAGTCCTTATGGAAGTTGTAGAGGGAATCACCTTTTGGGCAGCCACAATTGCTCTAGTTCTTCTTTAGCAACTGGTGATGTTAAAGGTCTCCTACCTTTGATGAATACTGGCTATCTACCATCAAAGAGCTAGAATCTAGAGAAATATTCTTATGATGTTTCTTATTTACAGATCCACCGAATCATCCTATTACTGGTTGAAATGTGCTAGGATTTGTTAGTTCATCCATATTAATTTTAATATTGCTACGGGTGTCTGGTTACATATGCTCGATGCAATCTGACACTAACGTTTCATTAAATTATATCACAAAAAAATATAAAAAATATGTGCATTATTAATGTTAGAATTTTTTACGAGAAAAGTACATATATACACACTCCAAAACGTAAAACTACCCTATTTTTGCACGTACCCCTAACATCTTGACCTCATCAATTTAATACACCACACATTTAATTAAAACACATCATATATATCCTTTGTATGACCTGGCTGTGGGAACTTTTATGTGGGTTTGAAAAGACAAAAACGAGAGAGAGAGAGAGAGAGAGAGAGAGAGAGAGAGAGAGAGAGAGAGAGAGAGAGAGAGAGAGAGAGAGAGAGAGAGAGAGAGAGAGAGAGATTTAAGTTGAGGATAGATTGTTCTTTTCTACTCGTTAACCCATCAGGGTTTAACTAATGGAACCTAATGATAGGTGTAATTGTAATGTAGTATATTCAAATATAGGTATATTTAATGAGGCAACAAATTCAGAGGTATCATTTAATAACTTACAATCAGATATTGTCAAAGAAATATTTGTTAGCTAACAAATTTATTCAGATCGCACTAGTTATTTTTCCATGTATAGTTATTGATTATAGGGAGTTATTTCTATATATGAAAATTACAAGGTCCTTAGAATTTAACTTTTGACAATTTTATAACTCTATTTCCATTCTCTTTCTCACCCTTAACTCTCACTTTCTTATCATTCTTGTCAGCTTTCTTCTGATTTCAATTTCAATGCTAATGGTTCACATGATCTCAAGACCACAAAATTTGAAAGGGCATAATACATCAAAAATAATAATATTCCGATCCAATAATGTCTTAAGCGGGCACCAAAATGGGACTATGCAATGATAAAAGTGAAAATCACAAACTGTGTAATTCTCAATACTTTAATTTTTTTTGGTAAGATAACGTTTGAAAACTTAATTCAGCGCCAAACAATTCTCAATACTTGAGATAGATAGAATATATAACATCTTCACATTTTTCAGAATTAGTCCCAGGGACAACACATCTCCTTAATTTGGAAATTCTTATGATCCTTGGGGAGCTAGATATATGATAATTGTCCTCCTGATCAGTAAGTCGCATGATTAAGAAAACTAGACTGGTGATCTAGCTAATTGAAAAAAAATCTTAATTTGGCCAGATCTACTTTAGACTGACAGTTTGCAACTGATGTCGATTGAATTGCTTTGTTTAATTGGGTGCATCTACATCATGTATAATATTGTATCTATTCTTTCACGTCATACCGGTGTACATTATATATAATCAAATGATCGATGGGCTCCGAGTTGATCAATTCTCAAAATTCCATGAGCTTTGTAACACAGATGGAAGTTTAATAGTTACAGATCGGACTTAGTACCGATCTCAAATAGTCAAGTTTTGTCTGGTGTCTATTCTTGACCTTTCGATGAACTGGACCGTACGTACGTCAGGTGTTCTTTCTTTTGTCAGACCGTAGTCTAGTTATCAAAGCACTGCTTCAGATAATTCATGATCTTAAGAGAGCTTAATACATGAGAATTATTGCCATCGTCTGATCACCGAGTGAAAATTAACCTAAAAGACAATATCATGCCTTAACATTATTATTTTGTGTAGCTTGAAAAGGGTCATGCCTCAATTTAGCCCCATAAATTACGACCCATATATATAATCCGCATTCTGCCCAAGCAACGTACATGTACACTGATGGAAATTAATTAATGTAATATATAGCTCATGAAGGGGCATAACACCTTTATGTGCGCTTGAACTCACGAGGATACATGAATGCCCACGAATTAGAATAAATATATTTAAGGAGTGGCTTAATGGTTAAGCCTTCTACATAAGCCTAATTAAATGACCATATAAAAAAAGAAACAAGAAGCACTCACACAAAAGCCCCCAAAGCATTTCCTGAATCTTGGGAGAGAGTTGACCTTGGATAAGTGTTAAATTCGAGAAGCGTCCGTCTTTAGAGGATGCTCAAAGAGGATACCGTTTAGCCATGTCCGTCACTATCTCGTGAGAAATTAATGCTTATTACATGACCAATCTTGCAATGAAGCTAATGTGAATTGCATGAAATTAAGCAATCTCAATGCCCTATAGAAGGGAGAATTATATTCTTGCAATTGACATCAATTTTATTATAAGATTAGTCTTACAATAGGTATTTCTCACATCCCTTAATTAGAATCCACAGGCAGTGGGAAATCTCCTTTATCCAATTAACAGAGTCTACAGCTTAACTAAGCAGTGCATCCTCAACAGTGTAAAAAGACTCTCCAAGCTCATTGATCTAGACATGAAGCTGAAGCAGGGTGCCAGACAAGCAAGTATTTAGAATGTTGACCATGTTTGATATTTGGATAAACTGAGGAGGTTATCTTTAAAATTTTGAGATTATCTTCAAAATTTTGAGAATAACTTCATTTTATCTACAGTCTACCCAATACCAAACATAATCTAAGAGTGCATGTGATAGAAAGGGAAACATATATAGTAATTTTTGACGACCTTTCAGTAAAACAAATTTATCATTGTGCATATGAGTCAGAATGACTGTTGTAACCTACTTTCATGTTTTTGCTCAAAACCCATTGATTGATCTGGTGCTAAGATCTCTCATTTCCCCCTCCCATCGACTCAAAGAAGAAAATCTTGCCACTTTAGAAAACTCATAATTTAATTATTTATTCTCGTATTTGATCATAGCGTCTTTTCAGGAAAGTTTCAGAAGACTTTCTCCAACGTGAATTTGGAGAAGGGAGAATTTATGAGTTTTTGGTTATAATGAGCTCTATTAATTAATCATCCGTGTTCAGGAAAGATATATATAGACTTTGTTTATGAATACAACTACTTAATTTCTTGTTCTATACCCACGTAATTTAGGATTTGGATATCCCTATATATGGCCTCTCTCCCCTTCTCCATCTTTCTGCTTCAGCTTCTTCCTCCTATATGTAATTACTAGCTAGCGAGGCTAGCTAGGAGGGATACCTCAGACGAATTGCTCCATAGCTTAGTTAACCCTCACTCCTCATCCTATGTAGCTAGCGATGGGTTTCATTTGATATTATATTAACATGAATGTTTTGGTAGTAATATTTTTGCAGACTACTTAAAATTAGATCTCAGACGAATGCAAAGGTTGATTGATTACCAAAGGGAAAAAGAACCATTAAAGGTGGGAAAGAGAAAAAAAGAAGAAGAGAATATTCATGTGATTCTTATAACTAAAATTTAGCTATAGTATTCTTCATTACAATTAATAGGTTCTAACCTCTACATTGGTTCCATTTAATTAGCAACTCATATCACTTGGCAAAATATTAGTATCAGTTTGATAAAGCATATATAACACCAATACGATTTACTAATATCAATATGAAAACTAATATTGATCGTACCATTTGATCTTGAAACAAAACACGCCGCGCGCGGTTAGGAATTGCGTTCTACGTCTAAAATTTTTTAAAATGAGTACAGTGGAGTAACATTACATTTGTATTTCCATCTTTGTTTCAAATGAAGTTAGAAGTATTGAATAATAAAATCAAATACATTTCCAAAGTTCTCCGAAATAGACTTTGAGAGTGGGAACCTTTTGTCAGTATTTAGCCACTCCTGTTAAAAGATGTGGCTTTAATTTGTACAGTACGTAGAATTATGGTTGGATAGTCCGATTTTCTATATGATCGATCTCAATGTTTCATATGTATATATGAAAGGGACATCTTTTTCCTCAATTCATCATCTCATGTATGTTCCGGACTTTTAAAAGACCAATATTGCTATAAGGTGCCGTGTGAACAATGCAATACGGACGCCGACCGACTTGTGTCAACTTGCCGCGTCCCTCTTTTTTGGGCCTAATATTGAACAAGTAAGAGGAACTTCTCCTCCGACAGCTAGCTCCTCATCCCATCAAGAACTTGTAATTAAATTTGATGCTCTTCATGGGATTAATTTAGTTTAAAGAGTTACTGATCATGATGCGGTACTGTAACACCTTCAAATATCTGTTAATCCCATCAATCTTAGGGTTTCTAAATTTGTGATGGAGAGAGTGATATAATTAGGGATTCTAAAGAGTTGTGATATTGATGTGGTACCCTCAAATGCTATAACTCTTGCTACGCATGAGAGAGAGAGACAAGAAAGAAGAGAGAGGGCTTTGTGACGTTAAACACTATTGAACTGAGGTCAGCTCCGACTACTCTCGCCATCAACGGCAGCCTAATTTATAAGGTCAGCAACCTAGGTTGGCTTGGACACGCAATTATAGTATCCAAATGAACCGGCCTCCACACTGGCACAAACACCCAGATAATTAAGTAACAAGAGGCAGCTCGAAACCAAATGTGAGGGTGAGGAGGGGAATGCAGGATATCATATACTGCTCGCTGCCGGCCTCCGACATGCCCGTCTATCCACGGGGTTTAATTTCAGCTTTCTCTTCCAACAAGCAAAGCTGAAAAGGGAGGGGCAGGAGAAGAATTAAGAACAAGAGAGGGAAATTAAACGAGGGGAGGCAGAGAGGAGAGGTGGGGCGGGCGTGGGGGCGGAGGTGGGGACGCACCTTGAGAACTTAGAAGGGGGAGGAGGGCGCAGGTGATCATTGCGTTGCCCCCTGTAGCGCGTGTTTCGAGCAGACACACGCCGGACGAGGAGAACGTAAACGGCGGAAATTAAAGAAGATGCAGGTTAATTAGTAGATGTACGTACTAGGATTAATTAACTTGACCGATCCAGCTCAGCTTGTAAGTTAATTTTTACTGCAAAAACGAGAGAGCATGTCTTTGGATGTCGTCCCCTAGCTACAAACTATATGTTTTCAGCCTCCAACAATTATATTGTACGTAATTATATATATTTGCAAAAGACCAACCTTTTCAGGATTAATCTTTCCAAAGTTTGAAGGTTATTTGTTCTTATTTTAAGAGCTTAAATATATATATATATATATATATTATATAATATTTCTCTTTATTTATGATCAAAAACGCTCAACCCCTTAAAGAATTGTTGGCACTATTAATTAATTACTGTGAGAGAGTACTGCTACAAATAACATGAGAGTATTTTTCCAGTAAATTAATGCAGATGCAGATGGGAACATGTAAATTTTAGCCATGGAAGAGCCCAAATCGCTTTTATTTTCGATCTAAAACGCGTTTAGCATCTATCAAGTGCTATATATACGACTTCCACACAGAAAAGCTACTGTAAACATCTTTCTGTTACGAATATAACTTTTAAATCTTCTTTGATAACTAGACAAGCTAATCTCGTAAAGGATAGTCTATCTCACATTGAGAAATCTCAGAGTTCTGTTTTCTCCTTTTGATAGCTCAGATAAGATAACTAGACTTATAAACATAATAAAACATACCATAAAGGATTTATAAAATTATACATGATCAGATTTTTAAACCCCATCAACACTGGGGAATTTTACTTATACGAATAAACTCCTATATATTTAAAGCAAATAATATGTCAGATAGTTGACCTGGCCTACCTAAATGTAAATTAATGGCGTAACTGCAATTAATAAGATGGAGAAGAATAAAACCCACATCAATGGAAGATACAACATACTATAGTAAAGAAATAGAGCTGGTAAGAAGCCAGCGGGATAAAAAAGGTTGCACGCCTTTGGGAGCGCACGTGCCGACCACGCCGCACCCTTACCCACCATCCTCGAACCCCTTCTTTTTGTCGGCTCCGGGCAGCGCATGATGACCTTCTTGTCAGGTTCCGGCACGCGTGGGGTGGGGGCGAAGCCAACCCTCCCAAAACCAGTGCCCCCCCCCCACACACACACACAAGAAGGGGGACCTCTCCCTTTTCTTCCGCCCGCACTGGCCCCCCCTCGCTCTCCCACCCACCCATTTGCATGGCCTCCCTCCCCCGCATGGTTGCTCCTCCAATGCCTCCACCTCCACTATCTCCGCCGTCCACGAAGCATCCGGCGGCCGGGGGAGCTCAGGAGCATGGTCCCCAAGCTCTCCCTGTGGGGTGTATAGTAGGTAGGGCGGAGAAGTCTCAGAGAGGCGGCCGGAGTTATGGAGGATGACCTCTCTGCGGGGGCTGCAGTGTGGGATCTGTTTCCCACGTAAACAGGCGATTCTGGAGGGCTCAGGACAAATATAAGCTGATAGATATCGTCATCTCTTTTTCTTCTTCCTCCCCCCCCAACACTCTCCTCACATGCAGATGAGAGATATCTTGTCAGGGCTGCATGCTAACGGTTCGGTACCAGCTGGGTTCTTGTGCGAACAAGGAAAGCTGGACAGCACGAATGGGCAAAATGCATGTAGAGCCGTAGAGGATGTTGTACACATAGATCAAGGACATGATCAGAGATGATAGATCATGTTGTCTGTCTCGGTCTCGTTAGATATGTCTGATGGGATTCGACATGATGGATATGTTTTGGTCATGGTGCCACATCCTGGTCATTTCTTTTTCTTTAATTACTTCTGGTCTTGCCTTATATATATATATGGATTTCCATCGAAATCAGCGACCTATGTATGGGAAACCCATTCAACTTCCATCTAAATGTGTTATTCCCAACTTTGCAGAAACCCATGCAGTTTTTATCTGTTCTTTCCACTGGCAAGTTGCGTACGCATTGAAGATTTGAGAACACACACAGAGAGATTAATGCATGTACTTATAAACATGTTAGACATGTATATATAGGAAGAAAATAAAATGGAGATCATAACACCTCAGTAGCTTATTTGTACAACCTTGCACACTCCAAACCCTAGAGACGAGGGAGATAGGTACGTTGCTCTTAGACGTACAGATTAACTAACACGTAAAACCAATATATAGACCTATAGAGAAACACATAGATTAACTAACACATAAAACCATAATCCCTATATATAGATGAACGATTACTATATATGAGTTTTCAGGCTGTAGCCGCACTTCTCTCCGAGACCCTCCGCCGTTTCTGCCGCGCTGCGCCGCCAGGAACCGCCCTGTCCACCAGGGCGCTCAGGGCATCCTTCAGGAACGCCACCTGCCCCACGCCGCCGCTGCAGCTGCCGCTCTCCTCTTCTCCCTCGCCGCCGCCGTCGTCCCCGGCGACGACGAGCACGTTGCGCACCCTGCTTCCGAGCGTGGCGATCTCGGCCCTGAGGATCCTGAGGCGGAGGGACCTGAGCGTCTCCGCCAACTCCGGCAACAGCCCCGAGCGGTCCTCGCAGCAGAGGGAGGCCCTGATGACGGGCCCCTGGCCGGCAGAAGCGGGGAGGTCACCGGGGTGCACGGAGACCTCGTCCATCTCTGTGGGGAAGTTCTCGGTCATCTCGCCGATCTCGGCCGCGCGCTGCTTCAGTCCCCTCACGTGATCCACTGCCTTGGCCAGTAGAGAAGCTTTGTCTGTCTGATGGATCAAGGAGCCAAAAGGAAGCGGATCAGGATAAACCCTAACCCTAGAGAAAAGGTCGGACAGCTTTCCCTGGTACTTTGCAACAGAAACAGAAAGATTAACTACAACATTTTATTTCACATGCGAGCACGCGTGACAGAGAAAAATAGAGGAGGAAGGAAAGAGAAACCAGTGAAGTATATATACAGCTAGCCATGGAAGTCCTACATATTGTGAACCTGAGACCTGGAGGAGGGCCTGCAAAAGTTTTTCCGATTTTAACTGGAGAACGGTAACTCTCAGCTATCAAATTAAGCTGCAACGTTCTTGTTGATGCTAAAACTACGATCTAGTACCCAAAGATTAGTTAATTTATAATTACCTTCATCTATAAGGAAAAGGAAATCTAACCTTATTGATCAGTTTCCATAAGTGAAACAGCATGACCTTTATGGCCTTAAAAATTCTCTCATCCTATTGCAAACTCTCTGCAGGAAATTATCGACGAGTAATGCATGACAAGAGAGAAGTACTGTGAACAAGAAAATTACCAAGAAACAGCATTAGAAAAACCACAAGCAAACTCGTGTGCCTGCCCAAGAACAAGAATTAATTATACCAAAGTGAATGCACCTATTCAATTGTTAGAAAGGTAACGATGTATTTAGCATCTGATCAGTAGCCCTGTGTTATCCGGAGGAACTGCTATAAGATTTCTCTACAAGGGTTCATCAAGAGCCCTAGGTGTTGGACGACCAAGAGTTCTCAAAGGCTATTGACCACTGACCTTTAATCCCCTTCTATCTCCCTAGCTAGCTTTCAGACGCTCTCTAGCATACACATACTTGAGCACTCTCTATTGCGTGGTTTGCCCCTTTTTTCCTTTCTATAAAAGAACTTCGCCATGACACCAATAATTTCTCATCTGGCAAGAAAGGGCTATGACCTTACAGATCAGGTCCCAAGAAACACTATGTGAGTGTGGAGGACCCTGTCGTTCCTTATAACTCCCTATATCTCACCGATTCATATATCCCACCTGTTTTTCGCGGAAGATCTCTAGTTAAACACAGTCCATATAATTCATATAGCATTTTCTGAATCCAAAATTCATGGATGGAGAGAAGCGTGTATCTGGATGAGAGATTTTGTGGTGTTGGTCTGAGATATAAGGTCAGAGAGAGAGAGAGAGAGAGAGGAGAGAGAGAGAGAGAGAGAGAGAGAGGAGAAGAGAGAGAGAGAGAGAGAGAAGAGGAGAGAGAGAGATAGAGAGGGAGAGAGAGAGAGAGAGAGAGAGAGAGAGAGAGAGAGAGAGAGAACCTTGGCATCACAGGAGAGGATGTCTCGGAGCCGGTCGAGGTGGTACTTGATGCGCTCCCGCCGCCGCCTCTCCGCCTCCCGGTGGTTCCTCGAGGCCGCCATCACCCGGTCCATCGGCTCCTCCTCCTCGGCCATCCCCGCCAGCTCCAGCGGGCCGTAGAACGAGGACACAAACCCAGGGATTCCCCTGGCCATCGTCGCCGCGGTTCCATACTCACAGGGAGCCGCGAAGCTCCCGTACAGACCGAAATGGAGCCGCCGGTCCTCGGACACTCCCCCATACATCTCTGAACCTCCCAGCTGCGCGATCTGCGGCTCCATAGGCGGACGCATCAAGCGGTAGGGAAGGAAGGCGCTTTCCTCTACTTGGGCTTCTTTTTATAGTAGCCGAGAAGGGACCGAGGGCTCTGGGGAGCTCACATCACCATTGATGCGGTGAGTGCGGGATGGGAGGTGATGAGGGTCAGAGGCAACCAAGTGTCTTTTCTTGAGAAGACTACCGACGAGGTGGGGAGAGGTGGAATGGGGGACATTCCTCTGTAGTGTAGCCTGTGCTATCTGACGTCACCCACTCAAAGGCTATGCCTTTTTTTCTCGCACTCTCTCTCTCTCTCTCTCTACCACCACGAGGGGCCATCGCCTTTCCTCTCTCCCCTCGAGCTTTCGAGGTGAATGGGAAATTCCTTCTGGGAATGTTTTCTTGGCTGGTGGGCACAGAGGCGGCGGAGGAGATGGGTCGGTTCTCACACTTGCGGGGGGCCTCTCAGCTGGTCAGCAGCTGCAAAAGCTTGGGAGGGAGAGACCGTTGACTTAACAATTAACATGGGAAGCGAGGGAGGTGATGCCATGCCATGCTCTCTGCTCAAATCTATCATTAGATGCAGGTTGTGCTGCAGCGTCTTTCTAGCAGATTAATCTCTTTAAAGATAGTGTTGTCGCTACGTTATTAAGGTACCTAATTGTCAGGGCTTTCCTCGGACCATGCACCTTCTGATATGTGGAGATGCAGTGGCCTTTTACTTTTATCTGAGGAATAAACCTGTCGCCCAAAAACTGATCAGGAACACTGAACTCATCTATATCTTAACTATATGGAAATGAGGTCGGCCGGTCAAATTGCAAGTGAGAAAAATGTGGTAAAAAGTAGAGCCAGTTAATCCTCTATATATCTACGATGATATGGAGCTTAATTAATGGGATAGCTGGGGTCTTTGGAGGGAGTAGTATTTCACCTCTCTTAGATTGGGCAACATGACATGAGTATCTTATGGTATATATGTCAGAAGACTAGTTTAAATGAGATTTTTTTACTGTAATTTTGTAATATATAGCTAGACGGCCGGGCGGGTCTAAGTAATTTACGAAAGGGTATGTTGTGTGGTGCATGCGTTAATGTATAGTGGGACAGTATCTTGGGTATTAATGTTGGACCAAGTTTCTAGTGGAAGTACTTTTATATTTTGATAGGTTCATGTCCATCTATTTGAAGAAAGGACATTACTCAGGTACAAGAATCTATTTAAATAAATCTTTAGCTGTTTCAGCTGACTGCCAATTCAAGCACTTGATTTGAGCTTTCTAGTTTGGGAAGAGATCTCGGGGGAAGCCGGACTTATTATGGCCACTCAGAAACCACTGTTTCCACTCAATATTTATTTTTTATAACAAAAGTAGACCTTTAAGTCAAAAGAACGCCGCTATTTGGGAAATCTTTTAGTTGGATTAGAGAAAAGCCACTTGTAACTGAGACGTGGGAATTATAATTATATGATGTTTGGGAACACTTTTTTTAAAAAAACTATTTTTTACCAAAAAAAATTATATTGTGCCAATTTTTTACTTAAACATTAAACCTGGGGAAAGTTGATATTAATTATTTATTTAGCAGAAGTGTCATAATTTCTAAAATTTGTGTAGAATTGTTTTATTATTATTAAAGTGACAAGAACAATTCAAAGAAGATTGCTATCATTCATAAAAGAAAAAATAGTTATTAAAATAAACTATAATATAGTGTCATCAAATTCATTAACACAAATATGATGTAAAAAAAACTACAACCATCAAGATCTGTGTCTCCTGTTCACTTACTCTCCCCATATTTGCAATACAATTTTATTCCAAAATTGTTTACCAAGATGACATTGTAAATGTGGTGTTGTTAAATACTGTTGTTCTTCAAATTTGATTCTTCTTGACGCCTTCGTTCTACTTCTCTATCAATATCTGCACCATGCTCTCTTTTAATTTGCATCTAAATTCAACTTTTTCTCCCTTATGATCACAAATAAATTATATAAAATACATGTAGCAAGAACTATCTTCATTTGCACATCAAAAAGATATTTCATTGGTTGGTAGAAAATGTGAAACCTTTCTTTAACACCCCAAACATGCGCTCAATAAATCTTTCTCAGTGAATCATGACTTAAATTGAAAGCTCTTTTGGATTATGTGGAGCGGAGTGATTTGGACTAATTTTTTTAAATGATATCTTAATCTTAAATATGGTGCTAAAATTTGAGGTGTGTTTGCATATATAACTCGCATCAATGAGATAATATTTATTTATTCATAAAAATAATGTCACTATATAAATAAATATAGTTAAAAAAATATTTACCTTCTCGGACATAAAGTCTCGATGCTATAGCACTAGCGGAACCTTCATATCTAACATTAACAAAAAGAAAATGCATATCAAAGAAGCATAGTGCAATAACATTTTGAGATGTTAATTTGTCCTTTTCGATTGAGATATCGACTAGAATCTTAGCTAATATATGTGTTCTGTTTGTGGCTCTAATATTATCCTACAACAACATAATTATAAAAGTACCATGAACAAAGCATAAAGTAACATTAATCACGAGAAGGATTACCTTAAAAAATCACAAATGTTGTCTACCACATATGTAGTATGGAGTTTCTACTGGAGGGAGAGAAATGAACTTTGATGCTAAGTTGACGAGAGCATCAATTAATTCATTAAATCGACAACTTAATGGCCACCTGAATATTAATGTTGGAATTTATCTTGAGCAAACCGACTACTTGCACCTTTCACCAAAATATAAATACACATTATTACCATCTCTTTTGTATACGGAAAATATGTGTTTATTCATACAACATGTCTCACAGAATTGAATTTCAACCCCTTATAATAACTCTTGCACATATGCACTGTCAGTAAGAATAGACGTTCTTATACGTTTTCTTAAATTATCTTTTTGACGATCATAAACAATATTCACTAATGGCAACATAATAAGAAAAAATTGACGATAACATGCTATAAATATTTCCTCTTCCTCACTAACATCATCATAATTTTCTACTATGTCTATCTACTTGCAATTTAAGCATGAAATTTAAAGAATGCTAATATCATGTTCATCAAATGTGAGAATACTAACTCATACAATCAATCAAATCTTAAAAAATGAGAACATGTTTGTATTCAAAGATAATAAATTATAATCAACAAAACATAATGTAATATAAAAATCGAACAAAATAAGTTTTCCTATGCTTCCTATACAAAACCGATCAATTTTCCCCAAGATGCAATTTCATCCATTCTAAATGAGTAGCATCATCAAATTTCAAGAATACAAGATATACATTGTCTCTCTTAAGCAAATCAACTACCTTAGTTTTCTAAAAAAAAGTGAGATTTATCTCCATGATTAAGTCCGCACATTCTTGAATCATTTCAAAGGAAAAAGACAATGATGACTTTTTAAATTCTTGAGTTGCCTCCACCGTTACTTCTGCTAAAGATGATGAGGGTTTTTTTGACCTTCTTCTTTTAAACTTTTCAATGTAAGCAACAAATTCTTTACCCTTATTACGTTTGTTAGTACTTCTCACAAACTTAAAATCAAGAGTGAACTATCATCATCTTTTGTTAAATCCACATGTACGTTTTATGAGGAGGTGTCATGTGTGGATCGCTAGCTTCAGATGTTTGTGTACATGGAAGTGTATTTTGTTGTCTACTTCTATTTCTTTTAGTACATATAATTGAAAAAAATAATTATGCATACATAGTAAAATTTTAATATTTATATCTAATAAATACAAGGAAGAGAAGTAGCACCCTCAAATATTTCATAAAATGAAATATTTTATCATAAAAATATTTGTTACCTGAATATAATTAAGCATATCCCAAACTTCATCAGTTGCAACAAATTTATTCAACACAGGGTGAAACCAAAGCCATTTGCATTGAGTATATTCTTTATTACAATATAATCATTCTTCATCGATCACTTATACTTGAGCTTTCAATTAATTCGTAGTAGCATCAATTTCAAGTCTATTGATAAATTCTGATCGCATTACTTCCCATGCTTCAAGTTTCCAATTAGTTGATGACTTTTTTCCAGCACCACTTGCCAACGATACTTAATTGTGTTTTAGACTTCCATATGATCCGCTATATATCAATACATAGGATAAGACAACATTAATTCGGTTATTGATTCATTTTTTTGAGTAAAGATGTGGTAGGATTCATAACATTTTCTACCCCTCGTTAACCCAAATACATAAATATTAACTATCAATGGTAATGTCATAAATATAAAGCATAGTGTACGCATATTTAGAATCCATGCACTGAACAAAAAAGTTATCCAATAGGTTTTGCAACTTGGAATTGTGGGATTGTAGCGTTTGTTGATTTTGTTTTAACACTACAAAAAAAGGTAGGATTGCCGTCTGATTTTTCTACAGTAATTTATCCATTGGAATTTTTGAAGGACATTAGTCAGTCAGAAAAATGAGTTGGAATTTTTAACGTACGGCCAAAGAACCCATCCGAAATATCATCAGGAAAACTATTGGTATTTGTGATAGATTTTCTGACGAATCTTTTGGTCATAAAAATCGTAAAAAATTTTCTAATGGATATTTTCCCATAAAAAATTGGTCAAAAATTAGCGGCCATTTTCCTGACGGATTATTGTTCGTCAGAAAATATTTTCGTAGTAGTCTGTCGGAATAATTGGAAATTTCAAAACCATTCCTTATATAACTATTATAAAAATCCAATAAAATAAAAATGAATATATAGAAAATATAAAGTTATAAGTTACATTTTCACTTTAGTGAATATATATATATATATTATATTTGTTATATATATACACATTATATTTGTGTGTATTTTAAAAATATTATTATATTTTAATTATTAAATATGAAGTATAAATATTTGAATTTATTAATGTTCAAAAATTTTATTTTTAGATGTTCAAATTATTAATATTTAGTGAATATACGTGTAGCTGATCGATTGAGTTTTAGATCAAGATCGAGTCCATCGTCTAGATTTTAGATCAAGATGAAATCTAACAATTGAATTTTGATCAAATGTAAATCGAGAGCAAATCTAATTGTCAGATTTTCATCAAACTTAAATATAACATTTAAGATTTAGATTCAGAACAATCCAACGTGTGGTTCTTGGTCAAATTATTTTACATTAGGAATAAATCCAACTGATCATAAATCGAGAACAAATCCAACAATTGGATGTTAGATGTGCATGACATCCAATGGTCGTATTCTAGATGTGCATGAAATCTAATGGTCGGATTCTGACGGACTTCTCTCTCTCTCTGGCCCAGCTCCCCCGCCGCTCCCCTCTCTGGCCCCAGCTCTCCGGCCACCCACCCTCCCCCACGGGACCTAATTCCATATATGTTCACAAAAGTATATATTAAAAAGGCTTACGACTTTTGACCTTTACTTATGGAATTTTGCTTTGCATTTTTTCTTTTTGACTTCTAATCTCTCTTTATATATAGAAAAATTCTAGGGGGGTGAGGGCCGGATTTGGGTAGCATTGTTTGTTTGATGACTCTACTTAAGGAGTCGGACATATTATAATATGGGAGAAGGATGTGTGGCACCGCCATATCATGATTTAGATCAACTTCTCGGATTCTTGGCTCTGCAATGGAGAGGAGATGAATCATGTTACAGATCTCCCAGCCGAGATGGATGGAGGGCCATAAGCGTAAAATAATGGGCATGCAGAGACAAAACAGGAGAGTGACGAAACATTTGATGGAGTCTTGGAGATAGTTAATTCAACAAATTTAATTATGCACAAATTAAACAAAATTGTCAGTGGGCAGAGACAAACCATGAGCATATAACTCATATATATAACTCAGTCTTTGATGAAGATGATTCAATAAAATTCGTGCTCAAATTAAACAAGATTGACAGTAATTGCAGAGATAGACCATAGAGTTATATGAAGATGAACAGAAATAGCTCAGCAAATGTTATGTTTGCAATAGAGAGCTGCCAATAGACTGGAGACACCCTTATGGATGGACTTTGTAGAAGGGTAATTGGATCCCTTTTAAATGGGCCAGGTCCAGTCATTCATGTCAAGGAAAGTGCTATCCCTATCCGTACTTGATTGGTCCGCTGGGCCTGGTCCAATGGATTTAACGGGCCCGGCCCAGGCCCTCAGAATAAAAAAAAAGAAGATAGAGTTTCTCAAAATTCAAAAAGACTTTAGTCCGATATCAGATGTTCCTCCCCCTTACTTTTTCTATCTATCTTCAAAAATAATGCGTTATGCGCAGATAAAAGATCGATCTATCTCCATATTTTTCTCTCTCCTTTTCTTGAATTATTATTTTTCTTCAGATTGAATACAAAATAGAGAAAGACTAATTTAATTGTGGGAGGATGCTAACATAACTAAACTTGTGCTGACATAATTAAACTTGTTATAGTAGTGAGCTCAATCTCATTTTGACCTTGGGCTATGGATATATTGTGATATGCATGGTTGGTCCGGTTTGACTTTCAGATCTTTGATGAGAACGACCATGGTGGGCCCAAGTTTGGAGTTTACCGGTAGAGTCGATGAGTGGAACAAATATTTGGCCTACTCTTAGCTACTTTTTTAACTTACAAGATAGTCGATCTCCGAGATGTTGATCTAGCGGACAATTCTTTGACAGTCAGGTTAGCAAATGAAGGATAGAACTGGGCCGGGCCCAATAAAATGTTCTTGGGCCGGTCCAGAGGCCCTATCAAATTGTAACTAAAAAGAATAGGAACACCAGTATCCAGATCAAATACTGATCCAATATTAGCTCTGCGCGTATACATGCATCTCCTCAGGTAATATGCAAACGGAACTTATGCTCCACACATTCTTTTGACATTTGACGCAATGCGTCCAAATTTATGAAGAGTGAGACATGCACACACTTCTGATTCTTGAACACCAACTTCCTTTTAGGCCACATCACACATGCGGCCGATGGGGACTTGGGACTTGGGAGACTAGATTAGAGCTAAAAGGATGCTAAGAAACATACCCTCCGCCTCAAAGTAGTATAAAATAATTTGATGATCTTATTTCTTTTTGGATCTTTTTTATATCAAATTCTCGTTAATCTCATGAGAACTAATTAATTAATGAGAATTTGTTGTCGCATCAACATTGGGTATATTTAGAACATATACTTGAGTCACTTGCAATTGACAAAATAGGAATATGCAAGGATATCGTCAAAGAAGGGCTCGATCAAATAAGATACAGATGTCATAAAAGTGTAATAGAAGGTACGTAGGGTAATAATGTATGCACCGATCCCATGCATTTATCGAACCTGGATATATATATGAAATTAAGTAGTGATGCGAGGGACGACACACGCGACTTGTTAATGCTTTGCTGCATAAAAAGAAGCAGGAATTTGGATTATGTAAAATATATTAATATTATATTCCCATGTATAGGACTTCCCTAGCTGTTCGGTATGTTAGACTTATTTGTTTGTCACATGAAAAAATAATTTAGCGGCTGATGCAGTTTGTCGCTGTTCTTTTGATAAAGAGTCCAACAACGACATAACGATAGATTAGCGATAGAATTAACCTGTCGTTATATATTAGATGCTAATTAACGACGGGTCAACTCCTGACTGGTTTGTCACTATTTAGTGATGGATTAGTGACGAAAAATATCATCGCAAATCTGTTGCTAATTTTGGAGATGGAAAATATAACTGATGGATAAACTTCGCTAATTTAGCGATAGATTAACGATGGAAGTTAACTGTCACTAATTTAGCAACAAACACAATCCATCACAACTAATTCATCGCAGCTCTGTCGCTAAAATAACGATATATATTAGCGACATATTTAATTGTCGCAAATCTTTAGCTAATTGTTAAGGGAGACAAATGATTCAGTGATAGACGTTCGTCGCTAAATAGCCAATCCGTTGTTGATCTATCGCTAAATAAACAAAAAATAAATAGAATAAATTTTTTAAAAATGTACTTTTTGCACATGTATATATTTTCATATGACAATTAACTAAAATATAAACATACCACAATCACCATTCAAACATAACACAATCACATGAGCAATTTAGTAATTAAATATTTCACACTAATTTAAATATCTGTTAAATATTTATCAACAAGTCACAAAAATATTTACAAAGATAATGAAGAAAATAAAAATAGAAAATTCAAATGATGACACTCCTAATCGTCTAAAAGATGAGTCTCATGATCTTCGCCATTTGCATCTTGCTAGCCTGATCTCCAATGACCTATAAGCAAAAGGTAATTATTATATATATATATATATATATATATATATATATATATATATATATATATATATATATATATATGAAGAAGAAATAAAGATCATTTTATATTAACAAATTATAAACTTAAATTTAAATACCCTCACTAAATCTTAATCGAGAATCCGATTTAGACTCTTTCAGCTCTCACATGTCTAGTTTGACTCACTGGACATGTTGAAATTGTCTACACCATGAACATACTCTAATTTTATTTTGTGACCTGTGTAACTCCCAAATTAATAGGTCAAGAACTATAAACTTAAATCTAAATACCTATGCCAAATCTAAATCGACAGTCTGATTTGGACTCCATTGGATACTACATATCTAGTTTGACTTTTCGATCTTGTTGAAATTGTTTGTACTATGAATATACTTTTAATTCAATGTTTAGACCTGTATAACTCCCCCTCTAACACTAATAAATTAATGACATATGTATAAACCTAAATCTAAATACCCCTCCAAATCCTAACCGAGCATCTGATTCAGGCTCCCTTAACTCCTACATGTCTAGTTTGACTCTATAGCCATGTTGAAATTGTCTGCACTATGAAGAAACTTTTAATTCTATTTTTAGACCCATGCAACTTCCAAATTGATAGATTAATGAATTATAAATCTACATCTGATTACCACAACCAAATCCAAATCGAGAGTCCGATTTGGAATCTGTCGGATCCCACATATCCAGTGTGACTCTCTAACTGTGTTGAAATTATTTGCACTGCAAATAGACTCTTAATTCAATTTTTGGACCCATATAACCCCCCCCCCCCCCCCCCACCCACCATTGATAGATTAACAACATACTAACCTAAATCTAAATACCCCTACTAAATCCTAACTGATAGTCCAATTTAGACTCCTTCAGCTCTCATATGTCCATTTGATTCTTTGGCTGTTTTGAAATTGTTTGCACCATGAACAAACTCTGAATTCTATTTTTGGATCCGTATAACCCCCAAATGGATAGATTAATGAACTATAAATCTAAATATAAATGCCCCCGCCAAATCCAAACTGAGAGTCCAATTTGGACTCCGTCGGATCCCACATGTTTTGTTTGACTCTTCGATTGCGTTGAAACTGTTTGCACTATGAACATATACTTAATTCAAATTTTGAACCCATATAACCCCCCCCTACACACACTAACAAATTAATAACATATAAACCTAAATCTAAATACCTCCTCTAAATCCTAACCAAAATTCAGATTTGGACTCTGTAGACTTCCACCTATCCAGTTTGACTCTCTGCCCGTATTGAAATTGTTTGCACCATAAATAGACTCTTAATTTTATTTTTGGACTTACACAACCCCCAAATTACCTATAAACTTAAATCTAAATACCCACATCAAATCCAAATTGATGGACTCCGTCAAATCCCACATGTCTAGTTTGACACTTCGACTGTGTTGAAACTATTTGCACTATGAACAAAACTGTTAATTCAATTTTTAGGCTCATGAAACCCTACTAAACTGATAGATTAATGAAATATATATAATCCTGAACTTCCCAATCTATTTTTAGACTGTGAGCATTATGAAATGGAAATAAAACATAATGCACTATGTACTCACCTGGTTGAAGCTTGCGGTAGATGGAGGTGGACGTAGACGTGGAAAGGCCACCCCCATCGCATGAATATGTGAGCTTAATTGAACAACCCATGTTCTTAATGAGTTTTAATTATCTTCTTATTAAAGAATTTATTCATGGGCCAAGATTGCCTATTGGTCCATTTATCATAATGGTCTATCAACCCATATTATTTAATGTCTACCTACACGTTCATTTTGATTTTTAATTCACTTTGACTCATATAATAATGAGTTCTCCAACTTATTCCTTAATTACGATACTAAGTCACATAAATTCTTAAACTTGGTCCAAATATTTTTTTCTATGCCCAAAATTCTTGATGGGTCATTAGAGAATATTATTTAAAGCATAACTATTATTTCTACGATATTTTTATATGGGTTTTTACGCATGAGATAATGATGCGTACCTCTTTTAACTAGTTTGAATTTATTAATTGATAAAATTTCAATTTATCTTTATTCATAAATTAATGAATTTTTCAGGGTACTACAATTACAGTATACGAAGTAGTCTTTTACAAATGATACACATGTCTGTTGTAGTACATGAAGTAGTCTTTTACAAACGACCCACCTGTCTGTTACAGTACACGAAGTAGTCTTTTACAAATGATACACCTATCTGTTATAGTACACGAAGTAGTCTTTTACATACGATACACTTGTCTGTTATAGTACGCGAAGTAGTCTTTTACATACAATACACCTGTCTGTTATAGTATGCGAAGTAGTCTTTTACATACGATACACTTGTCTATTATAGTACGCGAAGTAGTCTTTTACAAATGATACACCTGTCTGTTATAGTACACGAAGTAGTGTTTTACAAACGATCCACCTATCTGTTACAGTACACGAAGTAGTCTTTTACAAATGATACACCTGTCTGTTATAGTACACGAAGTAGTCTTTTACATACGATATCTTTTACATACGATACACCTGTCTGTTACAGTACGCGAAGTAGTCTTTTACATACGATACACTTGTCTGTTACTGCACTACAAGAAAAAGCACTTTTAGAGACCGATATAGAGACCAAAAATTTCGGTCACAAAATAGTGACCGAATTGTGACTGAAATTAAGCGGTCGCTAAATAAATGTTTTAGAGACCGATTCAAAATCGGTCCCAATCCGGTCACTATTTTGTGACCGAATTGTGACCGAACTTAATCGGTCCCAAAATATAGAGATCGAAAGGACCGATTAAGTTCGATCACAATTCAGTCACAAAATAGTGACCGAATAGTGACTGAAATAAATCAGTCTCTATTTTAGTGACCGAATAGAGGCTAATATTTTCGGTCTCTATCTTTTGGGACCGATTAAGTTCAATCAATATTCGGTCACTATTTAGGGACCGAATGGTGATTGATTTTATTTCAGTCACAAATTCTCAAAGATGGGAGAAAATTTTGTGACCGATTCATTCAATCACTATATATAGTGACCGAATAGTGATTGAAATAAATCAGCCTGTTTTGCGACCGATATTATCAGTCTGTTTTGTCAACGGTTACGAGTAGCCGTTGATGTAACAACTATATGTCAGTGGCTAATTTTAGCAGTTGAGTACATATGTTTTAGTACTTGTCAGCGGCTCTTGTTGTCCGCTGAGATAAGTTAGACTTTTGTCAACGACTGCGTTTAGTCGTTGATGTAACAACTATATGTCAGTGGCTGGCGTTAGCGATCGACATATGTTTAGGTTTTGTCAGCGATGATTGTGACTTGTGAAAATTGACGGAGTTCAATTCAGACTCTCGATTTGAGCTCGACGCTCAAATTTACATTAAGCAAGTTAGTTTAGTTTAAAAATGAAGAACTTAGGTTTGGGAGTTCAAAATTAGAAATACTCATCCGATTGGCCTCCGGTTTTTTCCAACACAGCCAGGGCGATGAGTGTGACTTGTGAAAATTGATGGAGTTCAATTCGAACTCCCAGTTTGAGCTCGACGCTCAAATTTACATTAAGCAAGTTAGTTTAGTTTAAAAATGAAGAACTTATGTTTGAGAGTTCAAAATTAGAAATACTCATCCGATTGGCCTTCGATTTTTTCCAACACGGCCAGGGCGATGATTGTGACTTGTGGAAATTGACGGAGTTCAATTCGAACTCCCGATTTGAGCTCGACGCTCAAATTTACATTAAGCAAATTAGTTTAGTTTAAAAATGAAGAACTTAGGTTTGAGGGTCCAAAATTAGAAATACTAATCTGATTGGCCTCTGGTTGGTTCCAGCACGGTCGGGGCAATAGTTGTGACTTGTGGAAACTGACGGAGTTCAATTCGGACTCCCGGTTTGAGCTCGACGCTCAAATTCATCTTAAGTGTGACCAAAATATATAGTGTGACCAACATATTGACCTAAAGTGAGTGAATAAAAATCTATAAATTTAAATAATTTATTGCTTATAATAGTATTTAAATTTTAACTTAAAATAATTTATTACTTATAATAGTATTTAATTTTAACTTATTATTGTTATATATGTATTGTAGGTTCCTTCATCGGGTGGCGTGGGAGGAGACGAGCACGAGGACGAAGATTCATGATTTTTATTTCATTATTATTATTGTTGTGGACATTTTATTATTGTGATGTTGTGGACATTTTTATTATTGTTGTAAACATTTTATTATTGTGATGTTGTGGATATTTTTATTATTGTTGTGGACATTTTATTATTGTGATGTTGTGGACATTTTTATTATTGTTGTCGACATTTTATTATTATGATGTTGTGGACATTTTTATTATTGTTGTCAATATTTTATTATTGTTGTGGACATTTTATTATTGTTGTGTTGTGGATATTTTATTATTGTTGTGTTGTGGATATTGTTAATTGTATTTACACAGGTTATTTTACTAAAAATATATGTATATATTTTTTAAAAATATAGAGACCGATTAGTGACCGAATTCCATCGGTCACTAAAAGTCGTTATCAGCGACCGAATTAATTCAGTCACTGTTCGGTCCCTAAATTAGTGACCGAACAGTGACCGAAATAATTCGGTCACTATTAGTGACCGATGGAATTCGGTCACTAATTCAGTCACTAATTTAGGGACCGCACAGTGACCGAATTAATTCGGTCACTAATTTAGGGACCGAATAGTGACTGAATTAATTCGGTCACTGATAACGACTTTTAGTGACCGATGGAATTTGGTCACTAATCGGTCACTATTTCGGTCACTATTTAGTGACCGATTAGTGACAGAAACCCTTCAGTCATAGATTTACATATGATACACCTGTCTGTTACAGTATGCGAAGTAGTCTTTTACATACGATACATCTGTCTGTTACAGTACACGAAGTAGTCTTTTACAAGTGATGCACCTGTTTGTTACAATACACGAAATAGTCTTTTACATACGATACACCTGTCTAATATAGTATAAATTTAACAGTTTTTTGACTTGTGTTAATGATAGGCACGGTTTTTGACGCACCAGTTAAAATTACGACCAGAGCATCCCTAAAGAGATCCCCCATTTTTCCGTTGGGATTGCCGGGGTAAGGGACAGTCCTTATCTGACATTTAATACTTCATTTCAAATATTATTTGATAGTGATTTATTAGAGAAACAAGTGATTTAAAATTTATTTAAGACTAAGAGAATCTAAAGGTCCATTTATTTTCAAGTTAAACCGAACCAAACTGAATTTAATTCGATTTGGTTTGGTTTGGTTTCATGGGACTTCGATTTAGTTTGGTTCGGGTTGAGTTTGAATTTGGTTTGGTTTGGTTTTGTAGTACCCCGAAAAATCTATTAATTAAAAATTATGGATAAATTAAATTTTATCAATTAATAAATTCAATTAGTTAAAACGGTACACATCATTATTGCATGCGTATAAACCCCTATAAAAATTTCGTAAAAATAGTAGTTATACTTTAAACAATGTTCTCTAATGACCCATCATGAAATTTGGGCATAGAAAAATAATTTGAACTAAGTTTAAGAAATTACGCGACTTATTATCGTAATTAAGGAATAAGTTGAAGAACCCATTATTTTATGACCTAAAGGGGATTATAAATTAAAATAAACATGTGGATAGACTTTAAATAATATGGGTTAATAGTCCATTATGATAATCGGACCAATGGACAATCTTGGCCCATGAATAAATTCTCTAACAAAAGGATAATTAAACTCATTAAGTAAATTAAGTATATGGGTTGTACAATTGAGCCATACATAAGTTATTGGGCCAAAAGCAAGAGCCCAAATGAGGAATAAAAATTAGAAATATTGGGATAAATAATATTACATCAAATTAAAATAAGAAATTGAATGAATAAATAAACTTAAATAAGAATAAAAGGTGAATCAATAGAATTAAACTAAAACCCATTAAGTTAAATTAGTAATGAGTTATCCTAAGGGTCCAAGCATGAATTGTTGGGCCCAAATGTGAAGAGCCCATCATGGGATGGGAGCTAATTAAGTGAAATTCGTACTTAAAATAATTAATAATTAGAAAAGGGTTAAGATAAATACTAATTAACCCAAAATTATCCAAAGAAGGAGTCCTCATCCCATCCTAACCCTTGACCACGAAATTAGATATCTCTTCAAGCCAATTAGGTGACAAATGCTAGAAAGGAGGAAGATAAATGAAGAAATTCGGAGTTAATATTTAAATAAATTAAAAAGGGGTAAGATAATGACTAAACTAGCTTATAAATATCCTTACAAGAGTCCTAAACCTACCCAAACCCTCTACCCACGAAATTAAATCTCTTCCCCATCCTATTAGGTAGATAATTGCTAGAAAGTAGGTGGATAATTTCTAATTTCGGAGTTGGAAGAGAAGAGAAGAGTTTGGAGTTGTATGGACTCTATTACCACCCTATACACCTCTCATATGACCCTATCAACCCCATAGAACGTGGTGAGAGTTCTGGAGGACGAAGAGAAGGAGTTCTGGACGTGGAGAGCAAGGGGAGAAAGCTTGGATCAAGGAGGGATTTCTCTTATTTTCGTCATTCAAACTAGGGCTTTCTTACTTCACGAAAAAGGTAGGCAATCTCTCAAGATAAAATCGTGAAATAATTACCCTAGGTAGACTTCATGTACCTCTTCAAAAGCCCTATGGTTTCGTTGTATTCTGTTCATCCATTTGGGTGAATTTAATTCATGAAACCCTACTGTCCCTGCACGTACTTGTTCCCATGCTATGAGAAACTTCTCAATGATACTATAGTGCAATAGCTTTCAAACGCCCTTAGTTTCGTTCTATTTTGATCTCCCATGAGGGAGAATTAATTCTTTGAAACTCTGTCAGATACATGCACCCAACCCTTCATGATTGCTTGTGAACCCCGTTTATGCTTGACTTTAGATCATGATAAAATTATCATAAATACTACATCTTGTTAGCTTTTGAACTCCCTTAGTTTCGTAATTTTTCATCATGTATACACCTCTAATTAATTCGTTGAACCCTGACTGTGCCTGTTTAGGTCACCCAAAAGTAACATGATCAATGCATATCTAAACATTGTCTATTTTCAAATTAATCGTGCATGTTGATAGATATACATGTCTAATTTCGTTTAAAACTAGTTTCGTGCTTTTTGGATCACCGTACGATTTTATACTGAATTTATAATGACCCTCTGTCAAGAAGGGTCCACCCAGAGAAAAAGAGAAAAAAGGCCGGACATCCTTGATATCGCGGCGGCGCGACCCGCCGCGATACTGAGAGGACGCGGCTGGCTAAGGCGACACGTTCATAACGCGGCTGCCTGTGCCGCCGCGATTCCAGCGCAAGCCGCTGTCGCGCCCGGGCCGGCGACCGCGACAGTAATCGTGTCCGCAACCCCGTCGCGATACGCTGCTTAACGCGCCCATGCGCCCCGTCGCGACATGATCGCGACGGAAACCCCCGTCGCCTTCTTGAAATTTCGGCCAGAACAAATAATTATGCTCATATCCCTGCTGATTAGTCTATATACTCCTTAATTAGCCATAATTAACCCATGTTATAGTTAATTCGACTTGGTAAATTAATAAATGACATTAATGATATAAATTTAATTATTTAAAATGACATTTGCACGACTTGTCATATCCTCAAGATTTCTTTACACTTACGCACACACAACATTATTAATTGCTATTTGACCTTGATAAATTATGTAATAATGTATTCGGTTAATTAGCGAAATAAATGACTAAATTACCCTATTTATTAAATACAATTGTTTTCATTTTACTCGCACATTTTATCTACCGTTACCGTTTTCCCTCGACCTTCGAGCACTCGAGGCACGATGAACCCGTTTTTACACACTTTCCCTTGACTTGGACCACCTCTCCACCGGGAATACTCTCGACTGGACCAAGGACTCCTTGTCAAGACCTCCGTAAGTCTTCTTGGCTTTGGCGCACGTCCTTAGTCAACGAGTTGGTTGTATCCCAAAACCCGTTACACCTTAGGGATCAGTACGATCCTGCCTTAGTGTATTCCTTCTTGTCTTGGGTTCACACCGGACTACCTGACCCGTGTACATGGCACGGTTAAGGAGGCGGTTGTGAATTCTACCAGACTACCGGTACCCGACCTGGTGCCGTGCAACTGTTACTATCGTGTGTTTCTCATCATTTTACGAAAATGTCCCTATCTCATCTACTATCTCGATACTCTCATCTGTTCACGTTCTCTCTACACTCTCGTCTAGTTCATCTACTACTCTCATCTATTCTTGGTACTCTCTTGGCCATTTTGTGATTGTCTAAGATAAAAAACATGACTATGCTAGGCAACATTATAAGGGCCCGATCTGGTCCTTGGGAGGAGCACCCGAAAGGCTATAACTCGCGGGGGTTTAATGATTAGGTGATGGCATACACCAAACACATGACTATCAAGATTTAATCTAAGACAATTCACAAACATTCCTGTACATGATACTTGACTTGTGGTTGATAAAATGATCAACCAAACACACGTTACTTGCTATCGTGACTAGTGCACTGTTGTGCAACCATACACGCTATCTCGTTACATGGCCAGTTCTTTAACATCCTAGTTTTGCAATAATCTTGTGAAATGTATTACCGTTCACTTGTTATCTTGTACTATTACTCTCTTGACTATACTTGATCGTTCTCTCTAGTTAACCTGCGTTACAAGACATTAATCACTTAAAGCATGCTTGTTTACACGAGATATTAAGTCCTACTGAGCGTTATCGCTCACCCTTCGTTATTTGTCATTGTGTTTTCAGGTAAGTCGAATGATGACCTTACACACAACAACGGGATTGGACTGGAGTGATGAGCGTCCTGGAGTCATAGCGATGGATTGTCCCCAGTACCCTAGAGTTAGTTTAGTTAGTTGCTCAGTTATCATTTCCAAATGTAATGAAGTCATTGAGCCCTATGTTTTAGCTCTGAATTAGTGGTTGTAATAGTTTAAATGAATTATCAATAAATGATGAGTTTTAATTGCAATTATTGTTCATTAGTTGCTCTGATATTTGCGAATGTATGCGCAATTTACGTTACCATACTCGTTGTTCATGCCTCCCCGATTTATTCCGCTGCTAAATTGGCGGGGCATGACAGTTGGTATCAGAGCCTAGGATGTCCTTATTAGGATATTTTTGGTCTTAGGATGTTCTAGGTGAACTGCCCTGACATGTGTCTAAGTCAACTACAATACCTATGTGAGGATTGGGTAGAACCATGGTTAAGATCTGAATACATTTATCTATATATATGTATCAACTTAAATATTACTTTAGCACCCTAATGCCAACCCTATTCTTGAAGTAACTCTTAATGGACTCCGAACGTATGCCCCTACAAGACAAAATGAGGTCAACTCGAAAGTTAGTCCAATCATGTCAGAAAGTCGCCCAATTGCTGAAAGGAGCCTTGAGGATGACCAAGACGATTAGAAAAGCGGCTAAAAAGAACGAGAGGAAAAGACACAACCAAGACAAGAAGGTGAACACACAAAAGAAACATAGCAAGATCATCTGCCTTCATTGTAGCAAGACAGGTCATGTGACTAAGGAATGCTGGCGGAAAGTAGGAGCATGTTTGCGATGTGGCAGTTTGGAGCATCGGATACAAGACTGCCCTCTTCTAAAAGAACCACACACTAACGCCAAGGATCTCAGCTCTATGACAATAGAGAATCAACCAAACGATGATAAGAGAATGAAAGGAGAAGTGAAGCGGAAGGAATTTTGTAAATTTTGTAAAAAGCCAGGGCATCGAATTGATAATTGTTGGAAGAAATTGGGCAGATGTTTGCGTTGTGGAAGCCAACAACATCGCGTCATCGATTGCCCAATAAAGAAGAACCAAACTCCACGCCAACAATAGTTACAAGCTCTTGTGGATATAAATCATGCCAATAAAGGTAGACAATGTATCATCACTAAACATAGTTAAATTCATATCATTTTCTTAATAGCAAAGTCTTAAGTGTGGGAGATGATGGAATGAAATATTCCGAGTAGATAGGTAATCGTATCATATCATATGAATTTGGGGACCAAATTCTATTTAAGTGGGGGAGGATGTAGTACCCCGAAAAATCCATTAATTAAAAATTATGGATAAATTGAAATTTTATCAATTAATAAATTCAATTAGTTAAAACGGTACGCATCATTATTGCATGCGTATAAACCCCTATAAAAATTTCGTAAAAATAGTAGTTATACTTTAAACAATGTTCTCTAATGACCCATCATGAAATTTGGGCATAGAAAAATAATTTGAACTAAGTTTAAGAAATTACGTGACTTATTATCGTAATTAAGGAATAAGTCGAAGAACCCATTATTTTATGACCTAAAGGGGATTATAAATTAAAATAAACATGTGGATAGACTTTAAATAATATGGGTTAATAGTCCATTATGATAATCGGACCAATGGACAATCTTGGCCCATGAATAAATTCTCTAACAAAATGATAATTAAACCCATTAAGTAAATTAAGTATATGGGTTGTACAATTGAGCCATACATAAGTTATTGGGCCAAAAGCAAGAGCCCAAATGAGGAATAAAGATTAGAAATATTGGGATAAATAATATTACATCAAATTAAAATAAGAAATTGAATGAATAAATAAACTTAAATAAGAATAAAAGGTGAATCAATAGAATTAAACTAAAACCCATTAAGTTAAATTAGTAATGGGTTATCCTAAGGGTCCAAGCATGAATTGTTGGGCCCAAATGTGAAGAGCCCATCATGGGATGGGAGCTAATTAAGTGAAATTCGTACTTAAAATAATTAATAATTAGAAAAGGGTTAAGATAAATATTAATTAACCCAAAATTATCCAAAGAAGGAGTCCTCATCCCATCCTAACCCTTGACCACGAAATTAGATATCTCTTCAAGCCAATTAGGTGACAAATGCTAGAAAGGAGGAAGATAAATGAAGAAATTCGGAGTTAATATTTAAATAAATTAAAAAGGGGTAAGATAATGACTAAACTAGCTTATAAATATCCTTACAAGAGTCCTAAACCTACCCAAACCCTCTACCCACAAAATTAAACATCTTCCCCATCCTATTAGGTAGATAATTGCTAGAAAGTAGGTGGATAATTGCTAATTTCGGAGTTGGAAGAGAAGAGAAGAGTTTGGAGTTGTATGTACTCTATTACCACCCTATACACCTCTCATCTGACCCTATCAACCCCATAGAACGTGGTGAGAGTTCTGGAGGACGAAGAGAAGGAGTTCTGGACGTGGAGAGCAAGGGGAGAAGCTTGGATCAAGGAGGGATTTCTCTTATTTTCGTCATTCAAACTAGGGCTTTCTTACTTCACGAAAAGGTAGGCAATCTCTCAAGATAAAATCGTGAAATAATTACCCTAGGTAGACTTCATGTACCTCTTCAAAAGCCCTATGGTTTCGTTCTATTCTGTTTATCCATTTGGGTGAATTTAATTCATGAAACCCTGTTGTCACCATGAACCCGAAATCTCATGTTTTCTCTAATCCCCTGCACGTACTTGTTCCCATGCTATGAGAAAATTCTCAATGATACTATAGTGCAATAGCTTTCAAACGCCCTTGGTTTCGTTCTATTTCGATCTCCCATGAGGGAGAATTAATTCTTTGAAACTCTGTCAGATACATACACCCGACCCTTCATGATTGCTTGTGAACCCCGTCTTGGGTTCACACCGGACTACTTGACCCGTGTACACGACACGGTTAAGGAGGCGGTTGTGACTTCTACCAGACTGCCGGTACCCGACCTGGTGCCGTGCAACCGTTACTATCATGTGTTTCTCATCATTTTACGAAAATGTCCCTATCTCATCTACTATCTCGATACTCTCATCTGTTCACGTTCTCTCTACACTCTCGTCTAGTTCATCTACTACTCTCATCTATTCTTGGTACTCTCTTGGCCATTTTGTGATTGTCTAAGATAAAAAACATGACTATGCTAGGCAACATTATAAGGGCCCGATCTGGTCCTTGGGAGGAGCACCCGAAAGGCTATAACTCGCGGGGGTCTAATGATCAGGTGATGGCATACACCAAACGCATGACTATCAAGATTTAATCTAAGACAATTCACAAACATTCTTGTACATGATACTTGACTTGTGGTTGATAAAATGATCAACCAAACACACGTTACTTGCTATTGTGACTAGTGCACTGTTGTGCAACCATACACGCTATCTCGTTACATGGCCAGTTCTTTAACATCCTAGTTTTACAATAATCTTTTGAAATGTATTACCGTTCACTTGTTATCTTATAATATTACTCTCTTGATATACTTGATCGTTCTCTCTAGTTAACCTGCGTTACAAGGCATTAATCACTTAAAGCATGCTTGTTTACACGAGATATTAAGTCCTACTGAGCGTTATCGCTCACCCTTCGTTATTTGTCATTGTGTTTTCAGGTAAGTCGGATGATGACCTTACATACAACAACGGGATTGGACTGGAGTGATGAGCATCCTGGAGTCATAGCGATGAATTGTCCCCAGTACCCTAGAGTTAGTTTAGTTAGTTGCTTAGTTATCATTTCCAAATGTAATGAAGTCATTGAGCCCTATGTTTTGGATCTGAATTAGTGGTTGTAATAGTTTAAATGAATTATCAATAAAATGATGAGTTTTAATTGTAATTATTGTTCATTAGTTGCTCTGATATTTGCGAATGTATGCGCAATTTACGTTACTATACTCGTTGTTCATGCCTCCCCGATTTATTCCGCTGCTAAATTGACGGGGCATGACAGGTTTCCTAAAAATCTTCTATAAACCAAACCAAACCATGAACACCCCTAGGTGTTAGAGTGGCAGATGTTGGAGCCAAAGGAAGAGAGGAAGATGGGTGAGGAGAAGAAGAGGAGGCGGAAGGAGGAGGCCGACGAGAAGAAGAGAAAGGAGGAGGCGAAGAAGAGGAAGGAGGAGGAGGTGAAGAAAAAGAGGAAGGAGGAGGAGGAGGAGCAAAAGCGGAAGGAGGGAGAGAAGGGAAAGGAGGAGGAAGAGAAGAAGAGGAAGGAGACAGAGGAGGTGGAGAAGAAGAAGAGGGAGGAGGAAGAGAAGAAGAGGAAGGAGGAGGAGGAGAAGAAGAATGAGGAGGAGAAGAAAAAGAGAAGGAGGAGGCAGAGAAGAGAAGGAGGAGGAAGAGAAGAAGAGGGAAGGCGAAGGAGAAGGAGAAGAGGAAGGAGGCGAAGAAGAAGAAGTGAGAGGAGGAAGAGAAGAAGAGGAAGGAGGCGGAGAAGAAGAAGAGAAAGGAGGAGGACGAGCAGAAGAGGAAGACAGATGAGGAGGCGGAGAAGAAGAAGAGAAAGGAGGAGGACGAGCAGAAGAGGAAGACAGATGAGGAGGCGGGGAAGAGAAAGGAGGAGGACGAGTAGAAGAGAAAGACAAAGGAGGAGGAGAAGAAGAGGAAGGAGGAGGCAGAGGAGGAGAAGAAGAGGAAGGAGGCGGAGAAGAGGAAAATGGAGGAGGAAGAGAAGAAGAGGAAGAGACGTCATATTTCTCCATCCTCTATGTCCAGACGAGTTTCAGTTGGGACGAGAAAAGGCGGCAACTGGAGATATATACGGTAGAGTAACATTAACCGAAGAAGATACATAACTTTAACGTTCTGTTATAGTAACCTTAACATTACATTATAGTAACATTAAGGCCCCATCATGGTAACATTAAAGTTCCCTTACAGAACATTCTTTTATTTCTTATTCTGTCGCAGCCAGAGGATTATTGGTACTACAAAGCTCCGAAAGTCAATGTGTCCACTTCCGAACCGATCTTTGTTAGCTCTCAGGAGAATACAGACACACTTCCAACAGGCAAGAAAGAGGGGAGATGAGATTATGTTGCCCGGGAAGTATTAGGAGTGGTCGAAAAGTCTTGGATTGAAAGATTTCTGAATGAGTGCATATTACTTAGTAGGTGTTATAGTACATGTATTTCCTTTTTATAGTTCAAAGTTTTTCTGTTACATTATATTAGTTTGTCTATTACTGTATGCCATCTCCATTCTTAAAGAAGATGTACACATTTCTTACATGTAGTGATTAGATGTTCGACGACACTCTCCAAGGATACGATAATTTCCTCACATTTATGAACATTTAGGACCTATTGTTCGGGGGGCAAAGCGAATCAGCTATAATTGACTGCTACGTCAACACTTACTTGCTTCTCCCCCGTCAAGAGAACCCAAGTATTTTTAATACTTTTGGATATATGGGAGCCACTTTAAAATGTTACGTTCAATCGTGCAAAGATGATAAGAGCAAACAACAACATCTCGATTACGCTTTCCAAAGACTGGACCGTGCCCCAACTGAATTAGACTTCCTCTTCACCCCCATGCACGTTGGGACGAACTATTGAGATCTTTTGGTCATCAATATTAAAGAAAAAGAGTTCCACTTGTACGATTCATTAAGAAACAAAAATCATCCTGACATTCTAGAATACGAAAGTGTCTAGTGTTACATACAAGGCTTACATTTGTTACAGAGCATGCACACTTATGTTACATATGTTATAGTAAATGTAAATCAACTAATTGGAACTATTTGTTACTTTTTTCATGGAGGTGGACATACTGAGAAGATACATGAAAGGTAGGGACCTTGATACAGCAAATTGGTCACTACGCTACCCTGACCTATGCCCATAGCAAGGATCGGGAGACGACTGCGCCATATTTACTTGAAAATATATGGAGTGTCTGGCATGTAGGGACACTCAAAGTTTCCCCTTCACTCAAGTACTCCATGCCATCAATCAACCTCACACACAACAATCAACCATCTTCTCGAAACGGCAAACCCTTCTTTCAGGATGACATGCCAAGCGTGTGAGCTAGGTTCGCCGTCCTCCTCATCAAAGTGTACTTCAATGCACAAGAACGTTTAGAGCGTATATAATTCAAGGCGAAGAACCATAGTTGCCGCACGTATAATTTCCTACTTCACAAGTAATTATATTGTACATTTACTTGAGGAAACACTTGTTTATTTATTACAGTGAGGACACTATCCTACTAACGTTTTCTATTACAATATATATAAAAATCTAATACATTATATATAATAAGTGGTTACATTAGAACTTACAGTTCGAGCACTACACTCTTACAGTTCTACATGCAGTACGACCACTACACTCTTACAGTTTTACTAGCAGTACAAGCACTACACTATTACAGTATACGTAATAACCTGTTACAGTATTTACTTATTTTGATTATAATATATATAATAGCATGTTATAGTATGTACATATTGCTAACATGTTGAATTTGCATGATAGAGAGCACACACAATGGATTATATAGCAGCCAATGAAGGCTGCATAAAATGAAAATATATTACAAAACAAGCCTCACAACAATAACTCCCTATACTCCCTAAGCCGATGACTCGGGGGAGGAGGGAGGGGAGGAGGATTGAAGAGGGGAGGGAGGGGAGGAGAAACAGATGGATTTTGCCTTAGGGCCGATGTCATGGCGAATGTTGGTGAGGCCCTTGTTGTTATTGCCGTACAGCCGAAAGGCTTTCTCTAAAGTCATCCTCCAACCAGTGTAAAAACTCCTCCAGAAGTCGGGGTTGAAGGCTTCTTTAGCCAGAGGCGTCGGTTCTTTTCCATCTCTGTGGGGAGCACCATCAGATGAAGACATCTGCAAATAAAGAGGAAAAAGACGAGCAAGAAAGGTAGGAAGAAGAAGACTCAGAGAAGCTTAGGAAGGGTAAGTATGAGGACGTGGGTTCCTCTTATAGTTGTGAAGAATGGTTCACGGGGAAGAAGATAAGGGTTAAATGAATGCACGTCATGTCACAATGTGTAAGTGATGTCAATGGTTGCTGTAAGTGTGCTATACACGTTATGTAAGTGCAACTTCTATCGATGTCAGTTCACAGACCTTCGAAAGGACAAAAGGGTAAAATGGGAATGGGAAAAAGACATTCGAAAGACGGAAGGGTAAGAAGGGAATAGATAAAAGAGACAGATGTAAAAGAGACGGAACTGGTGAATCGAGGGTCCTAAATAGTGACCTCTTAAAAGTAGACTCTAAATTAAATCAGGCGAAAAAATAAGGACTCTACGTCTTCTAGTATTTTAACAAGAACTAGAAAAAAATAACATCTTCTGACAAAGACTCCTAATTAATTTTTCTATTTTTTTATCAACGATAAATTTAATATAATTGGCTGAAACTTAAGATGAGACATTTAATAATGTAAATTGGAGAGTTAGTAGATCTGTCTGTGTTTTACTTTTTACACTCTCTGCACTAATAAATCCAGGCTATATGATCATGGATTGGGTGTGAAACCACTCGCCTTCGAAGATGAGATGAGATGAAGCGCTGTTCTCAAAGACCAGGACTACTATCTCGGGCAGTCCTCCGACACACTCACTTTTGGGATAGATTTTCTTTGGAGTTCTAGGTAACTCCCATTTTACCTTGACTTGTAATCGGTTTATTTCTATTCTCATACTCTTCTTTTTAAATATAATAAATCGGCCCTCTTGAGTTTTGAAATAATAATAATAATAATAACCACTCCCCTGCGGACGTTGTCCCGCAGAACAATTTGCAAAGTAACGAAGGCGTACGTGTGCTTCGCAAAGGATTGGACATGTAGCATTTGATATCTCTAATATCCTTACGTATAACGTCCATAATTGACGTCGATAGGCTAAACTAGCTGCTGAGACGGTCGACGTCTCATTGATGCAACCGATATCGAGCTCCTGCAATCTGAAACCAAGGGAAGAGAGAGGAGTCTAGACGAGAGGATCGATGTTCGTGATAGTCAAAGCTTGGGGCGACAGCTCCTCCCATGGCGACCTGTTTCCTGTCGGAAGTTCAACACGGGATATAGATCGATAGGCTCAAGAAAAAAAAAACATGCATATTCTTGGTCATCTCTCTCTCTCTCTCTCTCCAATCGGGTCTGCTGCAAACGCTTTCGTTGTTATACAAGATTACATAATATATAGAGATTTTTAAAAATAATTTTATTTAAAATATTTACACAGATCTAACATATTTATAATTATATATCTCTACTGATTCAGTGTAACTTATATTTTTTTTATAATTTATATTTTTATTTACAATTTATATAATTTTGGTATAATTTACATTTGTTACTGCTATAGTAACATAGGTCGGTTCCTGCCGAGGTGACCGTTGACACTACAGCAAAATTGGACTGTACTTACGGCAAAAAACCATAAGTGTTACGTGAAATTTCGTAAGTAAAGACTTATCCTTACGAAATTACTTACGATCATAAAGCGATAGCGTAGCAACCGATGCTATAGATCTAGCTACGGTTTGTCAATTGTAAGTGTTACCATTGATTTTAAACCGTAAGTGTAAAATTTATACTTACACAAAATAACCGTAAATAAATGTAATATAAAATTATAATTATTTATTCTTTTTTTATTTACAATTGTTACACTTTTGAACTGGAAGAATTTAACCATAGTAATTTTTTTTATTGTAATAACAATATCTATAAATATTTCATAGCTATAGTGATAAATCTATTCTCTTTTACTATCAATTTTCATCAGTCTCACAAAATACATTTTAAGATAATACATAATTTTATGTGATTCGCCTGCATTATATTCAATCATACATCCATCATTGATCCACCTATACATGCATCACTTATCAACCACAAGCAAAAGACAATACATGATAATCATGATTCGATCCATTGCACAAGAAAAATTCACAAAAATTTTTGTCGTATGTACAAAAAACATTGTTCATCAATCATTTGGTCAAGTTGATATATTGCCAACAAAAATGATTTGATCTCAAAATAAGTTTCAAAAAGCTGGCAGTGTAGCAGCTGAACATGTTGATTTCCTTCCCGAAAGGTGTGCAGTGGCCGAGCCCTTGATGATCCTTCACTGCGATGTCCAAAGCATGCTCTCACCACCCTTGATGATCCTTCACTTTGTTCACCATTTTTTTCAAAAATTGAGTGATTGCAGATTTGCAGGTACCACAAGTAAGAAATGTACAGTATAAGAAATTTCTAGAAACTATGCAACTTGGTTTATTGTTTGTGGCCAATTATGAGCTCTCTCTGTTTTTCCGGAAAGGAGGATGGCAAGAAGAAACATGTTCCTCCACATGATGAACCAATCTACCAAAAAAAACAAAAAAACATACTATATTCAGAGCAAAACATGCATGCCCTATCACCATGAACGTTCCCAAGAGTATATATTCACAAGGAAGGAACACATAGTATCTGACATATACTGAAACTCTAATACCATTAGAAATAATGTGTGATCATAACATGAAAAAGACATATTACTTCTACTGTATCCATATGCAATTAAATACAGAAAGAAGAATGCTATTGGTAAGAACATAGATGAGAAATAATGCAAATTCTTTCATTGTAGAAATTACAATATAGATGCACAATTCTTTTCCAATGTTCATTGCTCCTGCATCCTTGCTTTTGCTATGTGGGTATTTTCTTCTCATTGTGGAAAGTTTGCATTATTTTCTGCTCCATGTCTTTGTCTGCTGCAAATCTGAGTCAGTTGCAATCAATTGAGCAGGCAAACTCAAATGCCTACACTACATACGCAACCTCTCTTGGCATCTCATTCCTCCTCCACTCTCCTGGTCTAGGGTAATTTGCCTCTGACAGACTGACAGATGAATGCTGATGACTAGTTTACTGGAATAGGTGCATCTTTGTCCCCATTCCATCCTTCCACTTGACAAGAAATGTTTGATAACTAATGGATGTCATAGACACTGTCTTGATGTGGTGATTTTTTAGATAAACCTGAATTCTCCTTCCTACTTCCTCTAAAAAATGATATTATTGATTCTATAAAATGCAAAAAGATATTAACAACTACTTGTTACCTTCCATTTTGTGGATCACCATGTAACCACAACTCTTTTCCATTGCTCTATGTTGACACGAGGGTCAGTTGGAAGCTTCTGTTTGTTTGGTTTTAAGTTAGAATTGAAGTATTTCTTTCTCAATTCTAGCTTCCAAGATCTCCACTTTTAATTCAAATCCTTCATGACCCATTCTCGAGCACATTCTGGAATCTCATATTTTCTGTACATAAAACATTTAACATGTAAGGATAGAATAATTAATTGAAAATTCTCAATATCCACATTTTTGGTATAAACATATTTTTCTGATAATTATGGTAATTTCGAACTAAATTTTATTATCAAAATCCAGTGACACCTTGTCAGTGTACATATGTGCAGAAATGGTGCCGACATGAAACAATATAAATCTTTAAATGATTTTCTGCTGCAAATATGCTAGGGGCTATACCTGGTATTAATTTGAGACGTCACAAAATCGGTCACAAATCTTTCTCACGTTATTGAGAATTTGTGACTGAAATAAAATCAGTCATCATTCGGTCTGTAAAATAGAGACTGATTTACTATTCGATCACTATTTAGGGATCGAATTGTGACTGAATTTAATCAATCTCAAAATATGGAGGCCGAAAAATTCAGTCCCTATTTAGGGACCGAAATAATTCAGTCCCAAATATGGAGACCGAATTAGTACAGTCTCCGTTCGGTCCCTATTTAGGGACCGAAATAATTCGGTCCCAAATATAGAGACCGAAAGATTTCAGTCTCTATTCAGTCCCTGAATAGGGACCGAATAGGGACCGAAATTATTCGGTCCCAAATATAGAGACCGAATTATTTTGGTCCCTATTCAGTCCCTGAATAGGGACCGAATAGGGACCGAACTTGTTCTGTCCCAAATATAGAGACCGAATAATTTCGGTCCCTAAATATAGAGACTGAATAGGGACCGAAATAATTCAGTCTCAAATATAGAGACCGAATTATTGCAGTCTCAATTCGGTCTCTATTTAGGGACCGAATAGGGACCAAAATGAATCGGTCTCAAATATAGAGACCGAATTATTTCAGTCTCAATTCGGTCCCTATTTAGGGACCGAATAGGGACCGAAATGAATCGGTCTCAAATATAGAGACCGAATTATTTCGGTCCCTATTCAGTCTCTATATTTAGGGACCGAATATGGACCAAAATTATTCGGTCTCTATATTTGGGACCGAATAATTTCGGTCCCTATTCGGTCCCTATTTAGGGACTGAATAAGGACCGAAATAATGCGGTCTCTATATTTGGGACCGAATAATTTCGATCCCTAAATAAGGACCGAATTGAGACTGAAATTATTCGGTCTCTATATTTGAGACTGAAATTTTCAGTCTCTATTCGGTCCCTATTTTGGGACCGAATAGGGACCGAAAATTTCGGTCTCTAAATCGGTCTCTATATGCGCTTTTTCTTGTAGTGAAATCCTAATTCTAATATGATCCCTGAGCCAACTGAAAATAATAACTACCTCTAATATGATCTCTTTTTTAACATTTATATGTTAGTTGTTAACAATTTTTTCCCATCGGTTTCCATCCTAGAAGCCAAATATCTCACCCCCAAGGAATCTCTTCAGTATTCCTATTTTCACTAATAAAATAATCACATAACATGCAGATGAAAAATATTTCAATAAAGCATAAAAAAAAGAAATTAAAGATACATGGATCCAAAGACAGCAACTTCCTTCTCGCCAAAGAGCAGGGTCTCAGAATCCTTAACCTTCAATTCGCTATACTTCCATGAACTATGTACTGTGTCATATTTAAACATGTACATCTACACAAGGTGACAAAGAAGATTAAATCCAAAAAACTCAAACAAAATGGTTAGAACTTGGGTGCTCGTGACACATTATGGAGGGAAACAAAAGTAACTCCAAGGTCGAAATAAACACCCAACATAGTGAGGGTACAGTCCATAACGATGTCAGGTAAACAGTGCGACCATTGCTTTCACAATGGTGGGCTCCAAGGGAGCTGAGTTGCTCCTATCTTCAGTCCAACTGCTGCAACCTCTTCCCCCTATAGAAGAAAAGAGAAAAAGACAAAAAATCCATATGAATATGGTGTGAATTATGGTAAACCCAGTAGAAGCATGTGCAGATCAGATGAAGATATTCGTAACCTTGGCTAGATTCTTAAAGAATGTGATGGTATCTTTAAGCATCATCCTGAACCTATAAAAGGATAAATATTTGAAAATGTTAGAATAATGGTTGTTGAGATAAACTAGAGGAAAATAAATCAAACCACAAACTTAGACGATGTGCTGAATACAAGGATGTAAGCATGCTTAATCCCAAATCTAAATAAGAGAACCATATGCATATGCATATTAGAATTCTGAATATAAGTAATATCTAGCCAATAGGCACATTAGGCAGTAAAAGGGTAATTAGGTTTTATTACAATTATATGTTGGCAAAGACTGCAATAACAACCCAATTTTAGATAGCATAATAAACAAATGCCAGCCTGTAGACGCAATCAGAGGGGGAAAAGGTGTGCCATTCATATATGCCATTTTGTAAAAGGAGTGGTGATGTTTCTTGGACATCATAGGATGGTGAATAACAACATGCTTCCACTCTCTTGACTAAAAAACAGAGCATGATATAGAGAACACAAATACCAACATAAATGATGCTAGGGTTGCCAATACATTTTTCAACTAGTAGAAACACATCCATGCAAAGCGGTTGACCCCAGAAGAAAAAAATGCAATGCCTATAGTGCATGCAAAGATTCTTCAAGCAGATGGAATTGAACTAACTTGAAAACATCTATTTTTTTTTTATGGAAATGGCCTTGCACAATCAGAATAAGTGGAAAAAACCACAGGTGATATCAGCCAAATAAACTATAGTAAATGATGAGACCGCTTGATCGATGATCCTTTTAGGTTTGATAATCTTTTAATTGGTGAGACCGCTTGGATTCTCTGCTTGTGGCCTTTAATTGCATGGATTATAAATAATTTGTCGACACAGAGATGAGGGTTTCCTCAATTTTCTCGTTACATTGATGTGTGAAAAATTGAAGACCATGTGGTTGGTCGGATACTCTTGTTGAGAACTAGAAGAAAAATGTTAATGTCAGTACTCTTTCTCTTCTGTTAATTCATTGCTCAGTTAGATGATTATATATATATAGGATTTTAAATATTTAACAACATGTGTGTGTGGTAACATCTTATAAGCACACGATGTTTTGAATTAGGATAACATACTCAAATCTTTGACAACTCCATCTTGAGAAAAATGTTGAGGTGAAGTGCCTACGAAGCAAAACTACCAACGAATAAGAATGAAAGTCCCAGTAAAGAAGACCTGGGATTATGGCTGGGACTGGGAAGTCCTTTCTGTTCAAACATGTTGCTGCTGAGATGACGAGAGAGAGAGAGAGAGAGAGAGAGAGAGAGAGATGAGAGAGAGAGAGAGAGAGAGAGAGAGAGAGAGAGAGAGAGAGAGAGAGAGAGAGAGAGAGAGAGAGAGAGAGAGATGAGAGAGAGAGAGAGAGAGAGAGAGAGAGAGAGAGAGAGAGAGAGAGAGAGTTTCATGTTATTAACGTGGGACAGATAGAAGAAGAAGAAGAAGATCCAGGCTGTACCCCTAAGTGCTGCAAGATGGGCTTGTTTTTGTTGGGAAGATGAGAAGGGGGTGGGGGCGGTTTCTTCTGATCCCGACCCTTGGTGCCCTCCAAGGTGCACAGGGGCGGAGGAAGGAGAGAGGTGGGGGTTGCAGAGATGAGTACTCCACCTCTTTCTCATCAGCGGCACTGCAATACCCACCACAGATCTTTATCTTTTCCTTCTCCAATGGTGATAGAAGAGAAGAGAGAAGGAGTACAGAAGGTACGTTCAAGGAGGAGATGCTCACCAGTAATCGTCCCTGTAGTCCAGGCCGCGAGTTCTCGCCTGCGGCGTCGCCTTCGCCCTCCTTGCCTGGGCCGCCGCCCTCGCCCTCGCGTTCTTCCCCTTAGGGGAAGCAGCTTCCAGCAAGAGCACCCATCCTCCGAGATCTCTGAAGAATCCCCTTCTTCAGAACACGAACTTTCCAGGAAGATAAACACAAAATTAAGATCATAAAATCGACACAAGCATCAAATCGACGAAGATCCAAGGAACTGGGAAAACTAACAATAAGCTATCAAACAAGAAATTGGCACATCTTAGACGAAAACAGCTCCGAAGATTCAATGTTACCTAGATCCTACCTCTTAGCTGCCTTGAAATTGGGACACTATTCCTGGTGGCCATCTCTCTGTCGTTCTCTTCTGCTTCGGGCGGGACTCCACCCAAAGAGATCGAAAAACACCAAGCAGAAGAGATGTCGTAGACGGTTGGCCAGTCCGGCGATCCTCGATGCCTCCTCTTTGGTGCTAGGCTTCGTTGCCATCTGCCTTCTCCACAATCCTCTTCCTTCTTCTACTCTCTCTCTCTCTCCCCTAGATCGATCTGAGGAGGGATTTGGGGTTTTCAGATGGGAAGGACAGAGGAGGGGTTTCTAGAGAGTGACGTGGGGAGGTTTCATGGGTTTTGAGATGGAGGAAAGAAGGATTTGATTTTTAAGGGGGGATTTTTTACATATCTTTGGGGTTTTATTTCATTTACTTACAGTGTTTATATATCTTCTGATTTTAACAAAAGAAACATGTCACGCTATACATAAAAAGATCAGTCTATATTGACACTTTAAAATAAAAATCGCAACTACTAACGTGTTTACTCTTATGAAACTCAAAACCATAAGAATAAACTGTTACTGTTGGGTTTTACCTAATATTAGTGGTCCACTTGTATTGGGCCGCACGTCTTAAGACACACCATTAGGTCCGGTTAAAGGAACATGTTATTGGGCTTAACCCATTAAGTGCCCAATTGGATCCTGTTATGGGTGGGATCCTGCTCAGGCCTATTGGGACTGGTCCCTCCTCTCTATAAATATGTGTGAGACTCCCCATCAGGTCATACACACAACTACAGACACATAGAGAGAGGAAACCAGACGGAGAGCGCAGCGGGTTACGCGTCTCTCTTCCCGACGTCCGTACGTTGATCGACTTCCGGCGTCGTCTTCCTCCTCACACGTGGGATGGCTTCCGCATCAGGTACACATCCCCAACATGTGGTATCAGAGCCCGTGTTTTGATCTATCGGACCTGTCCGTTCCCGTTCGAACTTGGCTGCATGTTTCTTCGGGTGTTCTGCTCTGCCTTACGGCCGGGACAGTTGGGGGCTGTGTGCGGCGTCGCTACTGCGAGACAGTTGCAGGGGCGACCCCTGCGGCGGCAGGGTCGCATAGGTGCTGCGACTGGACTCTGCACCAGTCCTCCCCACCGGCGCCGTCTCCCCCTCCCACCTGCGTTTAGCCGGCCGCCGCGAAGGGGCTTGCAGGTTAGGGAGGAAGAGAGGGTCGGCAGACCCACCCTCACCGGACGGCGCCGCTGGCGTCCTTTCGGCCGGTGAGGGAAGGAGGGGGTCACCATCAGGCCGTGTGGTAGCAAGGCAGAGGACGGGGTCGTGGGGGCGGTCCGGCCGGGCCGCCGCGGTGCTACCGGCGGCTGGCTGCGCGCAGGGCCGCTGCTGTCCGCCGTGACAGATTAAAAAAAAAAAGGGTTCTGGGCGGCGGCGGCGGCCCTTCCCTCGCCGGACGGCGCCGTCGGCGCCATGTCCGGCCGGCGAGGGAGGCAGCGGGGCCGCCGGCCCCTTCCTTCCCCATGGCGGCGCCGCCCCTCTTCCCCCCTGCGTCTTAGGGTTGGGGGGAGGGGCTACGATCGGGGAAGGAAGAAGATGGGGTTTTTACCCCATGCCCCTATTGTTTCTATAATTAGTTTTATACCCTGTTTGTTTTAGTTATATATCCGATTTCTTTTAGTTTATTGGATCTAGTTTAAAATGGGGTTTTAGTTTTGGATATTGGTTATGGGTATGGGTTTGGATATTGGGTTCATTTTAGAACCATTAAGGATCCATATCCGATACCATTAAGAACTGATTTTTTATTTACATAATATCCATTAAGTATCTAGTATTGTTTTTATATCCTTTTGATTTGAACTGTTATGCCATAAAGTACTTTTGCAAAACAGTGGATATAGAAGCAACTCTGGGGATATATTTGCAATTCTGTGGTTATTTCTGCAAACAGAAAAGGACATTTATGTAACAGCATGCTTAAACTTATGTTTTTTTAACCCCTTTTAATTTAGTTTTAGCATGATTAAAGCTTGTTTATGGACTGATAATTATTGCAATAATCATTAGAGATATTTCCTTTGAGTTTTAACCTCATTACAGTTTTGTTTATGCATGAATATCTCTATTTTCAGATTGCAATAATTATTGTATTTATGTCCTTTTGCTCATATTAAGAGTTACATTGATGCTATTATGAGTTTTGGTGAGATTTTTTGATTTCTAAATGGTTAGGTAGATCACCAAAGTGGCACTAATCATGAAGAATGATAAAATGTAAGCTCTCACCTTACACTTTCTCCACACTTGCACAATAGGTACCTATTTCTTGGCTTGGATGAACTCTCCGTCGGATATTCCTTCTGCCGGACTAGTGACTCCTTGTGCAAGACCTCCGTAAGTCTCCTCTGGCTATGGATTCCCACACGGCCGACGAGCAGGTTGTACCATGAAGTTCTCTTGTGTTAGTGTGCACTCAATTAAGTTTTGATAGTATCAATGATGAGCATTATAGTTGTTTGTTGTCATTTTAATTGGTGGGGAGGATATTTTTGCGTCCCGAATGTATAAGTAGATCACCAAAGTGGCCTTATGCATGAAGGATAATGAATTATTGTCATTAAGAAATTAAAATAACATCAAACTTTGTGTTCTTGGCTTGAATGTGAAATTTAACTCCCAAAGGAGTATTTTATTTTCATGCCATGAGTAGGGTAGAATAGAATTTGTGTGCACGGAGACTATTGAGATTATGTACCCAAAGGTACTCTCTCTTTACATCAAAGTGTATATAAATTTTAGTTCTATCACTTAAGTTATTTTCCTGGGGAGGTTGTCTACTAGCATGTTGTAATTACCGCCCAAAGGAGGAATTATAATGATGCATCAGGACAACTAGTTAAAGTAATTCATTAAGTTGTTAGAATTACTTTACTTCAGTTCACTGTCTCAAAACTTGCTATTCAGTCATGATTTATATGTGAGCATTTGGTTATTTTCATGTTCTTCTCCGTTGTTTGCCCCTTTCACTGGTCAAGTACCGTATCTCAATGGGACAAATTTTACTGAATGGAAACAAAGGGTAATGTTTGCATTAGGGTGCATGGACTTAGATTTAGCATTACGTGAGGATAAGCCTGCTGCTATTACAGCTGCAAGCACTCAGGAACAGAAGACTCATTTTGAAAAATGGGAAAGGTCCAACTGCTTATGCCTTCTGTTTCTTCAGGGACATGTGGGGCAAAGCATTAAGGGATCTATCCCAGATAAGACCATAGCAAGTGAATTTCTTAAGGCAATTAAGGAACAATTTAAAAGTTCAGATAAAGCTAAAGCCAGCACTCTGATGGCTAAGCTTTCCTCAATGAAATACACTGGCAATGGTAGCATTAGGGAACATATCATGATGATGAGAGATATTGCAGCACAACTCAATGTCATGGAGGTTACCATTTCAGACACTTTCCTAGTCCATTTCATCTTAAACTCTCTGCCAAATGAATATGAGGTATTCAAGATCTCCTATAACACACATCAGGCAAAGTGGTCTGTCAACGAATTGATGACCATGTGTGTTCAGGAGGAGGAGAGGTTAAGAGGAGAGAGGAACAATACAGTCATGTTTACCTCTCATAAAGCTTCTGGATTAGGAAAGAAGAAGGGTGTCCAGAAGAAGGACAAGAAGAAAAACAAGTCGAAAGGCAAAATTGACAAGTGCTTCTTCTGCAAACAACCTGGACATGTTAAGAAAGACTGTCTGAAAAGGAAGGCATGATTTGAAAAGAAAGGTAATTTCTCATCTTATGTTTGTTATGAGTCTAATTTAGTAAATGTTCCTAAAGATACATGGTGGATTGACTCAGGTTCTACTGTGCATGTTGCCACTTCTATGCAGGGATTTCTTTCCCAAAGGCCTCCGAATGAGGGTGAGCGAAGCATCTTCTCAGGAAATAAGATGCGCTCACAAGTCAAGGCCATAGGGATTTATAGGATTATTTTGGGATCAGGATTTGTTCTAGATTTGAAAGACACTTTTTATGTACCATCTTTTAGTAGAAATTTGGTTTCAGTATCAAAACTTGATTCAGAAGGTTTTCGTATATGTTTTGGAAACTCTTCATTTGAATTAATAAAGGATTCTATTGTTATTGGTACTGGTTCTCTATCTGATGGTTTATATAAATTGTGTCTTAGCAATGTAAATGAACAATCTCATCATATCCTACATACTTCAGTTGTTGGCAACAAGCGTGGTAGAGTTAATGAAAACTCATCTATGTTGTGGCATAGGAGATTGGGTCATATCTCCATTAAGAGACTTAAGAGGTTAGTGGGAGAAGGAGTACTTCCTACTCTAGATTTCACTGACTTTGAGACATGTGTTGATTGCATAAAAGGAAAGCAAACACACACGCCTAATAAGGATGCCACTAGGAGTTCTCAAGTGCTTGAAATAATCCATACTGATATATGTGGTCCCTTTCCACCCTGTTTGTCTGGCGAAAGGTACTTTGCCACCTTTATAGATGACTATTCTAGATTCATGTATCTCTATTTACTTCTTGAAAAGGCAAATGTCTTCAATGCCTTTAAGGATTTCAAGAAGGAAGTGGAGAAACAATCAGGAAAAGTAATCAAAATAGTCAGGTCTGATAGAGGTGGTGAGTATTATGGTAGGTACACTGAGATGGGACAAAGGCCCGGACCATTAGCAAGATTCCTTAAGGAGGAGGGTATTATACCACAATATACTACCCCTGGCAGTCCATATCAGAATGGAGTTGCAGAAAGAATGAATCGAACGCTTAAAGAAATGGTCAGGACAATGTTAAGTCAATCTACCTTACCCTTGTCCTTGTGGGGGGAGGCCATTAAGACAGCTGCACACATAGTGAACAAGGTTCCTACGAAGGCTGCACCCAAGACTCCTTTTGAGCTATGGTGTGGTAGGAAACCTTCAGTAAGCTACATGCGCACATGAGGGTGTCCAGCTGAGGCCAGACCATACAATCCACAAGAAAAGGCTTTTGATCTCAGAACAACCTGTAGATTCTTCATTGGTTATCCAGAGAGATCAAAGGGGTATAGGTTTTATTGTCCATCACATGTCCCCATCATTATAGAGACAGATAAGGCAAGATTTCTTGAGGATGGTGGAGTCAGTGGGAGTGGACCTTCTCGAGAGATTTCTTTTGAGGAGTTACAGGATCAGGCTGATATACCTGTAGCAACTGACAACTTTATTCCCATGTTCATTCCTCAGAATGACATTGTTGGGGAACAAGAAGTTGTAGTTGGTCCACCTCAAGTGACTCCACAACCAGTAGATATCGTGCATGTTGACCAACCACCTCCTCAGGTGGATCAGAGGCCAACAATACGTCGATCTCAGAGAGTCAAGAAACCTGCCATATCTGATGAGTTTTTAGTGTACCTACAGGAAGATGGTTTAGACAGGGGTGATATTGATGATCTAGTGACGTTTTCACAAGCCATGGAGAGTGAAAAATCCACCTATTGGTTTGAAGCCATGAAGGAAGAGCTTGACTCAATGGCTAAAAATCAAGTCTGGGAACTCGTCAGCTTACCAAAAGGGTCCAAACTTGTTGGATGCAAATGGGTATTCAAAACTAAAGTGGACTCTAAAGGTAAAGTTGAGCGATATAAGGCCAGATTGGTGGCTAAGGGTTTCACTCAAAGGGAAGGTATGGACTATGATGAGACTTTCTCTCCTGTTTCTAAGAAGCTCTCATTCTGGATAGTCATGGCCTTGGTGGCTCATTTTGATTTAGAGTTGCACCAAATGGATGTGAAAACGACATTTCTTAACGGGGACCTAGATAAAGAAGTGTATATGGAACAACCTCACGGGTTTCATGTTGAAGGGAAAGAACACTTGGTATGCAAGTTAAAGAAATCCATCTATAGACTTAAGCAAGCCTCCCGTCAATGGTTCATTAAGTTTAGTGAGATCATAATGTCCTTTGGGTTTAAGGAAACATTATTGATGAATGTTTATACCTAAAGGTCAGTGGGAGTAAGTTCATTATCTTGCTTTTGTATGTAGATGACATCTTGCTTGCCAGTAGTGATCTTGGTTTATTACATGAAACAAAAGCTTTTCTTTCTGAAAACTTTGAGATGAAAGATTTAGGTGAAGCTCAATATGTGTTGGGCATTGAGATCACCAGGGATAGACCATCAAGCACTTTAGGTCTTTCCCAAAAGGCTTATATCTCCAAGATTTTAGAAAGATTTAACATGCAGTCATGCGCACCCGATAAGGTACCCATTGTTAAAGGTGATAAATTCAGTAAATTACATTGTCCCAAGAATGACTTAGAAATGAGGCAAATGGATTATATGCTCACATATAGAAGGTTAGATTAGCTGGAGGTCATTGCATACTCTGATGCTGATTTTGGTGGCTGCCTTGACACGAGGAAGTCCACATCAGGCTATGTGTTCCTCTTGGCAGGGGAGCTATTACCTGGTGCAGTGAAAAACAGAGTGTTACAGTGACTTCCACTATGGCAGCTGAGTTTATTGCTTGTTTTGAGACTAGTGGTCAGACCATTCAATTGCGAAATTTGTTTACAGGTCTACCATTTATGGATTTTATCTCATGGCCTATCAAGATTTACTGTGACAATTCCGCTGTAGTTTTATTCTCTAAGAACAATAAAGCATCCAAGGGTGGTAGAGCCTTGGATATAAAGTATTTTGCTCTTAGAGATAGAGTGAGGAATCATGAAGTGTTTATAGAACATATAGGGACAGATCTATGATTGCTGACCCTCTCAATAAAGGACTACTTGCTAGCATTTTTTTTGTAGTCATGTGGTTCGGATGGGTCTTGTAAGCTCTGGGTCTTGTAAGCTCTGTCAATATGTTATGACAATTTCAGTTGACATTATGTTGTTATTTGTGATCACATCAATGTCATGATTCTTCTATTGTTTTCTGCCTATTCCATTTATTTGTGTATACATGTTGGCTATGGTTTGGCAGAATACATGCTTAAGTGGTGACCAATAGATAAACATTAAGTTTGAGTTTATCTATGATTTCAGGTTTGATGTTCAATTGTAGTGAGTTGGTGGCATTGTGGTACATGGAAGGTGGTGTGTAATTTGAATGCATTTACCGCCATGATCCATGTCATTTGATTTACTATATTTGAACTCTTCAGGTTCCATTAATTGGAGTGGTGTGTGGTTTTGGTTTTAATCATGCGCGCATGTACCGTGTTTTTCCCTTCAGGTGCAGGCCCAAGACATCAAATCTTCAAGAGTCCTTTTAAAACTATATCATTCTATATTATATGTATGTTTTCAAAGGAAGATTTGATGTACTTGTGACAAGTTGGACCAAGTGGGAGAATGTTGGGTTTTACCTAATATTAGTGGTCCACTTGTATTGGGCCGCACACTTTAAGACACACCATTAGGTCCAGTTAAAGGAACATGTTATTGGGCTTAACCCATTAAGTGCCCATTGGATCCTGTTATGGGTGGGATCCTGCTCAGGCCTATTGGGACTGGTCCCTCCTCTCTATAAATATGTGTGAGACTCCCCATCAGGTCATACACACAACTACAGACACATAGAGAGAGGAAACCAGACGGAGAGCGCAGCAGGTTACGCGTCTCTCTTCCCGACGTCCGTACGTTGATCGACTTCCGGCGTCGTCTTCCTCCTCACACGTGGGATGGCTTCCGCATCAGGTACACATCCCCAACAGTTACTATAAGTCAACTTTGTTGTAGTGTGAGGCGCTTCTCGCCAGACTGAGCCGAGACGACCAAGCCGATGAATCCCTTTTGAGGCACGCTTGACCGACGTGTGACGCTGCTCCCGAGCTCACGACCTGACCTGCAATGTCCGCCGCGTGGACTCGGCGGGGAGACACTCCGACGCTCAAGTCAGTTGCTCGCCGAGTAGAATGGTCTAGCGTGGGGGGAGAATAGTGTACCTTTGCCAGTGGAATGTCTGCCCTTTATATAGTGTTAGGACACGTATGTGTGAGCTGGATGAGCCGCCCATCTTGCTAGGAGTTACCGAGATTCTCGCCGGATTGGACGCCGTCAAATCACGATGATCGTGGATGCCACCTGTAGACCTGATCGCTGAGATCGTGGTCTTAATGGCCGTGATTTACGGTCCCACAATTATCGGTTATTACCTCACAATTACGTCAAACTCTTGCTTGAGGTTGGATTCTCAAGAGACCGCTTGGGCCGAGCCGTGGAGAGGCCCGAGATGCATCGCTGATATCAGGTAGAGAACGTCGGCCAATGGCCTTAATGAGGCTGGTTGAACCAAGGTCTGTTCTACGGTAAAACACCTCGCCGATTGATTTAGATGATTTGTATCTGTAGTTCTATGGACTTTCACGAGAGCCTCGGTCGCCAGGTCGGCCTTATCCGAGCTGACGGGGTATCGGCCGAGCTGGGACGGGGGTCAGGCAACTCACCCGTTGAGCAGTTGTCGCTAATCTTCTATGGTGGTCGGCTCTGTGGAGCTAGCCGACCTGCTCAGAAACTACCGTATCAACATTGATTCAATATAATTTACACACTTAAAAATATGTAAGTTTTACTGAGTTAGTATAAGTTGCAGAGAAAGATTGAAAGTTGTAGCAAAATTATGTAAGTGACAGTGAATCAGTATAAGAGGTATAAATTTGTAAATACGATAGATTTGGATATATTAATGAAATATTTTTTAAAAAAATTATTTTAAAATTTCCCTAATATATATATATATATCGGATGTGTATTAGTTTTGGTGTCGTAGGTACGTGGATTTTGACGTTTAGTTCATCACGTCAATATTTTAAAGATTTATAATACTAATTTAGTATCCATCTCGAAAATTACGAATCAGGAAGATGCCGTCAAAGAGACGAAACAGCGAAAGGCAGAAAACAGAAAGGAAAGAGACCTTACTCAAACATCGAATTCTGACATTTTTATTAATACAACATATTAGGCTCACTATTACTAATATATATTAAATATATATTAATGAAATCAAACACTTCCCTAATATATATATTGAATTTGTGCTACTGAAATCTTCATTAACCATGCCACCTGGAGCCTCGTTTGTTCCGTTATGAAACACGGACGCTCTCTATCTACTTCGTTATCATCTAAATCAGAAAGCTTACCAGCTTTTTTTTTTTTTTTTTTGATGGGTGAAAGCTTACTAGTCGGCCAATTCAGGTGTCAAAGAGTGTTAGAACTTGGAATCTTCCACTGGTCGTCTATGGCTGCTGCACAGCAACAATGAGGTCGTCCCCTTCAGCTTCTAAAAAGCGTGGTCGACCTCCGAGAGAGAGAGAGAGATGTTTGAATCAGGAGCGGACATGGATGGCTTCGGGCGCGGCGGACACGCCCCGCTGCTCCTGTCCATGGAAGCAGAACTAGTGGCATGGCGCGACATCCACCGCCGGACCGCCTCCGCCGTCATCCACCGAGTACCCCCGAGCATGCGACTCGACTCCAGCTCCGTCGAGCCGAGGGTCGTCTCCATCGGGCCGTACCACCGCAGCAGGCCGGACCTGATGGCCATGGAGCAGAACAAGTGGCGGTCGCTGGACGTGGTCCTGCAGCTCAACAGGAGCAGGAACCTGGGGGACTACCTCCGCGAGATGGCGGCGATGGAGCCGCGAGCTCGGGGCTGCTACGCCGAGGACGTGGGTTACATGGGGAGCGAGGAGTTCGCGGCCATGCTGTTGCTGGACGGGTGCTTCCTGGCGTTGCCCTTCCTGGGCGAGCAGGGGGTGCCGGGCGCGGGCCGGCCAGAGTGGTTAACCCCGGCGGTGGCGCACGACGTCCTCCTGCTGGAGAACCAGATCCCACTGTTCGTGGTGCAGAGGATTATCGATCTGGCTAGCCTGGCCGCTGGTTCCGATCAGCGATCCGGTTCTTCTCCTTCTGCGCTGCTGCCGAAGCGCGTGGCGGAGACGCTGAAAGATCTTATGGGTCTCCATGCCAACATGGCCATGGAAAGCGCATCCCTCCAGGTGATCGACCGCGCGCGTCTTCCTTTCTGTCTGTCTTCCTCTTTAATTAAGTTCGGTGCTTCCAAGTCCAGTGGTTAGTTTAACATAACTAGCTTAATACTTGATCAACTGTATTACAAGTCATATATGATCAGTTAATTTGCAGTAAAATCCAATTTTCCTTAATGTTTAAAATATTTTTTTATTAATGCATGTTATTCGTCATAATTCATGAAGAAAAGGCAAGTACTTGTGCTATATTAATACCACCCTACCTACCTTGAGTAAATTTAACCGGCTCTCCCTAATCAGTTAGATCAAGAGAGAGCACCCAACATTATAGCTCTTAAAAAGATGCTATATGAAAATTAAATTCTCCACCAAGTTTAATTTATTACTACATGTACTGAGCGGCACATAGTCTTTTTTAATCACAAAGAGGCAACCTTTATATATATGATCTGAAAATTCTCCATTTTATATTATATAAAGGGCTAATTAAACATTAATGTTATTACGTATTAATCATTCCGTATTATACGCAACCACGCAGGTGCACCACCACCTTCTCGACCTACTCCACTCCATGTTTTTCCGCCCAGTCTTCGAGTCAGAAGCGCCGGAGGCCGCAAGGGGGAGCTCCAACTCCAAGAAAGAGAAAGACCAACCGAACGGTGGCGGCCGCACCCCCGTAGGCGCCGGGCTGCGGACGCTGCTGTGCCTCCTGCCGTCGGCGTGGGAGCTGCAGGACGCCGGGGTCAAGCTCAAGACGAGGGAGCAGCGCGGGCTGCTGGACGCCACCTTCCGCGAATCCACCATGCAGGTCCCCTTTCTGCGCGTCGACCGCTTCACGGCGTCCCTCCTCCAGAACCTCGTCGCCTGGGAGAGCACCCACCCCAGCGCCGGCAACGGGGTCACCGTCTATGTCCTGTTCATGGACCGGCTGGTCCGGACGGGCAGGGACGTCACGGTGCTCGCCGAGAAGGGGATCATGGAGCACCGGCTGGGCGGGGACGGCGAGATCCCCAGCCTATTCGATGGGATCGCCGCCGGGTTGCCGCTGGAGCTCGACGGGGCTTGCCACCTGAAACCGATGCTTGGGAGGTTGCGCAAGTACCAGAAGTCCAATCTGAACAAGTGGAAGGCCTGGGTCAAGCGGGAATTTTCCGCGAACGAGGAGCTCTATCTGGGGTTGCTTCTAGAGGCGTGAAAGGTTTATAATTGGAGATGTCCCTGTAAAGAGGCCGGTTCCCAGGGTTCCAGCTGCTGAAAGAATTAAAGAAAGAAAAAAGTAATAAATTAATGAAGGAAGGAACATATTATTTTTGTTTATATGAATTTTTACCTTTCAAAATTACATATTATAGACCTTTTTAGTTCTTAATCCGGATTTTTCTTCATAGATGATGACAATATCAAGTTTAAGAAATCTCTATTCAGTGGTTAAGAAATCTCTGTTTAAAATAATCGGAGGTCGCTTAACCCACAATTTAACATTTTTTACTTTGAACAGGGGTATGTGAGTCCCAGAAATAAAAATGATTAGGAGGGTTAAAGCTACCCCTAAAAAAATGGGATAATTTAATCCCACTCTGACTTTTTTTATTTCTAAAAACCTAAATTTTAACCGGGTTAGACAAACTCTCCTGCCAAAGTGCCATTCTTCCTTAACTCAGCTGGTGCCCCTCCCAAATCTGGATGAAATCCCCTGCCAAATCGGGCACTCTGTGAAACACTTCGCCACAATAATAAGAATCGGACCTTTCATATGTTTTATTCTTAATTGAAAAGGTGTCATCAAATGAATGTGTAATTGTGAGGGTTCATATATGAGTCATTTCATATATATGTAGAGGAGCATGTGGGCCATATAACATTGTTTGAAGAAGTAATTTATAAGGACCTTTAAACTTAATTTGCCGAACGAGTGATCATATGCAATCAACTGCGCGATTCTAATGGATTGGATTGTTCTTACTCTGTTTCTGATCACTAAAACCTAGTCACCAAGCCCTAACTAGAACATGGTATGCCATGTTTCTTGGCCATTGTTTAATTTAAGATGTTTCTCACAGAATTCAACATTTTAATACACATGAGAATATATAATTGGTTGAGAAGAAAGTAGCATTCGAGCCTTTAGTAAGTACATATGCTACTATTTTTCTTGACAAATATGTATCTTCTCGCATCAACTTAGTACGTTTAGTATATTCATTCACCTTGTACCCAAAAAATGTGAGATTCTGCGTGGGAAGAAGGAAATATCAGGAAGCACTGTGAATATTGTTAATGATTCTCTCTTGAACATTCACTTGGGTCATTTCTTTTAGTACCTATAATTAAAAATAATAATTATGCATACATGTTAAAATTTTAATATTTATATCTAATAAATACAAGGAAGAGAAATAGCACCCTCAAATATTTCACACGACTTATTATATAGTGGTGTAGTGACTCATCTCCGTACCCTTTCTTCATAATATTTTTGAAATATATCAAAATAATTATTAATCTCTCTCAACTTAATCATAAAATCATAAAATGAAATATTTTATCATAAAAATTATTTGTTACCCGACTATGAACATCCCAAACTTCATCAGTTGCAACAAATTTATTCAACACAGGGTGAAACCAAAGCCACTTGCGCATTGAGTATATTTTTTATTACAATATAATCATTTTTTATCATTTGGGCTCAAATTTTCAATTAATTTGTAGTAGCATTAAATTCAAGTCTATTGTTAAATTCTGATGGCATTACTTACTATGCTTCAAACTTTCAAATAATTGATGCCTTATTTCTAGCACGATAATGTTCTACTTATTTTTTTGTTAGGTAAGTTAATCGTTCAGCAGCACCACTTTCCGAGAATATTTAATTGTGTTTCAGACTTCCATATGATCTACTATGTATCAAAATATAGGATAAGACAACATTAATTCAGTTGATTCTTTTCCTTGAGTAAAGAATATGTTGTAGGATTTATAAAATTTTCTACCCCTCGTTAACCCAAATACACAAATATTAACTATCAACGGTAATGTCATAAATATAAAGCATACTACGCACATTTAGAATCCATGCACTGAACAAAAAAGTTATCCAACATGTTTTGCAGCCTGGAATAGTGGGACTATAGCATTTGTTGATTTTTTTTTAATACTGCAAGAAAAAGTAGGATTGCCGAACAGATTTTTCTACAGTAATTTATCCATTGGAATTTTTGATGGATATTAATCAGTCAAAAAAATGAGTTAGAATTTTTAACGGCCAAAGAACCCATCCGAAATATCATCAGGAAAACTATAGGTATTTGTGATAGATTTTCTGACGGATCCTTTGGTTAGAAAAAACATAAAAAAATTCTAATGGATATTTTCTCATAAAAAATTGGTCGAAAATTAGCGGCCATTTTCCTGACGGATTGTTGTTCGTCAGAAAGTATTTTCGTACTAGTCTGTCGGAATAATTGAAAATTTCAAAATAATTCCTTTATATAATTTTTTAAAATATAATAAAATAAAAATGAAAATATAGAAAATATAAAGTTATATGTTACATTTTCACTTTAGTGAATATATATATATATATATATATATTTGTTATATATACACATTATATTTGTGTGTATTTTAAAAATATTATTATATTTTAATTATTAAATATGAAATATAAATATTTGAATTTATTTAAGTTCAAATTTTTATTTTCAATGTTCAAATTATTAATGTTTAGTGAATATACGTGTAGCTGATCGATTGAGTTTTAGATCAAGACCGAGTCCATCGTCTAGATTTTAGATCAAGATGAAATCTAACAATTGAATTTTGATCAAATGTAAATTGGGAGTAAATCTAATTGTCAAATTTTTATCAAACTTAAATACAACATTTAAGATTTAGATTCAGAACAATCTAACGTGCGGATCTTGGTCAGATTATTTTACAGTAGGAATAAATCTAACTGATCATAAATAGAGAACAAATCCAACAATCGGATGTTAGATGTGCATGAAATCCAATGGTCGTATTCTAGATGTGCATGAAATCTAATATGAACTTCTCTCTCTCTCTCTCTTGCCCAGCTCCCCCGCCGCTCCCCTCTCTGGCCCCAGCTCTCCGGCTGTACGCCCTCCCCCACGGGACCTAATTCATGTCAAGGAAAGTGCTATCCGTACTTGATTGGTCCGCTGGGCCTGGTCCAATGGATTTAACGGCCCGGCCCAGGCCCTCAGAATAAAAAAGAGAAGATGGAGTTCCTACTTTTTCTATCAATTTTCAAAAATAAGGCTAACATGTGCATATAAAAGATAATGGACACGAGGTGACCATTGTTCAATCTAACTCCATAATTTTCTCTCTCCTATTCTTAAATTATTGTTTTTCTTCAGATTGAATACAAAATAGAGTAAGATTAATTTAATTGTTGGAGGGTCGGCTTCAAGAACTCCTCAAAATTGATCGTCTCTCGCAAGTTGAGTCGTTTCCTGCAAGAGCAAGCTAGCTCTTGTTCCCCCAAGACCAACCATCTCTCAGCACCGAGGTTCAAACTTGTGTCTTTTGAAGTCGGCCCACTAAACCCCGGGGATGATGAGACCCGCCTCATCAATACTCTTCTGTTCTTAGTCTGGTCAATTACCACCTATCTGTACTTTCTTACTGCCCATCTCAGGACGAAGCATAAATTATTCAATCATTTTTTTCTTTGACCACATAGCCTGAATTTCTATAACAAAGAGGAAATTCTAACTTCCGGATATTTTCTTTAGCCTACAATGTTTGTTTGTTATACTAGTGAGAAAAATCTAATTATATCTAAGAACTTTAACTGTTTGATATTAAAATAGATAGAGGATAAACTGAGGATAACCTCAAAATTTTGAAATCTTCACTCTATTTCCGATCTATCCCGATACCAAACATGACCTAAACAATTAATCTTTCGAGCGACTTCTTAAATCTTGATCTTGTGCTGACATAATTAAACTTGTTATAGTAGTGAGCTCAATCTCATTTTGACCTTGGGCTATCGATAGATTGTGATATGGTTGGTTCGATTTGACTCTCAGATCTTCGAGGAGAACGACCATGGTGGGCCCAAGTTTGGAGTTTACTGGCAGAGTTGATGAGTAGAAACAAGTATTTGGCGTACTCTTAGCTATTTTTTTAACTTAAAAGATGGTCGATCTCCGATATGTAGATTTGATGGATAATTCTTTGATAGTCAAGTTAGCAAACAAAGGAAAGAATTAATTGATTTGAGAAGAGAGTGAGGAGGGGAGAAAGAACTATGTGTGGTGCTGACATCTATCCTCTAATTGGCCCATATTTTGTGAATGTTGATCTTCTTTAGAAAATAGTCCTGAGATGAAGAGGAGTGTGACTGTAACACCATGAATTTAAATAATAATAAAATATTAGACATTATAAAAGATATTGATTACCATAAAAGATATCAGAACATGATTACAGTTGAATCTAGAATTTTTTCACATAATTTATGTGATTTCGGTACTGTCTTCAGATGTGCGCACCCCGACATGACATCATCGGAATTCGGTAACAAAAGTAAAATCTAACAACACCATAATTATCAAAAAAATATACTGATCTCAAAAATATAAATATCTTAATTTATTGATACACAGATATCCATATTAAGCCGACACAATGATTTTTGGGAGTAATTTCCACCCGATGGAAAATTAATCAAAAAAAAAAAACTAAATCACTATAATTTGTATCATCTATTAATAAGCTTATGTCTGAAATTTCATCTCAATTGGACATCATCTAGATATAAAATTATCAATGTAAACTAATTAAATGGAATTACGTATTGACATTACAGAAGCTCCCTTACGTAAGAAACTTGGGGGCTAAGCTGAGAATTATATATATATGAATTATGGCACAGTGATTACATAGGTTAATCACTGTTCACCCTACGTAACAATGGTTACATATTACCCCCCCCCCCCCCTACGTGTTAGCACGGGGTAAAATCTCTCCATCGAGTTCATTGCCATCGTCCAGCTGTTTTGGCCATCTCGCATGAGGAAAAATCTACAAGATCTATAAGATCCGGTTGATCCTTAGCCAGAACTGGCTACTCATGGCTACTTCCGTTGAAGTCTGAAGAAGAAGGAGAAGGAAGCGAGCTGTTGGGTGCTGGTAGGGAAGAAGGCTCCAGAGTTCTGAAGCTCTCCCTCCTTGAGAGAATACCCTCATCTTCTTCTGACTAAAGTAGGAAACCTCAACCCCTCACTTAAACCTCAACCTCTTCTGGAGCAACGTAGGAAACTCTTGCCTTCTTCTCTTCTTCGCTTGCTACTCTTCTAACCAGTTGCTCTTGTGGAAGAGACCCCCATGTTAATTTATCACCACCTCAACCCTTCACTTAAACCTCAACCTCTTCTGGAACAACGTAGGAAACTCTTGCCTTCTTATCTTCTTCGCCTGCTACTCTTCTAACCAGTTATTCCTGTGGAAGAGACCCCCATGTTTATCACTACCTCAACCCTCACTAAAAAAATCAACCTCTAAATCTCGTTTCCTCCTCTCCCTTTTCAATTGTTATTTTCCAAACATCGACTTCCTTTGAAACATCTACTCCAACATCAACTCCCTTTAAAACAACGATTTCCTTTGAAACATCGACTCCAACATCGACTCCCTTTAAAACATCGATTTCCTTTGAAACATCGACTCCAACATCGACTCCCTTTAAATATCGACTTCCTTTGAAACATTGACTCCCTTTAAAACAACGATTTCCTTTGAAACATCGACTCCAACATCGACTCCCTTTAAAACATCGATTTCCTTTGAAACATAGACTCCAACATCGACTTCCATTGAAACTTCGACTCCAACATTGACTCCCTTTAAAACATCGACTTCTTTTGAAACATCGACTCCAACATTGACTCCCTCTAAAACATCGACTTCTTTTGAAAGATCGACTCCAACATCAACTCTCTTTAAAACATCGATTTCCTTTGAAACATCGACTCCAACATCGACTCCCTTTAAAACATCGACTTCCTTGAAACATCGACTCCCTTTAAAACATCGATTTCCTTTGAAACATCGATTCCCTCTTGAGTTTATACATGTTGTTCCAACTTGCTTCTTTTCCAGATTTCTTATATAGCTTTATATTATTTAAACTTAGACCAACCTAACTAGCTAGCCTTACTTTGGCTTGCTATCACTAAACTGTCACATTGAACCTACTTTAATATTAATATTACTTCAAGATCTACCCAAACTATATTGACCGACTGATCAAATGGAAATGGTGACACCTTGGGTCTTCGGACTCTACTAGACCAATTCCTATGCAATGGGGCCGATCTGGTCCCGGGAGGAGCACCCGAACTCGGCCACTGAATCGGTCAATTCGAATTGTACATGCTAAGAATGGATCTATTGGGTGTTTAGCATAGCACCACCTACTGCTAAATTTAGTCTACATTTCCATGAACTGTAATTATGGCATGAATTTTACTACTATTTGGTTCCGGGAAATTTCTTTTATGATATCTTCTGTCACGTCCCTTCATTTAATATAGCTCTAAATGCCGGAACGAGAACGCAAGAGGAATCAAGAGTAGAACTCTAATTAATTGAGCAGAAAATTGCTCGGGCTTTATTAAATAAAAAGAATATTTATCCATTGACATTCTATATGTATTACATGACTCTCCATTTACAACCCAAACTTAAATGCTGCAAGGATTGATCTCTCTGCCCACAAATCCCGATATCCTGCCTTAGAACCGTAGATAACCTGAAAAAGTAGAATTTGGTGAGCTAACTAGCCCAGTAGAATTCAATTCCTTGAAATAGAAAGGATATACATGTATACGATCGAGAATAGGAACATGTCTACGGTAAACACTGAGTGGTCAAAACACTAAGTCAAACCAATAACACATGTAGAACGAAACAGTATAGAACATGATCAATAACTCAGGAAGATACTTAAGTTCAGTATCAGTCAGGTATTCACACACATATGTATGAGATGATGACTAATCAGGCAGGAAATGATGTATGCCAACATCCAGGTGTCCTCATTGTCCCCGCGCGGCCACTGCCAAATTCGGGTGCTCCTCCCGGGACTGAACCAGCCCCTTGCACAGGCATAATTCTCAAATGAGTCCAAAGACTCACAACTTGTCATCATAACATACTCACTCAGGTAATGGCTCAAGGGTACACATTTACTCAACATGTCTTACACAACAAGAATTTGGGGTTACTTTCACTGATTTCACAATGGATATCTTAACACAGATCAAAGGTAGTTGAAAGTTCAAGTTCAGAAATGTACAGTAGGTACAAGAATCAAATTAGTTTAAGATGTTCAAGAATAATCCAAAGATTGACATAAATGATATTTAAATGGTTCATCAAAGTGGTATAATAGTTTAGAATCCAAGAAAATAGAAAAGTCAACGGAAGAATACATCACAAGGATAGTCATGAAATCTATATGATCGATGGAACCATTCATTTACTGATTCTCCTCTAGAGTTGGAGATAATAACATACCAAGGTGAAAGCCATATTGATGTAAATCAAGGGATGAACAGGTTTGACTTTTCCTTCAGTAGGAGAGGGCTCCCTTGGAGAAGTCATATGTGTGTTTATCATTTTTCACCGGACCTTGGATTTTTATCATTCTACTAGGTTTACTTGAATTATGAGATTTTTAGGTAGGCCAAATTGTGAGAGATTAGAAAGACGCTATTTTGATAGAATCGCCAAAATCACATTTTTCTTCTTCGGAGGGAGAGTTGACTTTTTATTGGTAAGAGATATGATTTTTCTGACATTTTTATTGGATTCAAATAGGGGGTACTTCCTTATTTACATGTAATATCTTAAGTAAATGAAACATCAAATTATAACATTTACAGTCTTGCAGAGGTTCTGCTGACACCTCTGGAAGGAAGCAGTCCTGACAGAACATACAGAAATCTGGCTAACTCTACTATATATATGTGAGTCGATTCATGTATAAAGGGTGAGTCGATTCATGTATAAATGGTGAGTCGATTCATGTATAAAGGGTGAATCGATTCATGTATAAATGGGTGAGTCGAATCATGTATAAAGGGTGAGTCGATTCATGTATAAAGGGTGAGTCGATTCATGTATAAATGGGTGAGTCGAATCATGTATAAAGGGTGAGTCGATTCATGTATAAATGGGTGAGTCGAATCATGTATAAAGGGTGAGTCGATTCATGTATAAATGGGTGAGTCGAATCATGTATAAAGGGTGAGTCGATTCATGTATAAATGGGTGAGTCGAATCATGTATAAAGGGTGAGTCGATTCATGTACTGTAGCAGTCGAATTATGTATAAACTGGAAGTCGAATTGTGTACAACTCACAGTGTATAGCATGATCAAGTGTGGGTACAAGGATGTGCACTCTAGGATTGTAAGGATGATTCTAACCATGTTAAGTTAGAAAAATAATAATATGACTCTTGAAATGCTTTTACTTCTACAACAGGGATTTCCAATATGGTGTAAAACACCTGTATGTCATGAACAGTCCAACATTAACTCGATATATAGTCAAAACAAGAATTAGAAAAGAGGAGGAAAAGAAGTTGAATCCTACACAGGGGGTTTCATAGCAAGTCAAGTGAGTAAGATTGAGAGAGAAAGGAAAAGAATTCTACCTTACTGATTTGGAGTAAGTTTCCCTCAACACAGAACTTCCCAGAAATAGGGAAAAGAAGAGAAAGCTTGCAGCAGTTGGAGAGATCTGATCTATATCAACCGAAGCAAGAGCAACACACAACAAGTAGCTCCAACCCCAAGATCTGCAGCCCCTTTTTCTCAGAAGTAGCAGCATGAAGCACTAGGAGAAAAACCGAAGAAAGTGATAGATAGGGAGAACATCTAGGAGAAGCTCTCCTGGGAAGGTCGGAATTATGCGCACAGGAAGATTTTTATCACCCAAAGCTTCAGGTGCAAGGCACGCAGACTTACAGGTGTTGGGGTAAAAACCCCCAATTAGTTACCCACAGCCACATGGTCCAAGCATCACCCTAGGATTAGCACATGGGTAAAAACGTGTAAGGGATCTAACCCACCATGACATAGGCTTACGTTGCCCATGGTACGTAAGCATACAAGAATTTCCAGAAAAATCCTTCCCGTAATTAGCCCATAAATCAGCTGGTCTAAATATCCTCTTGTTAACATATCCAAATGAAGTCCATTTGTGTTGAAATTTCAGCCATAAGCTAATGTAATGGTTTTACAAATTATGATGATTTTTATTTAATTTTTAGAATTTATTTTACACAGGGTGAAAATTCACCCGGAAAATAGTCGCGACGGCTTATCCTCGAAGTCCGCATGTCAATAAATCCAGATATTTATGTTTATATTATCTCCACATTTTTTTGAGAATTATGATGTTCTCAGATTTATTTTTCGTTACAGTTTTCCAGTGTCGTTCTGATAGAGCGCACACCTCGGAGTACGACACTGGGGTATCATTTATTAACACTAATTAATCCTAGATATTAATTATTTCAATCTCCTAATAATAATCAAGTGTAATAATCATATTACTTATATTTTCTAGCACATAATATTTTCTGGGGTGTTACACTCTCCCCCACAAAAAGAAATTTGGTCATCCAAATTCCATGACTAGTTTGGATGGATCACAATGATAAGTTTTCAACCTTTTAAATTTTATTTATTCCAGATTAGTCTTACCAATGTCGTTATGATTAGTATGTCATATGATGTATACATCTTCTGTATCATTTATAATCATAACGTCATCAGTTGATGGAAATCTGAGTATTAACTAACATTTTTAGATTTTAGAGATCATGTTGTGATCATGTGTTCAATTAGATGCATTCTCTATATGTTCCCTATTTCTGACAGTAGTATGTCAAGCCATTATCAAATCCCTTAGCATATTGCCCTTAAGGTCTCCTCTACCAAGGATTAACTTTAGCCCTCAAAGAGTTATATGAATATATATATTCCCTTAGAAAAGGGTAATAAGGTATGACAAGCATGATAAGTATGGAAATTTTATTTATCCCATATAGTTTACAGTACAAAACTCCATAATTCAGTCTTACAAATTTACATGGGTTGGCAAAACTTACAAAGTTTTGACATGCTATAATAACTAAGCTCGAGCACTTCTCACTATACTCTAGTCCTATTGTCTTATACACAAAATTACTTCTAATAACTTTGGTCAATTCTCCTTATGGTTTAAGGTCTTCCTGGACTCTTGTCTTTGTCTTGAGGTGGTATAGACAATTTGAGATCCGATGCTTCAGACTTCCGCACCTCAAACATGCTCCTAGTCTCCACCAACAGTCTTCTTTGACATGACCTGGTTTGTGACAATGTGCACATGCTTCCTTAGGTTGTGCCTTGCCTTTCCCTTGCTTGTTGGCCTTGTTGATCTTTTTGCTCCTCTTGTTTTGCTTCACTTCCTTCTTGCCAATTGTTTCTCTTTTATTGGAGGGAATAGTTCTTTTCCGTATAGATACTGTAATACTCATAGTTTCTTGGAGATTTGCACTTCTAATATTTTCATGTAGTTCCATTTTCCCTTGATCACCGACTGGAGCTACTTGCTCCAAGGACTGAGCAAGATTGTTCATTGCCTCTTGAACCTTTCTCCAATGTGTTTCTTCTCCCATCCCGTTGACTGAGCAAACAAATTTAAGTTTGGTTAATCAATCGTGTAATTTAAAATTCAACTTTTCTACAACTATTATCGTATGTATCTAATCATTTGATACATTAACTTCCATGATTAAATGATGTCTTTTCCCTGTAGGATTTTGAGATATGACAAATGATTTATGTTATGTTCGTAGTTTTGATATAACAAGCAAAATGTAATAAATATTTAACACAAGTCTTTTATAAGAAAATTCATAAAGTCAATGGCTCTTTTTATTGTATTAACTCCGATTACATCATAGGTAGACTTACAAGGATACAAGTAGCACTGAATAAACTACTGAGGTTTGGTAATGCCTATGATTCAACCCTATTTAAAAGATAAGCCAATGCTTGATGGGTTTTCTATATTGCAGAGAAGTTCAAGCTATTATCTTAGGTTGACACTACATGGAGATCAGGTTAACACTAGTCAAGTTTCTAGCTAATGCTTAAAGAAAAATACGGCTTGAGGTTAATGCCATAAGGAGGTTGGGTTAATTTTATCAAGGTATGAGTTGACACTAAATGTTGCAAGATCAATTCTACCTGATGGTCAGTTAATCAAAACTGCTATTACTTGAGTGATGTTAACTCTAGAAGACATGAAGTTGACCCTACTGAAACTTTTCCTACTTCTTTTCTTCATTTTGGTTGTCTACTCCTGTAGAAGTAAACAGATTCATTGTGTGTGTACAATTTGTGAGTGTTAAAACAATCTTGAAATTTTTAATTAGCAATTGTATGAGTGTTTCACCATTTGAGTTGTTAATGAACCTCACTTGATTTAGTGAGGGATGAATGCAGATGATGATTATCCAATCATCTCAGTGGTATAATAATCTAGAATTTAAGAAAATGAGAAAGTCAACTTGTTTGGACAATACAAGAGTGTGATAACTTGGTTTGGGGAAGACACAACTTTATTTACATCCTCAAATATCACTTATTTGAAGGAAATAGTTAGGACAGTAAGAGTGAAAATTTCACACATGGGTGACATGAAGTTTATAAAAGGATGATTATTGAGAATACAACTCTTCTAGACATCATTTCCTTACATCTAATAGGAAGATATTCACAAGTATGCTCGAACCTAACATGAATATTAGCTAAAATATGATCACAATGGATAATAAAACAATCCTAAGGATGTTTTCAGACTCATAGACAAATGCAATTATAGCCAAACACTTAAACATAGAACTCTTTAGCAAGAGAAGGAGTCCTACAGAACATGGAATAAAAGAGAAATATGGTATATATGAATGAAGAGACTACATGCATAAGTTATGAAAGTAGAGATGAATCGTAGGAAGGAACCAACATCTAAATATTCATTTCGTATTCAGAACAATCCCTAACCAACTTTATTTATCTAGCTTAACCTCAGGCTTTCTACCCATTCTCACAGGTCACTACAGGATGTTGAGGACCAATGACCACTTGAATCCTCAACCAATGCTCTGATACCACTCTGTCACGTCCCTTCATTTAATATAACTCTAAATGCCGGAACGTGAACGCAAGAGGAATCATGAGTAGAACTCTAATTAATTGAGCAGAAAATTGCTTGGGCTTTATTAAATAAAAAGAATATTTATCCATTGACATTCTATATGTATTACATGACTCTCCATTTACAACTCAAACTTAAATGCTGCAAGGATTGATCTCTCTGCCCACAAATCCCGATATCCTACCTTAGAACCGTAGATAACCTGAAAAAGTAGATTTGGTGAGCTAACTAGCCCAGTAGAATTCAATTCCTTGAAATAGAAAGGATACACATGTATACTATCAAGAATAGGAACATGTCTACGGTAAACACTGAGTGGTCAAAACACTAAGTCAAACCAATAATATATGTAGAACGAAACAGTATAGAACATGATCAATAACTCAGGAAGATACTTAAGTTCAGTATCAGTCAGGTATTCACACACATATGTATGAGATGATGACTAATCAGGCAGGAAATGATGTATGCCAACATCCAGGTGTCCTCATTGTCCCCGCGCGGCCACTGACAAATTCGGGTGCTCCTCCTGGGACTGAACCAGCCCCTTGCACAGGCATAATTCTCAAATGAGTCCAAAGACTCACAACTTGTCATCATAACATACTCGCTCAGGTAATGGCTCAAGGGTACACATGTACTCAACATCTCTTACACAACAAGAATTTGGGGTTACTTTCACTGATTTCACAATGGATATCTTAACACAGATCAAAGGTAGTTGAAAGTTCAAGTTCAGAAATGTACAGTAGGTACAAGAATCAAATTAGTTTAAGATGTTCAAGAATAATCCAAAGATTGACAAATGATATTTAAATGGTTCATCAAAGTGGTATAATAGTTGTGCGGTAACGTCGCGTGCTTTTCGGATCCATGCGGATCATGTGTGTAATGGTTGTGATGGCCGTTGTGAGGCCAGTGTGAGTTGGTTGTGTGGAATGCGTGGTTTGTTCAGGTGAGGAGCAGGTTTGGTCCTGAAATGAAATAGGACATGCTGCAGTTGAGTTGGAGTTGGCGGCCAGGGGTGGTCGTTGACTTGTTGGCGTCAAGATAAGGTGTCGTTGACTGCATGAACTTGGCGGCATAAGATGTGGACGTTTATAGTGGCGGTTTCCCTAGGCGGCAGAGGGGTTGACGCCAACCTGTGAATTCTGCAGGTTATAGGGTCACCCGAGGGCAGGTTTTCTACCCTGTTCTCTCTTCCCTTTGCCCCAGCTTTACGCCCCCGTATCTCTAAAGCTTCCAACAGGTACAGGAGAGTGGTTGGAGGATCGTGGGACGTGTGGCGTTGCCAAATCGGACGAGGAAACGCCGTGGCGTGGTGCAATTACCGTAGGAGCTTGCGGAGGGTTCGATGTGAACTGGGAGAATTCGGAAGGTTTAAGCGTGTTCTGAGGTAGGGAACGAACCCTGTTAGTTCCGTAGGATCATTAAAACATGACTTAACCACAGGAATCTGCATGTTTAATGCATTTTCGGATTAAGTTGCACCATGTGGGGATAATGGGTGGTTTGATGAATTTAAGTAGTAAAGCATGCTGTTTTGGTTTAATTATAATGTGTGGATGTTAGAGGAACTATTTCATTGTGTTTTCTCGATGGTTTTGGGATCAGAATGCATATAGGATCGGGTTAGGGTTTCTACAGGAATAGAGGCCGAAGATCTTGGCGTCAACATCGTTTGTCGCCAAGCTCATCAGCCGGGATATAGACGGCCAGATCCATTGCCGTCTACTTCCTGTAAGCGGCAGTCGATGTGGCTGCGAACTTGTGTATAAATAAAAATGACTATTTATGGTATTTATTGATAATGAATGGTGCGTTGGCACCTGTGGTGCACTGAGTGCACATGGTTTTTGTGTTTAGCATACGGGGTATGCGGTTAGTTACTCACTTTCGAGGCTACGTGTTATTCACGCGAGTCCAGTTTAGTTCACGTGTAGTGGACTGTTGTTACTTGAGGTTTACGTGAGGTTTCACGTGGTTTGTGTGTGACGTGCATGTGGTTTTGTGTACGTGGCAAGTAGTATGACGCCTAACGTGGTTACCTTTCTACTTGGGTACCCCAGGTTCTTTGTGAGCCAGGCTGTTAGCTCGGGGCTTTGTCCCGGTACTTGTGTTGTACCGTCGAGGTCTGTGTCGTCTGACCTGGACACCCTCACTCCTTTGCTTGAGTTGCACGTCCGGCTGAGGGAAAAACGACAGTGGGACAGTGACACTTGTGTTTGTCTTTAGTCACTTGTAGCGCGCTCGTAGTTGGGGGTTCGGACACCAGCAGTCGACACTGGTCCCCAGCTAGTCCTTTCCAGTGCCTCACTCTAGAGAGTTCCAGGCCAGGATCTCTAGAGGTGTCAGGCATGGGCCTGCGACTGTGTGGTCCGCAGGTGGTGGTGTTTAGTTGGTCTCCACAGTTGCTTGACCTTTTCACGTGGAGCGGCAGCTGGACCTTTCGTCCGTGGTTGCGAGACTGAGAGGTAGACCTGTGTTAGCTTGTCTGAGTCAGTCGCTGGTGTCGCGAACCAGTTCACGTGACTCGTGTTTGGCTGTCTCTACTTTAGCTTGTACACCTGTACTGGTTTGCCGTTTAATTATTATAGTTGTTTTTCGTAGTTGGCAGACGGTGAGTACTTTTACAGCTTTTATATCCTGCTTAGCTATTCTATAAATTGTTGGTATTGTTTACTACTTTCGTACCTGTGGTTTGGTTTTGCTCGGTGTTGGGGGAGTTCCCTACTGAGCCAGTGACTAGCGAGGCTCACCCCTACCCCCATAAATGATAGCGAGGAGGACGTTTCTCGACCGTCGTCCAGTTCGGAGCCGCGCCGTAGCGGTGCAGGGTCAGTACCTCCGGCAGTGTAGCCTCTAGCAGTGTAGTGTGGTGTAGTTAGTTGTTTATTTTTTTCAGTTGTACCTCGGGGTATGCCCCAGGTTCTTGTACTTTCTTTCAGTTGTTGTGGAAATATGGCTATGTAAACTTGTGAAATATATATGTGAAATGGTGTGTTCCTTTGTATTTACACGGACTGTGGTTTGGTATCCCTTGCGAGGCTTCGGCCCGTTCGCGAGAGGCGGATTCGGATCAAGTACGTTATCGGTTTAACGGGCTTGGCCGAGGTGTTCCGCCACATGTAGTTCCCTCGGAAATGAAATCGGCTAGGGCCTGAGCTTTGATGGCGACCCGGGGCCTGAAGGACACATCGAACTCCCCGAGTTCCACTGCCCACTTGGCCATCCTCCCCGAGGCCTCGGGTCGGCTGAACACTTGCTTGATAGGGGCGTCGGTGAGGACCACGATCTTGTGCGCTTGGAAGTATGGTCGGAGTCGCCGAGCCACCATCACCAGGGCGTATCCTGCCTTCTCAATGTCGGAATAACGTTGCTCGGCACCTCACAGAGCCTTGCTCGTGTAGTAGACCGGAAGGTGCTTTTGGTCGTCTTCCCTCACGAGCACCGAGCTGATCGAATGATCTGTCGTTGAGATGTAGAGGAACAACTCTTCTCCTGCAAGAGGCTTACTCAAGGTGGGGACATTAGCTAGGTGGGCCTTGAGCTCGTCGAAGGCCTGTTGGCATTCGTTGTTCCACTCGAACCGACCCTTCCTCAACACATCGAAGAATGGGCGGCACTTCTCGGTGGACTTGGACATGAATCTGCTCAAGGCAGTTATTCGGCCGTTAAGCCTTTGTACCTCTCTTACGGTCCTCGGGGCCGTCATGTCGAGGATGGTCTGCACCTTGTCGGGGTTGACGTCGATACCTCGGTTCGAGATGAGGTAGCTTAGGAACTTTCCAGCATGGACGCCGAAGACTCATTTCTCACGGTTGAGCTTCATCCCGTACTTTCGGAGGATGTCGAATGCCTCGGCCAGGTCTCGAACGTGGTCCTCGGCCTTCCGACTCTTTATGAGCATGTCGTCGATGTAGATCTCCATGGTCTTCCCGATTTGTTGCTCGAACATCATGTTGACGAGCCTCTGATACGTAGTGCCTGCGTTCTTTAATCCGAAAGGCATTCTGGTGAAACAATACAGACCTTTCTCGGTGGTGAATGAAGTCTTCTCCTCGTCTTCGGGAGCCATCTTGATCTGGTGGTACCCCGAGTAGGCATCGAGGAAACTGAGGAGCTCGTGCCCCGCCATCGAGTCGACGAGCTGATCTATGCGAGGGAGTGGGAAGCTGTCCTTCGGGCATGCCTTGTTGAGGTCGGTGAAGTCCACGCACATACGCCACTTTCCGTTGGTCTTTTTTACGAGGACCACGTTCGCTACCCACTCGGGGTAGAACGCGTCCCGAACTATGCCTGCTCGGAGGTATTTCGCCAGGTTTTCGTCGACGACCTCCTGACGATTTGCTGAGCTCTGGGGTCCACATTCAGATAATGTTGGATCACGTCGGGGTCGATCCCAGGGAGGTCGCTCTCTGTCCACGCAAAGACGTCTCCTCTTTCCGTGAGATGACGAATCAGCTCCGCCTCCAACTCTTGGAGTTCGGCGCCGATTACCAGGGATCTTTCCTTGGCGATTTCAATGTTCTTCGTTTGCTCGGCGGGATCATGCCTCTCATCATCACTGTCATACACAGGCTTGTACTCAGAAATAACAGGTTCCTTTGCTTTAATGGAGTTTACATAGCACCTACGAGCTTCGGTTTGGTCCCCCGAGACCTCCCTTACTCTGCACGGTGTAGGGAATTTGAGCTTTTTGTGGTAGGTGGATGGGACCCCTCCCAGCTTCCCCAAGAGGCCTCGGCCAAAGATGGCGTTGTAGGCCGACTTCACTTTGACAACAAGGAAGTCGACCTCAACGGTTACAGAGCACGGACTAACCCCGAGTGCGACTTTCAGTTTGACCGAGCCCTCGACGTTGACCGGAGACCCGTTGAACTCGAACAGCGGGGTCGCCACCGGCTTCAGCTTAACGCTCAGATTGGTCATCTTCATGAAACAGTCGTAGAAGAGGATGTCTGGGGCCGCTCCGCCATCCACGAGGATTCGGTGGACGTTGTATCCGTCGATGTCGGCGCAGATGACGAGCGCGTCGTCGTGAGGGAAGCTGAGGCCGAGGGCATCATCCTTGGAGAATGTGATCACCACACTGGGGTTCAGGCCCGAGTTCCCTGTGGCCGAGCCGGCGGCTGAGGCGTACGTCTTCCGCTTCCTTCCACTGTCGCCCCCTCCGGCTGCACCTCCAGCAAGGACGAGGACCGCCCCTTTCTCCCCTGGGGACCGTGCTCTCTCTCGGGCGTTGGCTCCTTACGGCGTCCGTCCACGACGTCCCTGCCGATGATGCCGCGACGCAGCATCTCGGCGATCTCCAGCTTCAGACTGTGACACTGGTCAGTTGTGTGGCCGTGGCCCTTGTGGTATTCGCAGTAAAGGTCGGCGTCGTGCCCTGGAGGTGGTTTGCCCAACGGCTTGGGCCGTCGGAACTCGAGCAGCTTCTTGATCATGGGCAGTATTTCGGACGGAAGTCGTCCGAAGTGCAGCAGGTCGCGCGATCGGTGGTACTCGTCCGACCGGCGGTAGTCGTCTGACTGACGGCTCGAGTCCCGTCTCCGATCGCCGCGGGCCGAGCTGTCTTCTTTCTTCGCCCTCTTGCTCTCTGGTGCTTTGCTCGTTCTCCCGACCTCGGTAGGACGACTCAACTTGCCCGCCGCGCCGAGGGTGGATTCTAATCTCACGTACTTCTGCATATGAGAGAGGAGGTCGGAGAGACTCATAGGCGGCTTTTTGGCGATAGACGCTACGAAGGGCGCGTTGGAGCACACTCGGGTGAGGATGTTGACCGCCGTCCGCAAGTCGAGGTCGACGACCTTCATCACTTCAAGCTGGAACCTCTTGGCGTAGTCCCGGAAGATCTCCCCGCCTTTCTGCGTTACAAGCCACAGGTCGTCCGTGCAGAGAGAGTGTTGAACAGTGCTGTAAAAGTGGTCCAGGAATCGTTGCGCGAACTCGAGGAAAGAGGTTATGGACCTCGGCGGGAGAGCCTTGAACAACTGCAGAGCGGCGTCGTCCAGGGTTGACATGAACGCTCGGCACCGCAATGCATCAGTGAGGCTGACCATCTCGGTTTGTCCCTGAAAATTGTCAAGATGATGGATGGGATTAGTGGTTCCATTATATCGCCGGAACTTGGGGAGTTGCAACTTCGCGGGGACCGGGGCCGAGGTGATCTCTTCGGAGAAGGGTGACATGGTTAGCAGAGTCGCCACCGAGGGCGCCTGAGTTCCCGTTGTAAAGCCTCGATCTTCCGATTCATCTCCTGGAGGTCATTCTTCCACCGAGGCTTCAGTGGTGGGGCGTTGAAGGGAACCGGGGTCGACTCGGCAGTGCAGTGATCTGCATCCGTCGCTCGAGGGGCCCCGTGCTCCATTGCCAAGGCCGCAACTCCTTGCGCCGCCACCGAAAGTGGCGGCGGCAGTTGAGCCGACGGGACAGGCATGTCCCCCCGGCCATCCGCCAAGCTCGTCAAAACCGCCGGAGGAGCCGACTGGGTCCCAACGAGGCCGTGGTCGCCACGACCATCTGGAGAGGGGATCGCCGCTTCCGCCTGGGCCGCCATCAGCTGTTGCTTCTGTTCGATGCGTGCCAGGACCTCGTGAAGCCCAGCCACGAGGTTCTCGACGCGGTCGAGATGGGAGGAGGTGTTTGAGCCTTGCGCTCCGGTGCCGGATCCTCCTCCGGCGGTTCCCTCTTCGATGACGGGGAGTGGTACGTCATCGTCGGACACGCGAGCCACTGCCTTACCTTTGGGAGCCATTAGAGTTTACAACGTTCCCACAGACGGCGCCAAAATGTTACTGTTGAAGCAACGGGGTCGGCCTCAGCCGAGTGGATCCCAAAGGGAAGGAAGGCTAGCCGAGCTTGCTGCGCCGACGTCGAGATGGTACCTGCAAGTCCGCCGAGTCGCCTCGGCAGGAAGACACTCCGATGCTCAAGTTAGTTGCTCTAGGGATTTTTCGCACATACCTCTTTACGGGGGGGGGGGGGGGGGTGCTTCCCTTTATATAGGGTTCAGGTAAGGTAATCCTGGTTGCCCACGATCGGGGCACGTTCCGGCGATTGATCGCCCACGATCCTCATGTGTCTCGCTATGGACCCGAGAATCTCGGCCTCTACCAGCGCGTCCCGCACGATCCCGAAATCCTCGAGTCTTCGCCTGGCACTTTCCGTCGATGGCGGTTTCCGTCTTTCGGCGCAAGACTTGCCGAATTAGGACTTTCCTTGCCAGACATTCGGGGACGATCGCCGACTTACTCGTCTGACTAGTCCCAGGACAACGATGCCGACGAGGGACTCGGGAAGCCTCGTCCGCTGCGGCTCGGCACTCGTCGTAATTCGAGTGACGGTTCTCCGAATCAAACCAGTCAAGCAGTCAGCTATTGCACCTTGGGTGAGCCGAGTGAGGTCTGGCCGACTCCTCGGGTTCGAATCCGAATTCAGGGGCTTGCCCCGTACCACGTACCTTTATATACGAGATTCGTCAGAAGCAAAGTACAGACCATGTTTACTTTTTTTTATCAACGATAAATTTAATATAGTTGGTTGAAACTTAATTCAGATGAGACATTTAATAACATAAATTGGAGAGTTAGTAGATTTGTCTGTGTTTTACTTTTTATATATATTATCTGCACTAATAAATCCAGGCTATATGATCAGGGACTGGGTGTGAAACCACTCGCCTTCGACGTCGTCCCGCAGACCATGTACAAGTTATTAAATCGGCAAATTTACTGAAAACTTCAACACAGAAAGTCAGAAAAATTTAAGTATATATGCAACTTGCACCTAATTATATATTTCTGTCTTCATTTCTTCTGGAGAGGACTCCATAACAATTTGCAAATTAAGTAACGAAGGCGTACGTGCGCATGCTCCGCTAAGGATTGGACACGTATCATTTGATATCTCTATCCTGACGTACGTCCATAATTGACGTCGATAGGCTAAACTAGCTGCTGAGACGGTCGACGTCTCATTGATCCAACCGATATCGAGCTCCTGCAATCTGAAACAAGGGAAGAGAGAGGAGTCTAGACGAGAGGCATTATAAGAATGGGATTTGTCAACGATTGTTAAAAACAATAGTTAATATATAAGATATATATCAACGACTAACAGAGGTTATGTCAACGGTTACTGTGATTCGTTGAGATAGACGTAACATATGTCAACGGCTATTAAAATCGTTTGACATAAGATTAATATATGTCAACGGCCTCAAGTAACCGTTGACATAAACGTAATATATGTCAACGGCTGTTAATATCGTTGACATAAATTTAACATATGTCAACGACTTTAGATAGCCGTTGACATAAACGTAACATATGTCAACGGCCTCAGATAACCATTGACATACAACGGATCACAGTAACCATTGACAGTAAATCGTTGACACATGTTACGTTTATGTCGATGACTCGTAATAATAGTTGACATATATTGATGAAAAAATTACGAAATTTTTTCCACCTGAACAGGAACTTCTGTGTATTATGTCAACGGCTCACAATAGCCGTTGACATATGTTATCTTAAAATACAAAAAAAGAAGACCCACCCACCCGAGGCCCTGGAGGTTGACAAGGTTCATGCGCCTCAACTTTACGAGTGTTGACGTGCTCGTGTGCATCAAAAGAAGGGAATGTGATCGGGATGGGCGCCACCGGGATTGTGTACAAGGCAGAGATGCAGCGTCCCCACGCCGTGGTGGCAGTCAAGAAGCTCTGGCGGGAGGGACACACCGACCCAGGTGTCCCCAACACTGGATGCGGCGACATCGCTGGGGAGGTGAGCCTACTAGGTCATCTCCGACACCGCAACATCGTGCGGCTGTTGGGATACCTCCATGACGATGCCGACGCCATGATCATGTATGAATACATGCCCAACGGTAGCCTGTGGCAAGCGTTTGATGGGAAGCAGACGGGGAGTCTTCTCGCCGATAGGGTGTCTCGCTACAATGTGCATGGTAGTTGGGGCCGCGCAAGGGCTCGCCTACCTCCACCACGACTACCACCCACCTGTCATCCACTGCGACATCAAGTCTACAAACATCCTCCTCGATGCCAACCTCGACGCCTGGATCACCAACTTCGGCCTCGCTAGGTTGATGCTGCACAGAAACGAGACCATGATCTCCATGGTCGCCGGTTCCTATGGGTGCATCGCCCCTAGTGAGTAGCAGTAGCAGAATCGGAATTCGGTGAGTACCAGGACATCGTGGGGTGGGTGCGAGAGAAGCTGGGTAGTCGGCGCAGGGCGGAGGAGGTGCTCGACCCGGACATACGTCTGCCTCCATGGTGACAAGGTTTCTTTTTTTCTTAAAAAAAAATATCTTTGTCAACGGTCGGAAGAAGCCACTGACATATTCTTCGTATGTCAACAACATACAGCCGTTTAAATATGTTCTATACATCAACGGCTGCAATTCATTGATATATCTAATATATGTCATCGGGTGCTAACCGCTGACATATGGATCATTTGTCGACGGTTAATGATTGTCGCTGACAAATATTAGTTGACGAATAATTTGTCAACGATTTTATCAATGGTTTAAAAGTCGCTGACATACGTTTATGTCAACGGTTTTATATCTTTTATCAACGGCTATCAACCGTTGACATATATTTTATTTTTGTAGTAAAGATCGATGTTCATGATAGTCCAAACTTGGGACGACAGCTCCTCCCATGAAATATATCTTCCGACTTGTTTCATGTCTAAGTTCAACACGGGATAGATCGATAGGCTCAAGAAAAAAAACACATGCATATTCTTGGTTCTCTCTCTCTCTCTTCTCTATCTCTCCAATTGGGTCTGTTGCAAACGCTTTCGATGTTATACAAGATTACATATTATATAGAATTTTTTTCTAAAAATAATCTCACTTAAAAAATACTTACATAAATATGTTCAGATCTAACATATTTATAAATATATACCTCTCACTTGTACTGGTTTATTGTAACTTACACAATTTTTTTACAATTTACATATTTTATCTACAATTTACATAATTTTAGTATAACTTATATTGATTCAGTGTAACTTACACACGTAAAAAATACATAAATTATATTGAATTAGTATAAGCAGAGAAAGAGTGAAAGTTGTAATGAAATTATGTAAGTTACAGTGAATTAAGTGAGAGGTATATATTTGTAAATATGTTAGATTTGGATATATTAATGTAAATATTTTTTTAAAATAAAATTATTTTAAAATTTTCCCTAATATATATCGGATGCGTATTAGTTTTGGTGTCGTACGTACGTCGATTTTGACGTTTAAGTTGACGTCAATATTTTAAAGATTGATAATATTAATATAAGAGAAATGCTATGCTCCCTGCTGTGCCGGGAGCATAGCCGCGCTGGAGGGGCCGTGCGCCCCCTGCGCGCACCGCGTGGAGGGCGCGAACCCCTCAGCATTAAATGCTTTTTTTTTTAGTTTTTGTGCACTATTGTACAAATTGTAAAAAAAAATAGTATTAAATGTTGGAGGGGTCCGCGCCCTCCACGCGACGCGCGCAGGGGGGCGCGGCCCCTCCAACGAAACTGGGCTTCCGACGGTACCGAGAGTCTAACATTACTCTTAATATAATTAGCATCGATCTAGAAGATTACGGAGGAAGATGGCCGTCAAAGAGACGAGAGACAGCGAAAGGCATAAAACAAAAAGAAAAGGGACCTTAATTGCGACTCTCTCAAAGATCGAATTCTGACATATTTATTAACACAAGATATTAGGCTCACTAGTCACTATGGCTAATATATTTTATGCGATAAAGACTTTGATCTGTATTACGATAGTTAATATCTTTTAGTAAAATAGTAAAAATATTAGGTTCATTTTGATAGAGAAAGACGGAACAAATTAACCCGTATCAATCATATATTAAAATCAGAAAGCTAACCAGTATTTTTTTTTAAGCTTACCGGTCGGCCAATTCAGGTGTCAAATAGCGTTACAATCTTCCACCGTCTATGGCTGATGCACAGCAACAATGACCTCGGCCCCTTGAGCTTCTAAAAAGCGTGGTCGACCTCCGAGAAGAGAGAGAGAGAGAGAGAGAGAGAGAGAGAGAGAGAAGAGAGAGAGAGAGAGAGATGTTCGAATCAGGAGCGGACATGGATGGCTTCGGGCGCGGCGGACACGCCCCGCTGCTCCTGTCCATGGAAGCAGAACTAGTGGCATGGCGCGACATCCACCGCCGGACCGCCTCCGCCGTCATCCGCCGAGTGCCCCCGAGCATGCGACTCGACTCCAGGTCCGTCGAGCCGAGGGTCGTCTCCATCGGGCCGTACCACCGCAGCAGGCCGGACCTGATGGCCATGGAGCAGAACAAGTGGCGGTCGCTGGACGTGGTCCTGCAGCTCAACAGGAGCAGGAACCTGGGGGACTACCTCCGCGAGATGGCGGCGATGGAGCCGCGAGCTCGGGGCTGCTACGCCGAGGACGTGGGTTACATGGGGAGCGAGGAGTTCGCGGCCATGCTGTTGCTGGACGGGTGCTTCCTGGCGTTGCCCTTCCTGGGCGAGCAGGGGGTGCCGGGCGCGGGCCGGCCAGAGTGGTTCACCCCGGCGGTGGCGCACGACGTCCTCCTGCTGGAGAACCAGATCCCACTGTTCGTGGTGCAGAGGATTATCGATCTGGCTAGCCTGGCCGCTTGTTCCGATCAGCGATCCGGTTCTTCTCCTTCTGCGCTGCTGCCGAAGCGCGTGGCGGAGACGCTGAAAGATCTGGGGTCTCCATGCCAACATGGCCATGGAAAGCGCAGCCCTCCAGGTGATCGACCGCGCGCGTCTTCCTTTCTTTCTGTCTTCCTCTTTAATTAAGTTCGGTGCTTCCAAGTCCAGTGGTTAGTTTAACATAACTAGCTTATATACTTGATCAACTGTATTACAAGTCATATATATTCAGTTAATTTGCAGTAAAATCCAATTTTATTAATGTTTAATTTTTTTTATTAATGCATCTTATTCGACATAATTCATGAAGAAAAAGCAAGTTGTGCTATATTAATACCACCCTACCTTGAGTAAATTTAACCGGCTCTCCCTAATCAGTTAGATCAAGTGAGGGCGCCCAACATGATAGCTCTTAAAAAGATGCTATGTGAAAATTAAATTCTCCACCAAGTTTAATTTATTACTTCATGTACTGAGCGGCACATATTCTTTTTTAATCACAAAAGAGGCAACCTTTATATGATCTTAAAATTCTCCATGTTATAGTATATATACAAAGGGCTAATTAAACAATGTTATTACGTATTAATCATTCCGTATTATACGCAACCACGCAGGTGCACCACCACCTTCTCGACCTACTCCACTCCATGTTTTTCCTCCCGGTCTTCGAGTCAGAAGCGTCGGAGGCCGCAAGGGGGAGCTCCAACTCCGAGAAAGAGAAAGACCAACCGAACGTTGGCGGCCGCACCCCCGTAGGCGCCGGGCTGCGGACGCTGCTGTGCCTCCTGCCGTCGGCGTGGGAGCTGCAAGACGCCGGGGTCAAGCTCAGGAAGAGGGAGCAGCGCGGGCTGCTGGACGCCACCTTCCGCGAATCCACAATGCAGGTCCCCTTTCTGCGCGTCGACCGCTTCACGGCGTCCCTCCTCCAGAACCTCGTCGCTGGGAGAGCACCCACCCCAGCGCCGGCAACGGGTCACCGTCTACGTCTATTCATGGACGGCTGGTCCGGACGGGCAGGGACGTCACGGTGCTCGCCGCGAAGGGGATCATGGAGCACCGGCCACCTGAAACCGATGCTTGGGAGTTGCGCAAATGGTATTTGGATAGATCTAAAATAAGGTGAGGTTATCCTAAAAGTTTTTAGTTATCTTTAAATTTTAAAGATAATCTCACTCTATCCTCTCTATACAAATAACAAATATTACCGAAAAATTTATAATTGGAGATGTCCTCTGTCAAGAGTCCGGTTCCCAGCTGCTGAAAGAATTAAAGAAAGAAAAAAGTAATAAATTAATGAAGGAAGGAACATATTATTTTTGTTTATATGGATTTTTACCTTTCAAAATTACATATTATATAGACCTTTTTAGTTTTTAATCCGGATTTTTCTTCATAGATGATGACAATATCAGGTTATTTAGTGAAACATTTTACCACAATAATAAGAATCGGACCTTCATATATTCTATTCTTAATTGAAAAGGCGTCTATCAAATGAATGTGTAATTTTGAGGGTTCATATATGAGTCATTTCATATATATGTATAGGAGCATGTGGGACATATAACTTTGTTTGAAGAAGTAATTTATAAGGTTCTTTAAACTTAATTTGCCGAACGAGTGATCATATGCAATCAACTGCGCGATTCTAATGGATTGGATTGTTCTTACTCTGTTTCTGATCACTAAAACCTAGTCACCATGCAAGCCCTAAAACATGGAATGCCATGTTTCTTGGCCATTGTTTAATTTAAGATGTTTCTACACCTCGGCCCAATAGAAGCCCAACATATCCATGCTGAAAAGATTAGTTGATAGGTCATATCACTAATAGCTATGACAGTGATTGTATTCTCAAGACAAGGATAATGTTGCATTGGCTTTCCTCTGTTCACGCTATGCTCCACACATTCTTTTTGACATTTGAGGCAATGCGTCCAAATTTATGAAGAGTGAGACTTGCACACTTCTGACTCTTGCTCACCAACTTTCTTTTAGGCCACATGCGGCCGATGGGGACTTGGGAGACTAGATTAGACCTAAAAGGATGTTAATAAACATACCCGGCCTCCGCCTCAAAGTAGTATAAAATAATTGGGATCTTATTTCTTTTTGGATCTTTTTTATATCAAAGAATAGTTAAGAGATTGCCAGAAACGCTTTGTACACATATATTTTAGTCACTTGCAATTGACAAAATAGGAATATGCAAGGATATCGTCAAAGAAGGGCCGATGAAGCACGATCAAATAAGATACAGATGTCATAGAAGTGTAATAGAAGGTGTTGTTGCTGGAGTAAGGAGGTCGGACCACGCCGGGTTGCAGCTGGAGCGAAGAGGTCGGCTCAGGCCGAATGCGCCTAAGGGAAGACTGGATGACAGATTTGATGCTGCTAAGCTCCAGACCTGCAAGGCCACCGATGCTCCTCGGTGTTAAGAGACTCCGATGGTTAAGTCAGCTCGGGAGGTCGGAGAGAGAGAGAGAGTTCTTGTGCTAGAAGTTGCCTACCTTTCTCACGAGGGATCTCTCTCTCTTTTATAGGGTTTCCGCGGGCCGGATTATCGGGTATGACTCGTGGATGCTGCCAATGAACTCGCCCTTGATTTCCGCAGGCTGAGGTCATAGGCGGCAAGTGTAGCTGGACAGATCCCGGTTGCTCCGAGCCAGCTAGCGCATATAGCCTGTAGGCGTGATCTTCGGGTCCTTCCTTTAACAGACCTTCCTCCCCTTGCGGTTATGCGGGTCATTACTAGGAAAGTCCAGCTAACGCGTTCCCACAAGGATAGTGAAGGGACTCAGCTCGGTCAAGTGCTCGGATCGAGGATTTTGTGAGTCCCAGCTCTGCCTGATTGACAGATCAGGGTCAGTTCGGCAGACGACATGCTACCCAGTCGAGTCGCCGAGGACAGACCCGTATTATTGGCCCCCCAGCTTCTACTCGGGACCTCACCCAGGTTCTGAGGAGAAGGCGTTAAGAGGCTTACACCGCGAAGGCCAGGTAGTCTAGTATGACTCCTATCAGAAATCTCCGTTGTGGATGTCGTCAGAATTATTACGGAATACGGCGGCGGTCAGACTGACAGGACTTCTGAAACGTCTGTCGGAAGTCGAAGTGACGTGTTGCCTCGACTCTCGGCCGCAATCATGGCAGCGAGTGAAGCGACGAGCGGTTACGTCGGCATCTCGATTCCCGAACCGCCCGCGCCCTTTGCCTTTGATCGCGATCCGTGTGCACGTTCTCTTGGCCCATGGGGTGGAGCCACGTGGATCGATCCTGTCGCTTGGACGTGGCTATGATCTTCGTCCATAGGATCGGCGTGATCCTGCAACCTTATAAATACGCAGTGGGTATCGAAAAAGAAGTGCTTACTTTCACGCGTGAGCTTCATCATCTGAGGCGGCCGACCATCCGAGCTTCCTTGGACTCCGACTTCTCGTCTCCTGTGCCGAGCTTCTCATCATGGGTCCTAGCTTCGGCTGCTTTCTTTCGGAGGTAAGCCATGGGCTCATCTTCCGATCCTTCGTCTGCCTCGTCTTCCTCATCTTCTTCTCTTTCCCCGGGGTACTCTCCTTCTGAGGGTACCTCCGTCTGGCCGCCACCTCTTTGTCCTGTTCCTGCTTCGGCGGGCCCTTCCGATGACCAGTCATCGGGTACCGCCGAGGAGTTTGTCCCTGTGGTAACTCTTGGGATGTATGTGCTGAAGGCGTCCTCAGCTCCCTCGTCGGGGGTGCATAGAGCATCCGACTCTGTGGCCGACACTGCCATCGAGATCGACAAGACAACCTTAGAATTGATTGTCGATCATCCTGGCTTTGCCTTCCCTCTCGACTTCACAGTCTATGCTCTCGAAGATCTCCGAGCTCATCATATGATGGAGAACGGATTTTGTCTTTACTCGGAGGCGGTCCGAGCTGGCTTTCGATACCCTCTTCATCCTTTCCTCCTCCACTTGCTTCTGTACCTAGAGGTCACCCCCTCCCAATTGGCCCCCAACTCTTGGAGGTTGGCCATTGGTTTTTTGGTTACCTATGCCTTGGCCAAGGTCTCTCCGAGCATCCGCCTCTTCTTCTACTGCTTCTCCCTAAAAGTCTCGGGGGATTGGTTGTACATTTCCGCTCGGTCAGGGCGACATTTCCTCCGTCGTCTTCCCTCCTCCATCCATTATTAGAAGAGGAGCTTTTGCTTTATTCACAGCCCCAAGGGATGGGACTTCCCCACTACATGGTCGGCCGTCAATCCCCATAACAAGGCCTTAAGATCCCCATCCGATATCAGTGACGCCGAGCTCTTACACTTCGAGTCGTTGCAGGCGGTTTCGATGCTTGACCTGAATGAACCTTCGGCCAAGCTATTCGAGTTGATCCAAAAGGCTGAATGAGGTTTGATACCTTTAGGGATTCTTTTCTTACCCTTGTTCTTTATTCTTGTCGACCGAACTGACGACAATTCCTTTTCCTGGCAGAAATGGCCGATCTGAATGCTCCTGTATCGGAGGAACAAGAGGGAGCCGGCTACTCGGCCCTCGCCGCCTAGCACTTCCTCGCCGGGGGAGGTAGTCGGAAGAAGAAGACAGCTCGGGAGAACAGGCCTATCGAGGAGGCTGATGTCCAGATTGTGGACCCCCCAACTCCCTCTGTCACACTACAAGGGAAAGCGGGTTTACCGACGGAATTTTCCGACGAAAATGTTGCCATCGGAAAAACCGTCGGCATATCTGACAATAATATGTTCGTTGAAAATATTAGTCGGTTTTTCCGATGGAACTTAATTCTTCGAAAAACCGTCGGTCCTTTCCGACGGAACAAGTCCGTCTGAAAATCCGTCTGAAATATCGACGGATGTTCCGACGGAGTTTTGTCCCGTCGCAAACCCCATTTCTCCCTTTACGCACGCTCCCTCCACACAAGAATAAAACAGTTTAGCTACGGACACAAATTGTAGCTATTCCGTAGCTAATCCGTAGCTAACAGATTTAGCTACGGATTAGCTACGGAATAGCTACAATTGTGTCTGTAGCTAATTTCTGGCCGCTAATTCGCTACAACTGATTTCGCTAGCTAATCCGTAGCTAAATTGCTACGGATTAGCTGCAGATATAGCTGTAGCTAATCTGTCGTTAATTAGCTACAGATTAGCTACAGATAATTCATAGTAATCCGTAGTTAAATTTAGCGACGGATTAAATGTTCAATTATCCATAGCTAATCCGCAGCTAATTAGCTACGGATTAGCTACAGAAAATGTTACAACTGATGAAAAATGTTTTGTAGCTAAGCCGTAGCTAATTAGCTATGACTTAGCTACAAAAATTCCGTAGCAAATCTGTAGCTAATTAGCTACAACTTAGCTACAACAATTTCTGTAGCAAATCCGTAGCTAAACCAAATCACAGGAAAAAAAAATTAATTCTAAAATGGCTTTTCTCACAAATTTTGTACAAGTACCTGTAAATCTACTCATTCATTCAATAGTATAAACCTGCTCATTCAATCAATAGTATTTATAAACCTGCTCATTCATTCAATAGTATAAACTTGCTCATTCAATCAATAGTACTTGTAAACATGCTCATTCAATCAATAGTACTTAAACCTGCTCATTCATTCATAGTATAAACCTGCTCATTCAATCAATAGTACTTGTAAACCTGCTCATTCATTCAATAGTATAAACCTGCTCATCAATCAATAATACCAAACCTACTCATTCATTCAATAGTACTGTAAACCTGCTCATAGATATATCACACAAATAAAAACATAAATCCACACTTACATCTAATGTCTCATTAGAAAGTTAACAACAAAAGTAAGATTGTTTTCTAAACTATAAATGAAATCAATAGTACTTGTAAACCTGCTCATTCATTCAATAGTATAAACCTGCTCATTCAATCATATACCAAACCTACTCATTCATTCAATAGTACTTGTAAACCTGCTCATAGATATATATCACACAAATAAAAACATAAATCCACACTTACATCTTGTCTCATTAGAAAGTTAACAACAAAGTAAGATTGTTTTCTAAACTATAAAATGATATACAACACGCTCCTAGTCATCCTGAATACGAGGATCTCATCATCGTCTCTCACGACCCTCTCAACCTGCTCATAGTAGGATCACGAAGAGGAGGAACCTGTAAATAAAAATAGAAACAATAGTTATTACACAAATATGTAATAATCATAATAAGATAAAGCAAATTAATATATACATACATGGCTAGCACCAGAAGAAGCACACTAGCAGGCGATCTAAAACTAACACCCATAGTTTGTAAAGTGGGGACCAGGGTCTGTGTTAACCAAGTATTTAATGCATCAAAAACGACCTCACGAACTTGGTCGTTGGTAGTGTGCTACTATGAGGTGGAGTCGTCGCGATAGTGGAGTCATGTGAGTCCTGAGAGGAGCTGATGACTCGACCGGCATCTAAACCGCTCCCAAATCCAATACTCGACCTTTCTTGGGTTGGCCATTTGCGGCCACCAAGCCATGGCATCAAACTCAGGATGTTGAGTGGAGTCACCGCCATGTCTGTCTGCCATATGTTCTGCATACATCTCCTACAAATATTAAAATTTTAATTAATTAATAATCTAAAATATACATAGACATTGAAGAATGTTCATATATAGTTGTAGAAAATAAATACATACCATCACCTCTTTCGCTTTTTCTGAACCAAATCACCTGTGTTTTTTCTTTCGATGTGTGTGCTCAAATAACTCCTTGTAAGACACAGAGCCGCCTTTTTCTTTCTCCTACAAATTTAAATATAACAAGAATATTAGTTTAAATAGTATGAATAATAAAGATTAAACATATGAGGTTTTACCATTTTCCTTTTTTGTCTCCCAAAACTTATAGAGCCACTGGTATGCAAAGTCGCTTCAGGCATTTTAGTCCGATTTTCTGTAGCAACCCTGGAGCGATGTCGAAAGTCCTCCGTCGCCCCTTGTCACACATGGCGTCCCATTAATCTCTCCTGATAGGGTGGGCCGCGACCTTTCCACATTAGGGGATCATCAAATTTCCAGATGCTTTCTTTGCTGCTGCCTTATGCTTATTAAGATAATCAGTGAACCGATTGGCAGCAATTTTATTCCATGTAGTCCTTGCATCTCCACCTCCCTCTCAGACGCAAAATGGTGAGAAGTCTGTATACAATTGAACAAAGTTATGTTACAAAAGATCATGCCATTCAAAAAAGTAGTAAAGTACATGATTAACTTCACATAATAGACTCTACTAAAATGTCTGGAATAAGTTGTCCAAGACCTCCCTTTGTGTACTCCTTCCATTGTGCAATTGGCCCGGGGAGATACTGAAGTAATGCCTTTGTAATGCTTCGAGTCACGTCTTGTGGCTCAAACTTCATCCTGCATAATAGAAAATTTTCATTTTGATAAAAAAATAATCAAATGCATATATGAGATAGAAATGAATAAATTAAACTAAATACTTACGGTCTACCATCACTATAGATAGTGCAATCAACCGTCTACCATTACTCTCTGAGGACCACTGTCAAGATGGTCGACTACGGGGGGATGGGATCCTGCAAATGATATGATTAGATATGTATATCTGCAACAATATAGTTAATTAATATACCTGAAGGCACAACTGGAGGCGAAGATGAGGCTGTGCTGGAGGCGAAGGCAAAGGTTGGGCACCTGCAAGTGATTTGATTATACTGCTATAATTGAAATGAATAAAATTAAATGCATACCTGAAGGCACAACTGGAGGCAAAGGTGAAGGTAGAGACTCTGATTGGGATCCTGCAAGTGATTTTATTACACATCGATAATTACAATAAATAAAATTAATTGTTTACCTGAAGCACAACTGTAGCCGGAGACATAGGTGAAGGTGAAGGCGAAGGTTGTGCTGAAGGCGGAAGTGGTGGTGGTGGTTGATTATCGGACTGAGATCCTATAATTGTCGATAAATAAAATTACAGTTGTTTATTACATTATATTAATGAAGAAGTATACAACATATATTTCTACCTGTCCCTCTACCTATATTGCCTTGACCAATAGTCTGAGACCCTGTAGAGAAAATGGTTAAAATCACTTGTTACATTAAATTAACTAAGAAGTTAATATATAGTAACAACATATACATGTACCTGTCCTTGTACCTAAGATGCCTCGACTACCTCGACGTCCACGAACATATTCTGTTGAATAATTCAATTGTGATTTAAGACAAAGTAAAGTGCTAAAAAGTTGATTACACAAAAGAAATTGATTGCATAAAAAATTAATTGATATATAAAGAAGCACGTACAAGAGGCAATTACTCAGAAGTGGCCATCTCATCCTCATTTTCAGATGTACAAAATCTAATTCATTTTCATCATCGTCCTCATCAGTTGTACTTTTGCTTAGAAATTCTTTCATCATCGTCCTCATCAGTTGTACTTTTGCTTAGAAATTCTTCTTCCTCTTCTTCCTCATCTTCCTCCTCTTCTTGTTGATAAACTCGGGTCCACTTGTTATGTCATTTACTTCGACTTCTTCCATTTCCATGTCATTACACAGTCGAATATCATCTTGCAGTTCAATCATACCCCCGTGACCATGACTGAAGTCATCTATATCATCTAATTGGAAGAATTCATCATTGCAATGTCCATGATCCTCTTCTACCTCGTAATCAGGAAACACTTAGGTTTAACCTTGCAAACTGCCCACAATTCAGACCTGGATGTTGTTCTTGTATTGGGATATGCTGTAAAATATACTTGTTGGCTTGTGCTGCCATTATAAACGGCTCATATGTCCCAACTTTGACTTATGCTTTATATCTACGATGCCAGACATCTTATCTATTTTTGGGGTTGTGGGATCAACACAACCAATGGCACTTAAATAATGTGACTGTGTTATCTATGCCCAGATAGGTTACCTCCATACCTCCTCAAGGATTCCATAATAGTCAAGTTCACTCTCAGCATAGGTACTACCTTTCACACACACCCCACTGTTCATGGTCGACTTATGTAGTCCATAATCTTTTGTGTGAAATCGATAACCATTAACCATAAAACCACCGTAACATTGTACAACCTTTGTCGGAATAGCTTAATTCACGTACTCGTGTGTTAGACACATCCCCTTCTCGAACCTATAACAAAGGAGTTGTAATTTAGATATATTATAGAAGTTTATAATATACAAATTGCACCATGCTTACCAATGTCTTCAACCAAGTAGAAAATTTCTTCTCACGTTCATTATCATACTGTGCATCATTAAGGTTGGGAAATTGTCGTTTCATCTCTATATCAATTGTCTACAAATGATTTAAATTATGATTCACAATTAAAATTGAGCTAATATAATAAAACACCATTGCACTTACTCAATGTATGGTTCTATTTCAGGACAATTTAAAAGGACATATCTCTACGGCATCTTGCTCCGATCATCCAAAAACCGTGTTGTATGACTACCAAATGCACGTCCTGGATGTCGAATATGGACAACTGATCCGCTGCACCAACTTGTCCCCCATCATCATTACGAGGTGCTGAGTAGGTCGATTTGAACATGAGGCTCAAAATACATGGAAGAAAAATTTGAGATCTCTTCTAAGATGTACGCCTCACAAATTGAAACCTCCCACGCTCGCTTTATTTCGAACCTTCTTCTTAAGATCAAACTACATCTGTCAAAGTAGATTACATTATTACTCTGAAAGAGATATGTAATAAAAAATACAACAAATATAATACCTTTCAAAAGGATACATCCAACGATATTGCACAGGACCACCACTCGAACTTCGTAGGGTAAATGTATTATTAAGTGTTCCATGGAGTCAAAAAACGCTGGTGGGAATATCTTCTCTAGCTGACATATTGTATTGGCCACAGACTCTTCCAAACTCCGCACCTCATCCAAAGTACTTCTGTGATGCACACAATGTTCTGAAGAATCGACTTAGCTTAGTCAGGGCAGCCCATATAGGTTTGTCAAGCAAGTCCCGGAATGCTATGGGAATCAAGCGTTGCATGAATATGTGACAGTCGTGGCTCTTCTACCATACAATCGTCCATCATCTACATTAACAGAACGAGCAATGTTAGACATATCCATCTGGAAATCTCAAACGTTGCAACCACTGACATATCTCCTTAATTTGCTCTGCTCCAAGGACATAAGCTGCTCTTGGTTTGAACACTTTGCCATTAAGCTCTTGTAGCTCCAACTCTGCCCTTCTACAATCAATTTAAGTCCATTCTAGCCTTCACAGTGTCCTTTGATTTTCCTTTTACATTCATAATAGTATTAACACATTATCAAACACATTTTTCCTACATGCATGACATCTAAATTGTGTCGAATTAATAGTGTTGACCAGTATGGTAGTTCCCAAATATAGATTTCTTCACCCAATTGTGATCCTTTCCAAATCCAAAAAATGTTTGAGAACTCCGTCCATCTTTCACCCCCATCTGGAAAGTGCTTGCAGTCGTCTCTGTATCTCGATGCCACTCAATCGTACGGGTGGATCCTCTCTCTCGACTATGCCCTTTCCGAAATGCATTCTTTGACGTCGAAATGGATGGTCATTGGGTAAAAAACGACGGTGGCAATCAAACCAACATGGCTTCCTACTATGAGTCAATCTAACGCTTGTATCCTCCATACAGTATGGACATGCCAACTTTCCATGTGTACTCCAACCAGACAACATACCATATGCCGGAAAGTCACTGATCGTCCAAATCACAACTGCCCATATTGAAATTTTGTTTTTGATATGCATCATAGGTGAGGACTCCTACGTTCCACAACATCTTCAATTCATCAACCAACGGCCTTAAATATACATCCAAATTTTGGCTTGGTGACTTTGGCCCTGGATGAGTAAAGACAAAAAAGATGAGGACGCTTCATACACATACTTGGTGGAAGGTTGTATGGGGTCACAAACCGGCCAACAAGAGTAAGGGCTTGTTCTGTTCCCAAATGGGTTGAATCCATCTGTACAAAGCCCGAAGTCTCACATTCTCACCTCCTTTGCAAAACTCGAGTGATTACGATCAAAATGGATCCAAGCTTCAGCATCTGCAGGATGTATGATTTTATCTTCATCACGTGAACTCTGTTTGCATGCCACCTCATATGTCTAGCGGTCTTAGATGACATTATGCCGTTGCAGTCTTGGTGAAATGGGAAAGTAGCGAAGTGACTTGTAAGGAACTTCTTTTGCCTTCGTACCAGCAGCCCCACCTCTCTTTGGATTAAAACGGGATGACCACAAATTGAACATGATCTGCTATTAATCTCATCCTTATAATATAACATGCAGTGGTTTGGACATGCATCTATCTTTCATAACCCAATCCAGCTCTTGACCATCCGCCTTGCACGATATAAATTTTCCCGTAACTTCTCTGTTTTTGGCAACATACCTTTCATGATTTGAGCACATACATCAAAAACAAGATTCACTCATGTTATATTCAGACTTTAGATTCAATAATTGCAGTACTGCAGATAAAAACTGTATGTCTCTCACATCCATCCCACAATGGATGATCAGCATCCCTAAGTAAGTTGTAAAATCTACTAGCTGATTCATTTGGTGCTTCCTCATTGGCAACTCCCATAGCATCGAAGTTCATATCCATATTAACTCCAAGGCCAGCAGCATCAAAAACCATATAACATAAGGATTGTCTTCGACCCCTCACCTATTATTCTTGTACTTTTCCAGAACGGTTCACCATGCACAGTCCAGTTTATAATACCCCAACAAAGCCCCTTGTATATAGATGATGAGTCACATCATATGGATCATGGAAGCGATTATTCTGACATACTGCACAAGGGCAACAACATACGGCCTTCTGGGTCTACTGTGTTTACATTTTGAAGTGCAAATTCAATGAATCCATCAACACCATCTCTAAATTCCCTTGATATTCTTTGTCGCTATCCTATGATACATCCACTCACGATTTGCAGACATTCTTCCTGTAAATTCAATGAAAATACATAACATGCATCACATGAACAAGCATCTAAAACATAAGTAACTAGTTTACTAATACTAATTCATGACAAAAATTTGACACCCAAACAAGAATATACCACATCATCATGTACAGACAAAAACATAAAATGCTAATAAATAAACACCAACCCTCTCTCTCACTCAGATTCCACACTGAGGCAAACGTGTTTGTCTTCTAGCGCGTAGTTGATCCGCATTTTTGTATTAGCCCAATACCCCTTCCCTCAATCTGTGTTTTCTATCTACGCTTTCTTCCCCTTAAAAATTCATCCGTAGTATCTTTCTTTCAGCCTATGGATCAAGGATGAAGTAATTTCTCCTGCGTTATCTTTCACGAACTCTCCAGAGTTCTGACGACAACAACTATTACTGAGATCCTTCCTGCATCAATATTCTATGGGGAAACGAGCCTGCTTGCAAACCAGTCTCTGATCACATTGCTCTCTGTCTAAATAATCCGTGTAGATCTAGTTCATTTAGTGTTTTGCCCAAAATCCAAGTTGCGGTGCCTGCTGCTGCTGTGGTCTGCTCCCATCATTATTTTGAGAATTAATATGTTTTTAACAAGCCTGATGATTGTTTCATTTGCAAGAATAGAGATTTGAAAGATGCCCTCTTTTGAAGCCTGGCCAAAACTGGCAGGGCTCCATTGGGCATCTAATGTGATCAGCTCTTCCTGTTTATGAAGGCTTGACATACATGCAAGGTCGATGGGCCTACGATGGTTCTTTTTCCATCATTTTTGTAGTCATTTGTTCATAGCAGGCTTGACCCATGTAATGTACATGTTGGAAGAACAGAAAACTTGCATACTAGATTCAGAGACTATGTGTGACCATAAATCTAAAATCACTAGCTCCTTTTAGTCGGAGAATCTCCACAGATCACAGATCATGAGTTCAGACCGGAGTTGGGTATGATTTTAACGAGACAAAATCTAGAGGCGAATCTTTGACAAAGCTTACATTTAAGAGAGAGAATGTGCCACACCCTACCCTCTCACTTCACTGTGCGATGAAGTCCTTCACGGCGTCCTTCGCAGGCAAAACCCAATGTCCTCGCGCAGCAGCTCCCGCGCCCTCCTTCGCGCAGGCGAAATGAACCCAGCGCTCCTCTGCGCAGCAGCTCCCGCGCCTCCTTCGCGCAGGCGAAATGAAACCCCAGCGCTCCTCCGCACAGCAGCTCCCCGCGACAGGCGAAATCCCAGCGCTCTCCGCGCAGCAGCTCCCGCGCAGGCGAAAGCCCAGCGCTCCTCCGCGCCAGCCAGCTCCGCGCCTCCCTCTCCCCGCAGGCGAAATGACCAGCGCAGAACCTCCACGCCCTCCCCCACAACCGGCGAAACCTAGAGAAAAGGGCAAAATAAGCAGGCGCCAAAGCTCCTGCTCCCCTGCGCAAACAAAACCGTTAAAGGTGAAAATGGAAGGGGGCGGAGCAAGCTTTAATATTATGTGTTATTAAATATTTTTTAAATTTATATTATGTATTAATTATATTAAAATTTGAAAGTTGTATTAGGAAAGAAAATTTTAATGGCTAATATTTATTTAATTAATAGAAATTTATAAAATAATAAATAAATAAATATTATACATAGAAGTATATACATATTTTAATATACATTAAAATAATAACATTCTAATATATACATATGTGTAACTATATAAATATACATAAGTATGTTTTACATATATATACATATTTATCTACTTATACATTTATACATATACATACATATATATATATTATAATGTTATATATCAAAATACTAATATAAATATAGTACTTCATACTGTATACTATTATATACAACCTATACACTATATAATTATACTTGTAAGTATATATTTTATACATGTATATATTTATGCACATATATACTCCACTACTACATATATACTTTAACGTAAATACTACATACACATAATAAATATATATTATGTATGTACACTTATATAATTCTATACATGTATATACTCATATACTATATATATATACATAATGGATATATTATATACTATATATATATACTTGTAAGTATATATTTATACATTGTATATATTTATGCACATATATACTCACACTACTACAATATATACTTTAACGTAAATACTACATACACATAAATAAATATATATTATGTATGTACACTTATATATATATACATGTATATACTCATATACTATTATATACATAATAATATATACATACATGTGTATACTTATAAAATATATATATACTTGTAAGTATACACTGATTCATTGTATATACTAATGCACATATTATATAATATAAGTATGTATAAATATATACAACAATATATATATAATCTAATTAGCTACAAAAACTTTCATAGCTCATTCCGTAGCGTATTAGTTACAGAGTAGCGATGAAATTATTTTATTCTGAATTCATAACTAATTAACTATGGATTTAGCTATGGATATTGATTTAGTTGTTGATCCGTAGTTAATCAGCTATGACTTTAGCTATGGTTTTTTTTTGTAGCTGATCCGTAGTTAATTAACTACGACTTTAGCTATGGAATATTTTCGTAGCTGATCCGTAGCTAATTAGCTACGGATCGAGCTGCGGATTGATTCCATAGCTGCGTCGTAGCTAAATAGCTACGGATTAACGACAGATTATTTTCATAGCAAATCTGTAGCTAATGTATCGATTTTGCGACGACATTTTATCTGTCGCTAATCCGCAGCTAATTAGCTACAGATTAGCTACAAAGATTTCCGTAGCTAAATTCCGTAGCTAAACTGTATTATTCTTGTGGTGAATTCCCGCCCCCGCGCTTTGTCTCTCTCTCTCTCTCTCTCTCCTCTCTTTCGCTAGTTCTGTCTCGGGGCGACTCTCTCTCCTCTCTATCTCCATCTCCGTCGTCTCTCTCTCTCTCTCTCTCTCTCTCTCTCTCTCTCTCTCTCTCTCTCTGACGTCTCTCTCTCTCTCTCTCTCTCTCTCTCTCTCTCTCTCTCTCTCTCTCTCTTTGGTCGCCGCGACGTCTGCCGCCGTCGCACCGAGCCCCCCGTCGCCCCGATCGAGCCGCCCTAGCCACCGCCTCCGGCTCGCCACCTTGCCGCCGCTCTGCCGGTATGCTCTCCTCCCCTGCCTCCGTCCCCCCCTCCCCCTCTGTCCCTCGCTCTTACCCTCATTTAATTTATTTATTAATTAACTATGAATATATTTCTTATTTATCCCCCCTTTTACTATCAATATTCCACCTATTGGCTTGGGGAGAACTTAATTATGGGCTAATAGATTTGGGTATGTCTAGGATTCTTTCTAAATAATAAGAGTATATTAGTGCTTTAGTGACCCCTTTTTAATTAAGAGATAATATAATTACGGATTTCCTTATTTAATATGAGTCTCCTATATTTTATCCATATTTCCTCTTATCAAAAGTCTTCTTTTAGATTAAGATAGAGTCCTATTGAGTTGGGCTAGGGTTAGGACTCTTTTAAGATAATTTAGGAGTAAAATAGTCATTATCCTACCCCTTTTCATTTATTAATAATTTAGGTACGAATTTTGACTTAATTAACTCCCATCCAATTGGGCTTTTCACATTGGGGCCCATCATTTCATACTTGGACCACTTGTACAACCCATTTCTAATTTAATTATTTTTATCCTAATTAAATCTATTTATCATATTTATTCTATTGATTTCTTCTTTTAAATTTAGTGTAATATTATTATTCTAATATTTCTAACCTTTATCCATCATTCGAACTCTGACTTTTTACCCAGATACTTAGATACAAGCTTAAATGTAGGACTTATACACTTATTTTTACTTAATGGTTTTAATTATCCTTTATTAACTAATTTATTCATGGGCCAAGATTGTCTGTTGGTCTGATTATCCTAATGGGCTATCAACCCATATTAATTAAAGTCTAACAACATGGTTATTTAATTTATAGCCATTCTGGTTCATAAAATATGGGTTCTCTGACTTAGTCCTTAATTACGATAAAAGCGCATAAAATTCTTAAACTTAGTCAAATGAATTTTATATCCCAATCAATGATGGGTCATTAGAGAGTATTATTTAAAGTATAGTATTATTTCTACGGAATTTTATATGGGTTATACACACGTGATAATAATGCGTACCTTTTAACTGGTTGAATTTATTAATCGATAAAATTTCAATTTATCCATAATTTTAATTAATGGATTTTTCCGGGGGTACTACATCCTCCCCCACTTAAAAAGAATTTGGTCCCCAAATTCCATGTCTCCTTTGATTAAATATGAATTCTCTCTCATGCTTAAAAGGTATTAATCATCATAAGTTCAGGGTTACCTTCCACGGTGCCCACTTCTTGATTTGGAGGGTGTTGCACCACGGCTTCAGTGGGGTTGGTTGTTTTGATTCTTCCTGACATTGATTCTTTAATTGGTGGACAGTCTCTAATCTTGTGGCTGGGCGGCACATCGTAAGCATTTTCTTTGCCTCCTCCAGCATTCCTCCAATATGTGGCTATCCTATTGCAGTGTTCGCATCACACCTTTTGAATAGGGGCTATTTGTATACCGTTTGGTGGTCTTCTCTTTCGTCATAGAGTTGAGATCTTCAGTGTTAGTGGATGGTTCCTTTAGGAGAGAGCAGTCTTGCATCCGATGCTCCAAACTGCCACAACGTAAACATGCACCGACTCTTCTCTAGCACTCCTTTGTCTTATGTCCCGGCTTACTACAATGGCAGCAGATGGGCTTGTAAAAGTTCTTGCTACGTTCCTTCTGTGTGTTTGTCTTGTTTCCATGTTGGTGTCTTTCCTTCTTGTTCTTTTTGGTCACTTTTCTAATCTTCTTGGTTGTCCTTAAGGCTCCTTCCATCAGTTGGGCGGCTTTCCGACATGCCCGAGCTAGCTCTTAAGTTAACACTATTTCGTCTTGCAGTGACGTATGTTTGGCATCCATTTAAGAGTTCCTTCAAGAATAAGGCTGGCATTAGGATAACATCTTGGACTTAAATGTCCTAATAAGGACATCCTAGGCTCTGATACCACTGTCATGCCCCGCCAATTTAGCGCGAATAAATTGGGAGGCATGAACAACGTGTATGGTAACGAAATTGCGCATACATTCGTAAATATCAGAGCATCTAATGAACATAATTGTAATAAAACTCCTCATTTTATTGATAATTCATCTAAACTATTACAATCACTATTCAGAGCCAAATATAGGGCTCAATAAACATTATTACATTGGAAATGTAACTAAGCAACTAATTATCTAGACTCTATGATACTAAGACTTTCATCGCTATGACTCCAGGTCGCTCATCACTTCAGTCCATTCCCGTTGATGTGTGTAGGTCATTATCCGACTTACCTGAAAACACAATAACAAATAACGACTCTATGCTAGTCTAGTATTGTGATTGATTGATTGATGTGATTGTCTTAGATTACATTTTGATAGTCATGCGTTTGGTGTATGCCATCACCTGATCATTAGACCCTCGCGAGTTAAAGCCTTTAGGGTGCTCCTCCCAAGGGCCAGATCGGGCCCTTATAATGTTGCCTAGCATAGTCATATTTTTATCTTAGACAATCACAAAATGGCCAAGAGAGTACCAAGAATAGATGAGAGTAGTAGATGAACTAGATGAGAGTGTAGAGAGAACGTGAACAGATGAGAGTATCGAGATAGTAGATGAGATAGGGACATTTCCGTAAAATGACGAAAAACACACGATAGTAACGGTTGCACGGCACCAGGTCAGGTACCTGCAGTCTGGTAGAAGTCACAACCGCCCACTAGCCGTGCTATGAACACAGGCTAGATGGTCCGACGTGATCGCAAGATAAGGAGAGAACACTAAGGCCATGGATCGTACTGATCCCTAAGGTGTAACGGGTTTTGGGGTACAACCAGCTCGTTGACTAAGGACGTGCGCCAAATCCAAGGAGACTTACAGAAGTCTTGACAAGAATTCCCTAGTCCAGTCGAAAGTATTCCCGGTGGAGAGGTGGTCCAAGTCAAGAGAAAAGTGTGTAGAAAACGGGTCCGTCGTGCCTCGAGTGCTCGAAGCCGAGGGAAAACGATAACGGTATTTAAAATGCATGTATAAAATGAAAACAATTATATTTAATAAAATAGGGTAATTTAGTCATTTATTTCGCTAATTAACTGAAGACATTATTGCATAATTTATCAAGGTCAAATGGCATTTAATAATGTTGTGTGTGTAAGTGTAAAGAAATCTTAAGGATATGACAAGTCGTGCAAATGTCATTTTAAATAATTAAATTTATGTCGTTAAGGCCATTTATTAACGTACCAAGTCAAATTAACTATAACATGGGTTAATCATGGCTAATTAAAGGGTAAAAAGCTTAAACAATAGGGCATATGCACAATTTTTTATTCTGGTCGGATTCTTGAAAATGCGGCGAACTTACCCATCGCGATTCAAATCGCGACAGGGCGGTCGGGCGCGACACGGGGCCTGGCCGGTCTTGCCCGATCCGGAGTGAATCGGCGGCGCCTTAGGCCGCCGCATTCTAAACGCGACGCCATTGGCCGACGTGAACCCACTGATATCGCGGCGGATCGCGCCGTCGCGATAATAGGTGGGATTGCCCTTTTTCCCTTTTTCCCAGGGCGAGTCTTCTGTGATACAAGGACGTTCTAAATTCCATATAAAATAGTACGATAATCCAAAAAGCACAAAACTAGTTTTAAACGAAAGTAGACATGTATATCTATCAACATGCACGATTAATTTGAAAATAGATAAGGTTTAGATATGCATTGATTGGGTTACTTTTTGGTGACCTACGCAGACGCAGTTAGGGTTCAACGAATTAATTTGAGATGAATAAAAAATGAAAAATTACGAAACTAGGGGCGTTTGAAAGCTAACATGATGTAATATTTTAGAGAATTTTCTCATAGCAGAACATCAAGTATGCACGAAGTTTAAAGGTAAACATGAAGAGTCAGGTACAAACAACAGACAGGGATTCAAAGATTTAATTCTCCCTCATGGGAGATCAAAATCGAGCAAGACTAGAGGCGTTTGAAAGATAATAAAATGCAGTATACACGAGAATTGTATCATGACATGAGAGCAAGTACATGTGGGGACTTAGAGAAAATATGAAATTTTGATTCATGGTAACAACAGGATTTCACGAATTAAATTCGCCCAAATGGATGGGCAGAATACAACGAAAGTATACGGCTTTTGAAGAGGTACATGAAGTCTACCTAGGGTAATTATTTCACAATTTTAGCTTGAGAGATTGCTTACCTTTTTCGTGGAGTAAGAAAAATCCTAGTTTGAATGGCGAAAATCAGAAAATCCAAGCTCCAAGCCTCCTCCTTTCCTTGCTCTCCTCGTCCTCAGCCTCCTCCTTCGTTCTCCAGAGTTCCAAGAACTAAAATGGGGCTTGGTTGACACTAATTAGAGGTCTATTAGGTTGCTTAAGAGTCCTAATGACTTAAAACTCTTCCCTTCCCTTCAAACTCTGAATTTTCACATTTATCTCCCTATTCTCTTGCATTTATCCACCTAATAAGATGGGGAGAGGTCCAATTTTGTGGGTAATGGGTTAGGATAGGCTTAGGACTCTTTTTAAGATATTTACATCTTATTTTAATATTTATCTTACCCTCATTTTATTTATTTATTAATTAACTCCAAATTTCTTATTTATCCCCCCCCCTTTACTATCATTATTCCACCTATTTGGCTTGGGGAGAACTTAAATTTCAGGGCTAATAGATTTGGGTATGTCTAGGATTCTTTCTAAATATTAAGAGTTATATTAGTACTTTAGTGACCCCTTTTTAATTAGAGATAATATAATTACGAATTTCCTTATTTAATATGAGTCTCCTATATTTTTATCCATATTTTCTCTTATCAAAAGTCTTCTTTTAGATTAAGATAGGGTCCTATTGAGTTGGGCTAGGGTTAAGACTCTTTTAAGATAATTTAGGAGTTAAAATAGTCATTATCCTACCCCTTTTCATTTATTAATAATTTAGGTACGAATTTTGACTTAATTAACTCCCATCCAAGTTGGGCTTTTCACATTTGGGCCCATCATTTCATACTTGGACCACTTGTACAACCCATTTCTAATTTAATTACTTTTATCCTAATTTAAATTTATTTATCATATTTATTCTATTGATTTCTTCTTTAAATTCAGTGTAATATTATTTATTCTAATATTTCTAACCTTTATCCATCCTTCGGACTTTGACTTTTTACCGAGTAACTTAGATACAGCTTAAATGTAGGACTTATACACTTATTTTTACTTAATGGTTTTAATTATCCTTTATTAACTAATTTATTCATGGGCCAAGATTGTCTGTTGGTCCGATTATCCTAATGGGCTATCAACCCATATTATTTAAAGTCTAACCACATAGTTATTTTAATTTTAGCCCATTCGGCTCATAAAATAATGGGTTCTCCGACTTATTCCTTAATTACGATAATAAGTCGCATAAATTCTTAACTTAGTCCAAATAAAATTTTTATATCCCAATTCAATGATGGGTCATTAGAGAGTATTATTTAAAGTATAATGATTATTTCTACGGAATTTTTATATGGGTTTATACGCACGTGATAATAATGCGTACATTTTTAACTGGTTGGATTTATTAATCGATAAAATTTCAATTTATCCATAATTTTTAATTAATGGATTTTTCCGAGGTACTACAGTTTCACTATTATAATGAGTTCTTTTTATAGTATTAGAATGTTATTATACCAATAAACATAATTAGTATACATAGATTATATATATATATATATATATATAATATATATTATATTATATATATATGTCCTACCCATTCATTTTGACTACTTGAACGATGTGAGGGTGTGTTGGATTTTAACTCGTGACATGACAATTAATCTGTGTAGGAAAAATGTCTTATGAGAATCGGTCATGGATGTACCGTGGAATAGCTAATGGAGTTGTGACAGAGGAGTTTAAAGACGGAGTTGACAGTTTCATTCAGTTTGCATTGAGTAATTCATCAGTAGCAGTTGATCTGATGGGTAACATCCGATGTCCGTGTTCGGCTTGTAAGAACAGAAAGTGGATATCGACATGGGATGTGCAACATCATTTGTATACGATACGATTTGTTGCCCATTATGAGTTATGGTCGTCTCATGGTGAGTTGAATATTCAGTCGACTGAACCAGCCAACTTTGTATCCACAAGTACGTACGTAGACATGGTTGTCGATGCTGCTGGTCCGGAGTTCAATATTCATGATGACCAAACAAATGAAGAAGTGTCGAATGATACAGCTCAAAGATTTTATCAGTTACTTCGAGATGCTGATGAGCCATTATGGGATGGTTGTGAGAAGCATACACGGTTGTCTGCAGTGTCGCAGCTACTGAATTTGAAGTCTGAATTTCATATGAGCGAGAGTTGTTTTGATCGGCTTCTCTTGCTCGTCAAGAGTATGCTTCCTCAATCAGAGAGGTTGCCTGATGATTTTTACTGTGCGAAGAAGATGGTGAATGATCTGGGGCTTGGTTTTATGAAAATTAATGCATGTCCGAATCACTGTATGATGTACTACAAAGATGATGCAGATAAGACATCATGTTGTATTTGTAAGCATGATAGATTCAAGCCTAAGAGAGGGGACAAGTCAAAGCAGAAGGATGTTCCATATAAGTCATTGCGGTACTTTCCGATCACACCTAGATTGCAGCGGTTGTTCATATCTCCAAAGACAACTGAACATATGACTTGGCATGCGCAAAGAGTCTGTCGTGATGATGGTGAAATCAGTCATCCTGCCGATGGTGAAGCTTGGGCTCATTTTAGCCGTATTCATCCTTACTTTTCAAGGGATCCACGCAACATGCGGCTGTGTTTATGTACAGACAGTTTCAATCAATTTGGAGGCTCGGTGGCATCTTACTCATGTTGGCCAGTATTCCTAACACCGTACAACCTTCCGCCAGGCATGTGCATGAAGCGTGAGAATATGTTCCTTTCATTACTGATTCTAGGTCAAAAAAGTCCAGGAAAAAATATAGACATATATCTCAGACCGTCGATTGATGAGCTGAAATTGTTATGGTCAGATGGGGTTCTCTCTTATGATGCATCCAAAAAATAGAATTTTAATTTGAAGGCTGTATTAATGTGGACAATAAGTGACTCTCCAGCGTACGACATGTTATCTGGCTGGAGCACACATGGGAGGTTGTCATGTTCTCATTGCATGGAGGATTCTAAATCATTCGTATTGAAATCTGGGGGGAAATCATGTTGGTTCGATTGTCATCATCGGTTTCTACCGAGTGACCATCCTTTCCGAAAGCAAAATGATTCTTTTATGAAAAATGCAATTGTGATGGAGGAGGTAGATATGGAACGGGTGTCTGTGGAAACATGGCGAGGCGGGTCCAGAACTTACCGACTGTATCACAACATGGCTGGTAGTACCCGACAAATCCCCAGCTTTGGGAAGGATCACAATTGGGTGAAGCAAAGCATCTTTTGGGAATTGCCTTATTGGTCAACACTTTTGATATGACATAACCTAGACGTCATGCATATAGAGAAGAATGCTTTTGATAATGTGTTCAACACAGTTATGGATGTCAAAGGCAAAACGAAGGATAACGTCAAAGTACGAATGGATTTGAAAGTACTTTATAGACGTCTAGAACTAGAGCTATGACATGTTAGTGGAAAAGTGGTGCAACCTAAAGCTTCATATGTGCTTGGGGCCAGACAGATTAAGGAAGTGTTGCAATGGTTGAAGCAATTGAGATTTCTGGATGGATATGTCTCGAATATTGCCCGTTGTGTAAATGTCAATGAGGGGAAAATATACGGAATGAAGAGTCATGACTGCCATGTTTTCATGCAAAGACTGATGCCACTTGCTTTTCGTGAGTTGTTGCCGAAGCAAATATGGGGAGCAATGACTGAGCTAAGTCAATTCTTCAGGATTTTATCTGCATCAGAACTCAGACTTCATGACTTGCAAAATATGGAGCAAAATATAATATAGACAGCCTGCAAATTAGAGAAGATATTTCTCCAGCATTCTTTGATTCAATGGAGCACCTGATCATCCATTTACCATATGAGGCTAGGGTCGGAGGACCAGTACAATTTCGATGGATGTATCCGTTTGAGAGGTATATTCCTATGTCTCAATTTATTCACATTACGACGATTTTTTATATTTCATATGTATTCATTTGAATTATTGTCGTAGGTGCATACACGATCTTAAGATGAAAGTCCGCAACAAAGCACAAGTTGAGGGCTCCATTACCCAAGTGTACCTTATTGAAGAGATATCGAACTTTTGTTCGATGTACTTTGACACGGAGATCCGAACCCGACGCACTCAACCTCCACGTAATGATGATGGTGGAGATTCTAATGTGTCTGACCGACTCTTTGTATTCAAGTGTCTCGGGCGAGCGTTTAGATATTCTTCTACTCGCGCACTCGAAGACAGAGAGTTGGTAGCTGCGGAGATCTACGTATTTATGAATTGCGCAGAACTAGACCCCTACATTGAGTAAGCTCTCAACACTAATGATGCACATCATTTGCGAGCAATACTGCAGAAATTAGAAGTTGTGTGACATTTACATTACAGAGAGTTTGACTCGGTCATACTGCAACAGAATCCACATCTGACTGGCATGCAGGTTGAAAAGGAACGGGAGAAGTCTTTTCCTACTTGGTTAAGATCTCGAGTAAGTGTCTAAATATTTTGAAGCATAAGTGTTATGCTCTTATGCATACTTAGTTGTTGTAATTTGTCATTGTCTGTCCCTTTTTTTAATAATAGGTTGAACAAAGTTTGATTACTCATTCAAGAGTACAAGAGATCAGTTATGGGCCCTCGAAGATTGTACGTGTCTATCCAGGCTACATTGTGAATGGATACCAATTTCACACGAGAGATTATGGACGGAATAAATCTACGATGAACAACGGCGTATGTGTGAAGGGAAGTGCCTACAATGAAAATGAAATAGACTATTATGGCATTCTCGAAGAAGTCATTGAACTGCATTTTTGGGACAAGACAACAATGTATTTCTCTTCAAGTGTCATTGGTTTGATCCGACCTCTATTCGTAATGACACAACATATGGGATTGTCGATGTCAAGCATAAGTCCAAGTTGAGTAGGTATGAGCCATTCATTCTGGCGGCACAAGCCCAACAAGTTTATTATTCAAATTATTCGTCCCTCAAATTGAGAGATTGGTGGGTTACATGTAGAGTGAAATCAAGGCTATTCCCTGAGTATGAGCTTGTCTCGGCTGATGATGAGCTCGAAGGTGTTAATGACAATTTTTTCCAATCAGATCGGAGTGACGCACGAGAGTTGGCAGCTTCTACGCAGTTCTGTATTGATGATATAAATGAAACAATTTGCTTATATAAGGATAACAAACAGGAAGAAGTTGACCCAAATGTCCTTGAGCGGGAGGTGGAGTCTGATGAGGAGGAAGAGTCCCGGCATGATGAGGATGAATTCGAGGAGGATGATGAAGATGACGCTGAATTAAACATATCTTCAGCATTTGATGATGAATATAGATAATATACCCTACATTTTGTAAGAACTTCGTGTTGTTGCTAATTATATGTTATTCAATAGCTACTTCAAATTTGAGTGCTGATGACATGTTATATCTTTATTTATCTCAATAGAGATATGGTACGTGGAGGACGGAGTCGGACGATTTCCACCTCCGTAGGCTGAGGGTCCGCGTCCCCGTCCACGTCGGTCCTCCCGTCGACAGGTATATGTATATGTAAACATAAAACTTTTTATATTATTGTTCATATTAAATTCATATTTTCTAATGTACATACAATTTTGCAGGGACTGCCTCCCCGTCTACGCCAGTCATCCCGGCGACAGGTATATGCATATGTACACACAAAACTCTATATATTATTATTCATATTAAATTCACGAGATCTAACGTACATACAATTTTGCAGGGACTACCTCCCCGTCCACGCCGGTCGTGTCACGTCTGAGTAAAATTCCATTTACCGAATATAACAGATTTTAAACATGACAAGTAACATAAGGTTTACTCATAATCAACTAGATTCGCGGAAGTTATTACACAATACTCCCCATTATAGTCTAAATGAGGAGCAAACAAAAGTAGATTGTATCTTTATTACATTCTTATTTCTATCTACAAAGAAAGCAAAAACTGATAGCATTGCTTGGCATTGGGTTATCCGCTCGGCACACAAATTCCCCCTTAAGCAATATCTCCATCATGTTACCTGAAAATGTTAAATTGAATGAGCTAACTAGACCAGTAGAACTCAACTTCTTTTAAATCAAGAGGATTTAGATGCATATAATCAAGGGTAAAAACAAGTGCGGATCTGACATGGAGTTTAAGATAACGAACATGTAAGACAACTTAAAATACCAATTAAATGGGAATGCTTTTAGAAGCAAGAGTGTTTTCTCAAGAGGATACTTAAATTCAGAATTAGATAATCTCACACCACAAGCATGATATGATGACTAATCAAACAGAATTGATGCATGCCAACATCCAGGAATTCTCATTGCCCCCCGCGGCCATTGACGAATTCGGGCGCTCCCCCCAGGACTGAACCAGCCTTATTTGCCTGGCATAATTATTAAACGAGTCCGAGACTCACAAATTGTCATCATCACACACTACTTCTTGCAATATATCAAGGACACAAGATTTCACTCATAGATTACACACAAGAACTTGGAACTTTGTCCCTTCATTGAATTCAGGTATTGACACTTTCACAAGGTCAATTATGTTCGAAACTTTGGAGTGATGGTTCAGGGTAATAAGGAAAGAAGCCTGACTGATTTAGTAGGTGTTTAGAGTGGTAAAAACATCTATGAATGAGTGAGTATTTGGTTGGATCAATTGGGTGTGATTCCAATCACAAAACAAGTCAAGGTAGGTGCAGAAATTTCTGGACTGAATGTGTCTGTCAACAGACAGAGTCTTGCTGTCGAAAGGTGGCCTTCCCAAAAGCTGATTTCACAGTCTTGTCATTTGCTGTCGACAGCAAGGAGGTTGCTGTCGACAGCCCCTGTCAGATTTCAATATCTGGGTTCTGGACAGAGGCTCTTGTCGACAGGTAAACACTCGGCTGTCGACAGGTGCTATGCAAACTGACAAAAATAGATTAGAACTTACTAGAAATTGTACTAACAAGCTATCCTATCATTCCTAACATGATTAGGACTTTATTTAAGCATGAACTTAGACTCAAACATGAAGCTTTACATGACAAGAAAGTCAAAGAAAAAGGCATGGAATGTGATTCACATAGATGATCAACAAGATTTCAGAATTGCACAAGATATGATGGAAGGGAAAGAATGGTATTATCTTTCATGGGATACCATTAAGTCATATGTGATGAAGACTTGATTCTTATCATGGAATGAATCTTCAAATCTGGAAGTCAACTAACTCAAGAAAGATGATCACTTTAACTACCTAGACTACTCTGAGTTGTGGAAAGAAAATAACAAGAATAGGAAAATATTTCCACAATCTCATAACTAAGACAAATTTGTAAGGAATAGGTACATGTTTTTCAAAAGAGGATTCACACATTAAAGCAAATAATAAGTGATCATGACCTCTTTAAAGAGGATATCAAGAACTATGAAAGGAAGGATATAAGAAGAGAATTCTACCTTAGCTTGAAGGAGATGAGGAAGATAACCACAAATAGAAGAGTAATCAGATGTAGCTTGATATAATACTAGCTTTAGCCTCCAAAATAATTCTCCAGTCTCTCCTCAGCAACAGCTCCAGTCAGAGCTCGAACAAGGACAGTAAGTACAAAGGAGAGAGAGACACAATTCCTCCCGTAATGGCTTTGTCACAGAGGTTGGCACTCAGAAACCTCTCAACATGAGGTTACCCAATGCAATGGCATAGCACATCAGTAGAGAAAGTGGAGAAAATGGCTACGATGGTCACTAAGGTTTATTTATATCCAAAGATACCTCCCATGCATGGTGACACGGTAGTCACCCATGTGTCGCAGTAAAAGTGAGAAGCTTTTACCACAAGACACGAGTTACATGCACCATCCTATGTTAACAGCTGGGGGTTAACGTGGTAACCCCAACCCCTAGGTGTGCTGGCCTTCCCAGGGCCAAACACGTAGGCTTCTGGAAATTCCAATAAAATGCCAACCCGTAAATACTCAATAATTCAACTGGCCCATTAAGCTCAATGTAAACATAGTCAAATGGTACCTGTTTGTCATGAAATTTTTACCATAAGCTAATGTGATGGTTTTTCTAATTATAGTTATTTTTAATTAATTTTTAGATTTTATTTTACACTAGGTGAAAAATTACTCGAAAAATAGTCGCGTCGACTGTACCTTGAAATCCGTACGTCAAAAAATTCAGATAATTACATATTTGACTTCTCCACATTTTTATGGAAATTATGATGTTCTCGGATTTTTATTTCGTTGTCATTTTCCGGTGTCGCCCTGTGGGAGCGCGCACTTCGATGTACGACACTGGGGTAATATTCATTAACACTAATTAAGCATATCTTCTAATTATCATAATTTAATGACAATCCTAATGTATTTTAACCAAATTATTCCTATTTTCTTAACACTTTGAATTTCTGGGGCGTTACAGGTCGTCCCAGCGATATGTATATGTATATGTAACACAAAACTTTATATATTATTGTTCAATTTAAATTCATATTTTCTAATGTGTATATAATTTTGCAGGGACCGCCTCCCCGTCGACCACGCGAGTAGCGCCACCTTTCCATTCTTCCTCACCACCAAGTACATGTATGTTTCCATAGATTAATATGTTTCTTGTCTTCCAATTTTTACAACAATAGTGTACTTAATTGTTTTCAACAGAGGTGGAGAGCCAGCATCTAGCAGCAGATGAGGAGGGGCCTCAGCTACTTGGACGGTAGCCATGTTGGATTTCAGGGTAAACTTGATCACTTCAAATTTACTATATTTGTTATTTATGTTATACAGTTCATGTACAAAATTAATGTGCAATTGCAGGGGAAGATAGATTTTGGTTCTGCTCCCGCTATATTACGACGCTGGTCCACACACATATTCTAGGACCAGTGGATGCACGGAGAGAGTTCCCGGTGCTCGTATAGGATTTATTATTTGACATGTTCACGATATTATTAATTTTTACTGATTTAAAGTCATTTATTTAATTACTATCTCTATTAGTGCAGAAAGTTGAGTAATTTTATTTCTTTACAGCGGAGGTATGCATTCACAAGACCAGATGATCTCCCTCAAGCTCGAGCCGTCTGGGAGTCTACTACCCAGACTAATTTAAGAAAGTCGATGTGGGATGCCCGGGACAAGGCAATGAAGAGGCAACCGGGATCTTATGGCTTGGTTGGATTACGGCCCTGTTTGGTTGAGGAGGGACTATTAGGAGTCCCTTTGTGAGTGTTGGGCTACTGGACCATGGCAGGAGCGGTCACAGGCGACAAAACACAACCGATCAATTCATCCGGAGAAGAATGTGCATACTAGTGGGTTCGTATCTTATGCGACCCACAGCCAAAAGTTGATAAGCATATTATTGTTCAATTGCTTAATACATTGATTATTATTGTGAAACTAACTAATTTTGTTGAATTGTAAGCATCACGAGCTCGAGCGTGCCACTACTTTTCGCGAGTTATTTCATCAGACTCATAAGCGGAAGGGGACGGATGACTATGTCAGCGAGAGTGCTCGCACGATTGGTGTAAGTCAAGCTATAAAATTTGAATTCAATTAAGATATTAAAATAATTTGTTTTCAATAATTTAGTTTTAATTTGTTCTGCAGGAGACCTATGACAAGATGATGGCGGATCGCTATATAGAGGGCACTCCCCAGCCAGACTTGGATCTGGAGGCTTGGGTCGATGCAACGGGAGGGCCGAGGAAGGGTCGAGTGTACGGCTTTGGGGACAGCCTGGATACTACTCCAGTGTTGTCCTCATATGCGAGTTCGGTCGCTCCTCCGGCATACGCGAGTTCATCTGCTGCGCCGCCCAGCAGTGGTGTAGACGAGATTAGAACCCTCATACGGGAAGAGCTACGGACGCACTTTGGCGTTATGGTTGAGCAATTGAACTCAGCCATGCAGGGAGTATGCCCCTCACAGCCAGCCCCTCAGGTCAGTATTACTATTAATTTCATATAGTTTGAATGAAATGAAATCACTAAAGAATGTCTAAAGGAAAAAAAAGAAATCTAAATTAATAAACCTATAAAGAAGGTCTCTTTATATAATCAACTTATGGAAGGATAAAAAAGCCACATGAGTGCTCAAATTGCTATTCTAAAATAAACAGAAGTGTAATGGGCGTTGAAATGACGAATCTAAAAAAAAACCAAGTCTAAAGGATCAAAACACGCAACCCAGGTGTCCAAAATCCCAAATAGGGATTTGATCGGCGTGTCGTTCGGGTGGGTTAAATTGACGTGTGCGAACTGACGGAATTCGATTTGGATTCCCGGATTGGGTTGGGAGTTGAAATGACGGATCTAAAAAAAAAAACCCAAGTCTAAATGATCAAAACACGCAACCCGGGGGTTCAAAATCCCATATAGGGATCTGATCAGCGTGCCATTCACTCCGACACGACCGGGTGGGTTAAATTGACGTGTGCAAACTAACAGAATCCGATTTGGATTCCCGGATTGGGTTGGGCGTTGAAATGACGGATCTAAAAAAAACCAAGTCTAAATGATCAAAACACGCAACCCGGGAGCTCAAAATCCCATATAGGGATCTGATCAACATGCCATTCACTCTGACACGACCGGGTGGGTTAAATTGACGTGTGCGAACTGACGGAATCCGATTTGGATTCCCGGATTGGGTTGGGCGTTGAAATGACGGATCTAAAAAAACCCAAGCCTAAAGGATTAAAACACACAACCCGGGAGTCCAAAATCCCAAATAGGGATCTGATCGGCGTGCCGTTCACTCCGACACGACCGAGTGGGTTAAATTGACGTGTGTGAACTGACGGAATCCGATTTGGATTCCGGATTGGGTTGGGCGTTGAAATGACGGATCTAAAAAAACCTAAGTCTAAATGATCAAAACACGCAACCCGGGGGTCCAAAATCCCATATAGGGATCTGATCGGCGTGCCGTTTGCTCCGACACGACCGGGTGGGTTAAATTGACGTATGCGAACTGACGGAATCCGATTTGGATTCCCGGATTGGGTTGGGCGTTGAAATGATGGATCTAAAAAAACCCAAGTCTAAATGATCAAAACACGCAACCCGGGGGTCCAAAATCCCATATAGGGATCTGATCGGCGTGCCATTCGCTCCGATACGACCGGGTGGGTTAAATTGACGTGTGCGAACTGACGGAATCCGATTTGGATTCCCGGATTGGGTTGGGCGTTGAAATGACGGATCTAAAAAAACTCAAGTCTAAAGGATTAAAACACACAACCTGAGAGTCCAAAATCCCAAATATGGATCTAATCGGCGTGCCGTTCACTCCGACACGACCGAGTGGGTTAAATTGACGTGTGCGAACTGACGGAATCTGATTTGGATTCCCGGATTGGGTTGGGCGTTGAAATGACGGATCTAAAAAAACCCAAGTCTAAATGATCAAAACACGCAACCCAGGGGTCCAAAATCCCAAATAGAGATCTGATCGGCGTGCTGTTCACTCTGACACGACCGAGTAGGTTAAATTGACGTGTGCGAACTGACGGAATCCAATTTGGATTCCCGGATTGGGTTGGGCGTTGAAATGACAGATCTAAAAAAAACCCAAGTCTAAATGATCAAAACACGCAACCCAGGGGGTCCAAAATCCCATATAGGGATTTGATCGGCGTGCCGTTCGCTCCGACACGACGGGATGGGTTAAATTGACGTGTGCGAACTGACGGAATCCGATTTGGATTCCCAGATTGGGTTGGGCGTTGAAATGACGGATCTAAAAAAAACCCAAGTCTAAATGATCAAAACATGCAACCCGAGGGTCCAAAATCCCAAATAGGGATCCGATCGACGTGTCGTTCGCTCCGAGACGACTGGGTAGATAAAATTGACGTGTGCGAACTGACGGAATCCAATTTGGATTCCCTGATTGGGTTGGGCGTTCAAATGACAGATCTAAAAAAAAACTCAAGTTTAAAGGATCCAAAATATTTTCTTATTAAACTTGAGGTGAAATCACATGTTTTAAATTTAAAATTTTGAAAATAATGTTTGTATATTAATTTTTATTAATGTTTCTTATATGATTTTTTTTAATATAAGATCCTCCGGCACCTGACGATCAGGAGACGAGGACGGCAGACGATCCAACAGACTTGTCTTGATTTTTAGCATTTATGATTGTGTATGATTTTGTATTAGTTATGTTTTATGATTTTATGTTTCATTGTGAGTACCTTCTATTGTGGAATGCATGAATATTTTAGCAGGTTTTATAATTTATTATTGTTAAATTTTGCAATTTTTTAAAAAAAATATTACATATTTTCGACGGTTTTTCCCATGGATGGTGTCCGTCGGAATTTGTAGTTGGCCGACGGAACATATCTGTCGGTATTCCTGTTGGAAGTTTCGACGAATATTCCAACCTATTTTCTGACGGATTTCGGTCGGAATTCACTAAGCAATTTTTCGACAAAGACTTCCGACTAATTTCCGTCGGAAGTTACCGATTACTTTTCCGACGGAATAATTCGGTCGGAATTTCCGACGGAATACCGACGGATTAGGTAACCGTCGGTAATTTCTGACCAAAATTTTCCGACGGACGTCTTCCGATGACCATTCGACGGAAAGTTGTCAGAAGACACTGTTTCCGACGGATGGCCGTCGGATTTCCGACGGCGTGTGACCGTCGAAAATGCCGCTTTTTCTTGTAGTTGTCAGGAACGCCGCTTCGTCCGTGCCAACAGCCGTGCCGGCGCCCCCGACCAAGACAATAGCGAAAAGGCCGGTCAAGCGAGCTCGGCCATCTAAGTCACGATTGATCAAGGGTGGTACTTCGAGTGCTGCCTCACCATCTCACCGCCCGAGTCTCCCCTTGTCCCCGCCAACCGGGCCGAGCCCCCTGGAGTGGGGTCGGTTTTCCACTCTGACCGGCGCTACTTCTCGACCCGCATCGATGAAGTCCTCCGACCTCGTCGACTAGTTATTTCGGGGGCTGCAGCATCACTTCGGTATGCTCGTGTCCCTTCTTCAGCGGACGAACCAGACTCAGACGACAGTCGGGGGTCGCTTGCGCGTCATCGAGGAGAAGTGTGTCGACCTCGAAGCGAAGAACACTGAACTGAAGGACTCCATTGCTGTCGAAGCCGCCCGAGCTAGCAAGTCTGAGGACCGGACTGCCGTGCTTGCCCAAGGGGTGAACAAGCTTAAAGCCTTGCTGAACACAGAGAAGGCAGCATGGGAGGCCGAGAAGAGGGCGTCGGAGGCCGAGGTCAAGGCCCAGGAGCAAACGAAGGCTGAAGTAGCTCAGCTCGTAGCCGACGAACGCAGGAAGGTCGTGGCCGAATACAAGAAGTTCGACGTACATGTCGAATAGATAACCGGTCTATTTCGAGACGATTATAAGTATTGTTTGAAGGCCGTGGCTAAAGCATTCCCCGAGCTGGACCTATCCGGCATGCAGCCCCCTGGAACAGACAACGACGAGTTCGAAGAGGAAGCCGAACAAGCCGAGGACGGGCAGATCGTCGCCGGCGCCTCTACTCCTGCTCCTGCGGTCGTCACCCCTTCAGCCACCCCTGCAACTGAAGCCGCCACCAAGCTTTGATCAGTGTATCTTTTACAAACTCCTTTCGGCTTTCGGGCCATTTATGCATTATATAATAGTTTTCTGTTCTCATCCGAGGATTGTTTTCTCAGCTCGCAACAATTTGATGCAACCGTGTCACCGAAGCAATGTGAGTTTAGAGCGCCGAAGCGAACTCGTTAGACTCGGGGTGCCGAAGCAACCTCGTTTGGGACGTTAGAGTGCCCAAGCGACCACGTTAGAGAACTCGGAGTGCCAAAGCGACCTCCTCGGTAGATTTAGAGTGCCGAAGCGACCTCGTTAAAGACATTAGAGTGCCGAAATGACCTCGTTAGAGACTCGGAGTGCCGAAGCGACCTCCTTTAGAGTGCCGAAGCGACCTCGTTAAAGACGTTAGAGTGCCGAAGCGACCTCGTTAGAGACTCGGAGTGGCGAAGCGACCTCCTTGGTAGATTTAGAGTGCCGAAGCGACCTCATTAACATCTCACGGATAATAACATCGGAGGTGCTCGACGTTCCATGTCCTCGGAACCGCCGAGCCATTCAAATTTTCCAAACAGTAAGCCCCCTGCTCGAGGTCCTCGATCACTCAGTATGGGCCCTCCCAATTAGGGGACAACTTCTCTCCTACCGACTTGGGATCCGAAATGGTGAGCTTCTGAAGGATGAGGCTGCCTACATTGAAGTGACAAGGTCTGACAGTTGTGTTGAATCTTCGTTTCGTCTTAAGTTGGTAGGCTTCTACCCTTGCTGATGCCTTGTCCCGCCATTCCTCGACTAGATCCAGCTCGGCACGTAACGAGCGGTCATTGTCCTCATGCTCGAACCCTAGAACTCTTCCAAAGGGTACGAGCAACTCCATCAGGGTCACCACTTCCACTCCGAAGGCAAGCGCAAAGGGAGACTCTTGAGTGGCTTCTCGGGGCGTCGCCCGGTAAGCCCACAGCACGTGGGGTAGCTCCTCGGCCCATCAGCCCTTGTGGTTATCCAGCCTCCCCTTCAGTCCGTCGAGGAGAGTTTGGTTGGTCACCTCAGCTTGCCCATTAGATTGAGGGTGGGTGACCGAAGTGAATCGATGGTCGATGCCGAGCTCCTCGCAATTATGCCGGAACCTGGCGTTGTCGAATTGCTTGCCATTGTCGGTGATGATTGTCCTGGGCAGCCCAAACCTGCAAATGAGATTTTTCTAGACGAATCCCCACGGGTTGGCGTCAGTTATTTTCACCAACGGCTCGGCTTCCACCCACTTGGTAAAGTAGTCTACCTCGACGATGACAAATTTTCGTTGCCCCGAGGCTGGTGGAAATGGGCCGAGGATGTCCATTCCCCATTGCGTGAAAGGCCATGGGGCTGTTAGTGGAGTGAGGCTCGAGGGCGGCTGCTGATCTACTTTACCGAAGAGTTGGCATTGTTGGCATCTCCGGACGTAGCCCTCAACATCCTTCAACATGGTCGTCCACCAGTAACCTTGCCGAGTTATCCTTCAGACCAACGACCGTGGTCCTGTGTGGCTTCCGCACGTGCCTTCGTGTACTTCCTTGACGATCTCCTCAGCCTGCCGTAGGCTCACACATGGCTGGTGCGGGAAGCTGAAGCCCTTCCTATAAAGGACATCGCCGATCATGAAAAATTTTGGAGCTCGTCTCTTTACCTTTAGCGCCTCTCCTCGATCCTCCGGAAGTCGTCTATCTCGGATGTACTCCACAATAGGAGTCATCCACGTTGGTTCGACCTCGGTGCACATGACTTCTGTAGATCCCAGTAAAGGCTCGTCGAGCTCTTCCATAATCCGAGGTAGCCGCGTACTTGGACAGTGCGTCGGCTTGGGGGATTTTCAGTAGTTCCGCCGACTCGAAGTCACCCTTCATCCTCAGGACCTAGGCCATGTACGAGGCGAGCTTCTCTTCCCTTGCCTCGAATTCCTTCGAGACTTGACTGACGACCAGCTGGGAGTCGCGGTGGACCCGGACTCTTGTTGTCATGCCCCGCCAATTTATCAGCGGAATAAATCGGGGAGGCATGAACAACGAGTATGGTAATGTAAATTGCGCATACCTTCACAAATATCAGAGCAACTAATGAACAATAATTGCAATAAAACTCATCATTTTATTGATAATTCATCTAAACTATTACAACCACTAATTCAGAGCCAAAACATAGGGCTCAATGACATTATTATATTGGAAAAGAAATCTAAAGCAAATGTCTAACTAGACTCTAAGGTACTAAGGACATTCCATCGCTATGACTTCAGGACGCTCATCACTCCAATCCAATCCCGTTGTTGTGTGTAAGGTCATCACTTGACTTACCTGAAAACACAATAACAAATAACGAAGGGTGAGCGATAACGCTCAGTAGGACTTAATATCTCGTGTAAACAAGCATACTTTAAGTGATTAATGTCTTGTAACGCAGGTTAACTAGAGAGAACGATCGTGTATAGTCAAGAGAGTAATAGTAATGGATAACAAGTGAACGATAATACACTTCACAAGAATATTGCAAAATTAGAATGATAGAGAAAAGACCATATAACAAGATAGCGTGTATCAAAATGATATGTAATAGGATAGCTTGTATCAAGGTGCCGTGTAACGAGATAGCTTGTATATCAAGATAGCGTGTAGCGTGTAACGAGATTGCATGTAAAGAGATAGCGTGTAAAGAGATAACATGTATTGAGATAACATGTATGGTTGCACCACAGTGCACTAGTCGAGTATGGAAATTGTCACTTTGGGACAGTAGCCGTTTAACGATAGTACATTTCGTCTGAACTCCTCAGACTAATGTTATAACAGTCAGTGCTAGCACAATAATAGCACCGAAATTGTATAGTATGTCTGAACTCCTCAGACTAATAGTATAACAGTTAGGTGTCTAGCCAATGTCGAGATAGTCAGAACCGGTGCAATGCAGAACACCGCCAATAGACCCTGCAGGTATTTTCGAGTGGCTCTCTGCCCCCAGGACTAGATTGGAGCCCCTCAGACACTTTCCGTGCCTTGCACAATTATGCATTCGAGTTAGTAGGGTCACTAGACCCATATTATGGCGCTAGACAGTCATGTATAGTACACGCAATGGGAGCCACAACAGCTCAAGAGTCTCAAGAGAGTACTAGATAAATATACAAGATAGTAGAGTGAACGTGAATAGATGAGAGTACAAGGATAGTAGATGAGATAGGGGTATAATCGTAAAACAACGATAAACCACGATAGTAACGGTTGCACGGCACCAGGTCGGGTACCGGTAGTCTGGTAGAAGTCACATCCGCCCTACTAGTCGTGCTACGAATACAGGCTAGATGGTCCGGCGTGATCACATGATAAGAGAGAATCCACTAAGGCCATTTTGGATCATACTGATCCCTAAAGGTGTAACGGGTTTTAAGGGTACAACCAGCTCGTCGGCAATGGACGTGCGCCAAAGCCAAGAAGACTTACGGAGGCCTTGACAAGGAGTCCCTGGTCCAGTCGAGAGTATTCCCGATGGAGAGGTGGTCCAAGTCAAGAGAAAGTGTGTAGAAAACGGGTCCGTCGTGCCTCGAGTGCTCGAAGGTAGAGGGATGAGATAACGGTGTATAAATCACGCAAATAAAACGAAGACATGTGTCATTTAAATAATAAGGAAATTAGGTAATTAGTTTCACTTAATTACCAGATACATTATTGAGTAATTTACTAAGGTTTAATGGCAACATGATGGTTAAGTGTGTGCAAGTGTATGAAATCAAAAGAGCATGATGGATTGTGCACAAAGCTTTTAAATTAATTAGATTCATGCAATTTATTGCATATTAATATTTATTCAGGTCAAATTATGAATAACAATATTTAATTAAGGCTAAACAATGGCTAATTAGCAAGTAGAGCAAGGGTATATAAGCAATTTCAGGTTCTGGCTATTTTTCTGTTAACGCGACGGGGGTACCCATTGCGACTCTAGGTCGCGACAAGGCGGCTGGGCGCGACAAGTGAACTGGCCGGTCTGGCTCGGTTCGGGGTGGATATCACGGCGGCTTAGGTCACCGCGTTCTTAACGCGACGTGACGGTGGGGGCGCGACCCGGCTGATATCGCGGCGGGTCGCGCCGTCACGATATCAGGAGAGTCCGGCCCTTTTTCCCTTTTTCCAGGGTTGATCAGATTTGACACAGGGCTCTTATAAATTCAATATAAAATCGTATAATGACCCACAAATCACGAATCTAGTTTCAAATGAAAGTAGACACATAGATCTATCAGCATGCACGAATAATTTGAAATTAGACAAGATTTAGGCATGCTTTGAATAGGTTACATTCCAATGACCTAAATAGGTGCAGTCAGGGTTCAACGAATTAATTAGAGATGAATATAAGATGAAAAATTCCGAAACTAGGAGCGTTTGAAATCTAACAAGATGTAGTATTTATGAGAATTTTCTCATAGTGTGGAATCAAGTATGCACGGAGTTCACAAGCAAACATGAAGGGTCAGGTGCATGGTTCTGATAGAGATTCAAAGAATTAATTCTCCCTAATGGGAGATCAAAATAGAGCAAGACCAGGGCCGTTTGAAAGCTAATAAATTCAGTATATATGAGAATTTTATCATGTCATGAGAGCAAGTACATGTGGGGAATTAGAGAAAACATGAGATTTCAGTTCATAGTAACAGCAGGGTTTCACGAATTAAATTCACCCAAATAGATGAGCGAAATGCAACTAGACTAGAGGGCTTTTGAAAAGGATCATGAATTCTACCTAGGGTAATTGTTTCATGATTTTAGCTTGAGAGATTGCCTACCTTTCATGCGTTTAAGAAATCCTAGGGCTTAAACACGAGGTAGAAGATGAAATCCTCTGGCTCCTCTCGTCCTCAACTCCTCTCTTCGTCCTCTAGAGCTTCAACAATGATCTATGGGGTGGTAGAGTTGAATTTGGGTGTGTATGACTTGGTTTAAGAGTCCTACTATTCTAAAACTCTTCCTTTCCCTTCAAACTCTTAATTTTTCCTTATTCATCTCCTTATTTCTTGCATTATCCCACCTAATAGGATAGATGAGAGGCTAATTTCGTGGGTAAAGGGTTTGGGTAAGGTTAGAACTCTTTTTAGGACATTTATAAGCTAGTTTAGTCATTATCTTACCCATTTTTAATTTATTTAAATATTAACTCCGAATTTACACATTTATCTTTCATATTCTAGCATTAATCCACTAATTGTCTTAGGGAGAGATCTAATTTCATGGCTAATGTGTTAGGAAGGGATGATGACTCTTTTTAAGATAAGTAAGAGTTAAAATAGTCATTATCTTAACCCTTTTCTATTTATTACTATTTTTAGGTACGAATTTAGCCTAATTACTTCCCATCTCATAATGGACTCTTCTCATTTGGGCCCAACAATTCATGTTAGGTCCATTAACCAAACCCATTACTAATTTAACTTAATGGGTATTGATTTAATTTCCAATTATTCACCATTTATCCTTATGTAAATCTATTTATCATACTTATTCAAGTAATTTCATATTTCTAATTTGATTAAATATTATTCATACCAATATTTCTAACCTTCATCATTTGGGCTCTTACTCTTGGCCCAATAACTCGTGTGAGCTTAATTGTACAACCCATGTACTTACTTTACTTATTGGATTTTTAATTATCCTTTTATTAGAGAATTTATTCGTGGGCCAAGATTGTCTATTGGTCCAAATATCATAATGGGCTATCATCCCATATTATTTAAAGTCTACCCACATGTTTATTTTTATTTATAATCCTCTTTGGGTCATAAAATAATGGGTTCTTCGACTTATTCCTTAATTATGCTAATAAGTCACATAAATTCTTAAACTAAGTCCAAACGATTTTTCTATAACCAAATTTCATGATGGGTCATTAGAGAACACTATTTAAAGTGTAACTACTATTTTTACGAAATTTTTATAGGGGTTTATACTCATGCAATAATGATGCGTACCGTTTTAATTAATTGAATTTATTAATAGATAAAATTTCTATTTATCTATAATTTTTAATTAATGGATTTTCTGGGGTACTACACTTGTTGCTCCGAACGCCCTTGCCATTCTGAGCCCTGAGATCACAGCCTCGTACTCAACTACGTTATTCGAAGTGGAGAAGCCGAACTGAATTGCGTACCTTAAGACGAGGCCATCAGGGGAATGCAGGACGACTCTAGCCCCGTTGCCTTGAGAGTTGGACGCCCCATCCACGTAAACCTTCCAACACTCGACGACCTCCTCTGGTTCAGGCGACCTCGCCGTTCCTTCAGAAATGAAGTCAGCGAGGGCTTAGGCTTTGATGGCAACCCAAGGCTTATATGATATGTCAAACTCGCCGAGCTCGATAGCCCACTTGGCCATCCTCCCCGAGGCCTCAGGTCCACAGAACACTTGCTTGATGGGGGCGTCGGTGAGGACCACAATCTTGTGGGCTTGGAAGTATGGTCGGAGTCGTCGGGCCGCCATCACTAGCGCATACCCTGCCTTCTCGAGGTCGGAGTAGCGCTGTTCAGCTCCTCGCAGGGCCTTGCTTGTATAATACACGGGAAGATGCTTCCGCTCCTCTTCTCGTTCGAGCACCGAGCTGATTGAGTGAGTTGTTGCTGAAATGTATAAGAACAATTCTTCTTCTGTAATAAGCTTGCTCAAAGTGGGGACATTGGCTAGGTGGGCCTTGAGTTCGTCGAAGGCCTTTTGGCACTCTTCGTTCCACTCGAATCGTTCTTTTCTCAACACGTCGCAGAATAGCCTGCACCTCTCAGCCGACTTGGACATGAACCTGCTCAGGGCGGTGATTCGGCCGTTAAGCCTTTGTACCTCCTTGACGGTCCTTGGAGCCGTCATGTCGATGATGGCCTGCACCTTGTCGGGGTTGACGTCGATGCCTCCGCTAGAGACGAGGTAACCGAGGAACTTTCCTGCGCACACGTTGAAGACGCACTTTTCGGGGTTCAACTTCATCCCGTACTGCCGCAGCACCTCGAAGGTCTTGGCTAGATCCCGAACATGGTCCTCGGCTCGCCAGCTCTTCACCAACATGTCTTCGATGTATATCTCCATTGTCTTCCCGATCTGTCATTCGAACATCATGTTGACGAGCCTCTAGTACATTTCCCCTGCATTCTTCAGTCCGAAAGGCATTCGGGTGAAGCAGTACAGACATTTTTCCGTGGTGAAGGCGATTTTCTCCTCGTCCACGGGGGCCATCCTGATCTGATGATATCACTACAAGGAAATCAATCTTTAGCGATGGCCTTTAGCGACAGATACGTTGTCGTCGCTAATCTGTCGCTAAGTACCAACGCCTTACCGACAAATTAGATTCCATTCCTACTTAGATTTCGGCGGCGGATTAGCGGCCGAACAGGTTCGTCGCTATGTCTGTCGCTATATAGCAATGGAATAGCGACGGAAAATGTGGTTGTCGCTACTCCGTCGCTAATGTATTGGTTTCCCGCCCAACTTATTTCCCCTCCCCCTGCCCTTCCGTGGAAACCCCCTTCTCTTCTTCCGTCGAAACCCCCTTCTCTTCCCGGAGGTCCCTCGCTCGTCGTTGGAGATACGTCGCCGTCCGTCGTCGCTCGCCTGTTGCCGGCCATCGTCGCCATCGCCATCCACGGTAAATCTCTCCCTCTCTCTCTCTCTCTCTCAACCACCCCCTCACCCAGTCGCCGTCCACCCCTCCGCCGGCCTGTGTCCCCCTCCCTTTGCACCCTGCAACCCCCCCCCCCTCTCGCGCGCGCTAGTATCCCCTCACACAGTCGCCCTCCTCCCCTCTGCCGGAGTGTGCACCCCCTCCTCTGCAGCCTTCAACCCTCTCTCTCTCTCTCTCTCCCCCTCGCCAGCACTCCCTCACCCCGTCGTCGTCCTCCCCTCCGCCGGCCTATGCCCCCCTCCCTCTGCGCCCTGCAACCCCCCCCCCCCCCCCTCCCTCTGCCGACATGTGCCCCCCCTTCCCTCTGCCCCTGCAACCCCCACGCCAGCCCACCTCCGCCGCTTGTGCCCCCACCCCACCTACGCGTTCTTGCCCAGCTCTGTATTTATTAGCTTTGTTTGCTTACCTTTCTTTCTTTTGGACTTCTTTCTTGGGTTTTTCTTCAGATTCAAAGTCACGAGGTCGCCCTAGCTAAGCTCAACTGCCTCCCATCTAACCAGGTAAATGCATGAGACTTGGAGATTTTTTATTTATGTCTGAAGTGTATCCAATAATTTTACTAAAAGTATGCCTAATATTCTCAAGTTTCATAGAAGAGATTTGTTGCATTTTTCTCATGTCATCTTTTGTGTCAGTCTCTGGACATCAATGTTATTGTTACATTTAGCCTCAATGGGTTTACATAAGAGCACCCTTCCTTTGCCTTCCATGGGTTTCCTCAGTGTGATTAGTTATAATTTCTTCACCCCTCTCGGGATAAATATCCATCAGCTTGCATGGATAGTCATATGTGCCATTTAATTAGTGAGGGTTATGTACAGATGGCTTGTGTTGCTCTTTTCTTAGATAAAAATCATATATGCATGAGTATGTGCCATTTGATTAGTGAAGATATGTGTACAGATGGTTTGTGTGGTTCTTTTCATAGATAAAAAAAATATATATCTAGAAGTTACATTTAATATAGGATTAAACTGTGTCTCTACACAATCCCCATAATGAGGATAAAAATGTGTAGATTTTATAGCGACAGGATGCTCAGTATATATATGGTAGATAGTCTTTTGATAGGTTCCCACAGAAGATGTCAAAGATGATGCGTAAAATTTTAACGTGTCTCTCAAAAAATATTATCCCTATTTAAAATTATTTTATGTTTTAAAAATAAATTTTCTCTTAAAAGAAAAATAAATGAATCTTACTTATAATTTATATATATATATATTTATTTATCTTTACTACATATGAGACTAAACTATGTCGACTGGAAGATATCCCATAAGAATTAGAAAAAATAGGCCTAAGAGACTGTTGGAGGGACTCCTCTAGTTTTGTGGGTTGTCCTATAGCCCTTTGGAGAGGCTGCTAAAATTTGACTGTCTCTTTCCTGTGATCGTGTGTTTTTCTTTTATTTACTGAGATGTAAGTTATATATTTTTGTGCTGAACTCGACTAATCTAAAGTCTTTATCCAACCAAAAAACAAAAAACTGCACCTAACATAATCGTGTCGGTGAATTTGGAAAGAAAGCATTAATGTTTTCTCTTGTCAACTATTGCAAGAGTTAGAAAACCGGCCGGTATAGATCGGTACAAATAAAAACTCTACACTGCAGTTCTCAATTATTTCCGAAAGAAATAGCAGTGGTTTTCTCTGGATTTACTTCAAATAGATATGCAACAAAATCTATAAACCCTTGACAATTGATATCATTAAAATCATCAGTATAAACATCACCAAGTTTTGTCATAGCGACATGTATACTTCAATCAGGTTGACAGAAAAGCCAGAATATGAGGCATATCTGTGAGCACCATGCTTTTGCTAAGAAGTCCATGATTTACTCATACATCCAGGTTCCTCATACATCCAGGTTGTAAAGAAGGCCATACAATTTACTCATACATCCAGGTTCCTCCCCCCGACCTTAGTTTATTCCATTCAGTTATTGCTTTCACAAGATTGTCTTCCTCATCACTTTCCTGTTTTCACATTTTGCTGCAGAGCCGCTACTATAGGTCTCCAGAAGTTCTCCTTGGATTCTCGTATCCTCATTGATGCAGGTCTATGTATATATGGTCTATGTATGCAGGCACATGGATTTTTGTCATGTATCATATATATATATTATATATACACGCACACACATACTTGTATGTCTTAGGATCTTAGAAGCTAGATTCTCCTCATTCGTGCTCCTACTTGCAATGAAACTTTAAATGGTAAACTAGAAGATCTGCCATTACTGTTCCGACGCCTGCTCTATGCTTTGAATTTAGGATGCCGAGTCTAATGGATCTTTGGATTCCTTATGTTATATTTAGGATTTTAGGCAACCGATGAAGGTAGAGTACTGCTAGACCAAATTCCCCATGGAACGAAAAATGTTTCCTAGGAAAATGAAGATTCATGGGAAATCATTTCTGGTGGAGTAAAATCACCTGTTTGCACTTTACAATTTTTATTCTTTAAAAGAATTCCATGTAAATGAAATATTATGTTTGCATTACTTGGGGTTATGTGAGATACATGGGGAAGAGAGAAATATTTCCCCTAGGAGATGTGGGGAAATGGTTCCCTGGGAAATAGGGAACAAGGTTGTGCCCTAGCTAGGATCAAAATGGCCTATGCTTGGCTATTCTTAGCAATAATCACAATGATGCATTTCACGAAGTTTTTTTATTTTTTATGATCCAAAAATTGACTCTGTGTTACCTTTGCTTATTTGTCAATAATGCATGGCCATAGTGGAATTAGTATTAACGATAAGCCGTTACTATTGATCTTCCATCTTTTGCTTCAGGTTAAGTATCTTGGTGAGGAAGGAGATGGCACTCCTGTTGCTGGGGCTGCATCAATTTGCTCTCCTTGGGACTTGGTGGTGGGTATTATAACTAATATGAAAGTGAACAACTAATCTCCAGGCAGAAGAGATTGTTGGACTGAACCTTTAGCACACTGTTATATACTGTATTTTAAATTATATAAATTTCTCATTTTTGTCATGAAGGGTGCTAAGCAACTTTGGTCAGTTATCTGTGGATTTTTTTTAAAAATAGTTTATTCTTAGAAAAGATAGATGATCAATAGAGAAGTACAGGTGTTAACATGTAACTATGTTGAAGAACAATTCATGGAGTTAAGGTTGTCTGGGTAGGACCTTGACTGCTTTCCCAATTCTGCACACTATTAAATCTCCCATGTCTTGTGAACATGTGAATATACAGCTAAATTAAGTATTTGACTGCTTAGCACAGTTATCTGTGAATATACAGCTAAATAAAGCCACTTCTATCCTGATTCTAAAACACCACTTTGGCCTCAGACCAACCTGAACCACTTCCAACTGGAAGAATGTGTACAAAGATATTAATCTCTTCAATATATATTATATTTGTTTTCGGGCCTTATCGACCCGAGTATCTTTGACCTGAACTGAAGTGGGGTTGAGGCTGAGCTTAACCCAAATTCGATCTGTCCGTAGAGAGGACAGATACAATCTTTTGCTAAGCTAAGAAGTCCATGGTTTTGCTAAGCTTGTTCCTAACAGGAGTGTTAGGGACGTTTCTGTCAACCTTCTTCTGAAGACCATCCCATCTAGGATTGGATGTTCCCACAGTGCCATTCAGATCAGTAACTAGGTCTACAGTAGGATATCCTGGTAATTTTCTGTTCCTTCCCATCAGCTGAAGTCTATAGCCTTTTGTTCCCCACACTTCAAAACCTAGAGTCCCTTCCACAGATCATACACAAAACTCCTCTCATTGTTCTCTCTGCCTACCTATGCTGGTCCTACAGGGGTTTGGATGTTTTTGTCCTGTTTCACAGCTGTTGCAGGCCAATTCAGGCTGCTTGAATATTTTTGTTCTTTTTCATCTTTCTCTGTTATCAGTGGTGGACTGTTACAGCTGTTGTTGCCTACAAGGATGGCTGCTTATGCTGCCTTGTGTGCCCCACTCTGCCTGGGCCTGCACCAATCACCATGGCTCATGATTTCTGCATCAAATTAAATACCCGATCTCCATTTTGCCCATCCACCTTCCATCTATCAAGTCCAAACTCAAATAAACCAAAAGTAACCTTGGTGGCTTCTGGCTTCAATAAATTCTCTCAGCTCTACTGGCATTCTTTGACTTCAGTGACCTCCTTTCACCAAGTCCACTCAGCTATGCTCCCTCTCCAACATTTGGGTCCAGCAGCATTCTAAATATACACAAAACTCCTCTCATTGTTCTATTGGAAAAGGGTGAAGGAAATAAGATGTCCAGGCCAAATACATAGAAGAGATGCTCAGATATACTTCAGTAATTACTGCTCATAGTCCTCCCACATGCTTTTCTTATATTTAAAATTTCCCTAAGAACACCATCAGTGACTTGTATGACCATGTTCTATAAAATATAATTACATGTACTATAAAAGCCAGCCCATAAAATAAAAAAACACTTATTGCTCATACATATAAGACCACATGCCTGAAACAAAAAAAAAAGCTTAATTGTGAAATATAGATACATATCAAGCAAAACTTCACACACCCTCAAAAGATCTATATCTTCTAAAGGTGAATAAGTACAAAGATACACTAAAACCATCAGGTGGGCTTGGCTAAAGAAATCTTCATCCTTTTAATAAGGCTGCACTAATGAAGTCTCCATAGATCAGAAAAAGAAAGAAACATAGATTGTCTTTAAAAGCCTCCATAGATTGTTCAGAACAATAAATCAGAAAAAGACAGATACATAGATTGTCTTTAAAAGTCGGGAACTAGCAAGGATTATAGTTCAGGCCCTCACAGATCTGCATTTCCGGTTAAAGCAGACCAGTCTTATGTCATGATAAATACTGCAGGATTTCAGGTTACATCAACACTACTTGGATATCATTAGATCTACATGAAGCTGATGTAGTCCTTCACAAGTCAGGCTCGAGTCTGTCCTGGACTTTCTATAACATCCACACTAGCAAGAAAGCTATGACAGCAGTAAGTCACAATCTTCCATACAACAGATAACAAAGATGGGAAATTTAAACTCTTTATAGTAACAACTGCCCAAGCAAAAGGACAGGAAACATTGGAATATGGTTTCCAGCTCTTAAATAATTTCATGGATAAGGTCTGTGTGAAACTAATGTAGACATACTTTTTTGCTCCAGAAGCATAGTAAAAGGCTCAACAGTAAACTTCCTGTCCTTTTAGAGAATGGTATATATCTAGGATGCTGTATTTAAAAGAACACTCGTTTCAACCATAAACTTGCTCCTCTGTACCTTGTTGTGGATTATACTATTCCATTATAATTTTTCCCTTCATTTATTCACATGATGTGTCCTAAATTAGTATTTTTCAGTGCAGAGCCATGTCAGGACAGGGAAAATGTTCTGTGCGGAGGTCATACTTCAGATATGCAAATTAAATTTTGTTTTTTGATATTATATTACATCTATTACTTAAGTCTAATCATCCCTTATTTTTCCTACAGGTTCACACTCCGCATAGAGGCATCGCCTTCCTCCTCCTACTACGGCTCCTTCCACCAACGGTTTACATTTTACATAAATTCTATTCGTAATTCTATTTGTAATTATTGAAGTCTAATCATCCCTTATTTTTTCTACAGGTTCACACTCCACTCAAGGGCATCGCCCTCCTCCTACTATGACTCCTTCCAGTAGAGGTTTATATTTTACATAAATTCTATTTGCAATTATAATTATAATTATGTTTTACTTCTATTTTATAATGTTCAATCACAGAGAGAATAGAAAAAAACTAAGTTGCAACATCTGGACGGAGTTTTTTGATGTTGTGTAAACCTACTGAACCCTTTGGGATAGGATTGTTCTTATGACCTGTGCATCATGACTGCTTTATATGCTTTGGGGCCATTTCTTTTTGGTAGGTTTCTGATTACACTTCTGCAAATATTCCATTCAAATGCCTCATCAACTATATAAAAGGGAAAAAAATATGGATACTGCTCCTTTCAGGAGAATTTCAACTATTTTCTATGCTTGCTTGTCTCTTAACATGTAACATGCTCTGTTGCATATATAGGACATTGATTGTTCTCATTAAAGAAATTTCCTCTCTTGCCTAAACCAATACCTTCCCTTACTGCAAAATATTTCTGAAAATGCCACTTATAGTTAATTTTATCATGCCCATCTGAAAACTAAGCAGCTCAGCATATGGGCCAGGACTCTCTTGGCTTAGGAATTAGAAGGCTTGAGCAAATGGGCAAGTGAAACGTCTTGTTGATTGGAGAGGAGAAGAAAAGTTGTACGTACGTATAAGGATCCAATAAAAGTTGAAAGAAAAAACATAAGAGTTGACACCACTAGAGATGTAAGACGACAGTATAAACTCATCTTTTTTTTTCTGGGTCATAGATTCCCTTTGGTCTTCCCAGGTGGAGAAGTTGGAATCTAAAATGTCTTAACCATAAGAAAGTACCCATTCTTCAACCATAGCATGGAAGATTGTGCAAAGGAAAGATGTTATGAATTCTATACAACTTTGTAGAGGATACAATCATTTATTTTATCAGGAAGAATCTTGGAATTTACAAAAGAAAGCCTCGTAATTGCTATGACAAAGCCTTCACTCTTAAAGGAAGTGGAAGTTGCAGAAGTCCTCTCCATGTCTTGGATGATGATGTAGTTTGATGAGCCATGACTGAGCCATAGACTTCTTTAGTAGGGATATAAACTGTGTTGGAGCTAGTTTATACCATTTTGTCTGGCCGATTGACATAATTTTCACATTCTTTTATCCTCACATTTAAATTCTTGAGGATAAAAGAATTTGGAAAAACAGTCAGCATAGCTTTGTTTTGCTGTAGAGGAATGGAAATGGGCCTACTGTATTGCTATCTCTGAAAATTGTGAATGCATGATATTTGTTCGCACTAAAGGTGCATGTGAGCCACCTGCTGCAGTCTAGCTGCTAAAATCAATTAAGATAGACAAATCTATATATGTTGAGGAATTCTTGATGATTTTTTTTTTATTTTTAGTCTACGTATTCTTTGACTTAACTATGTTGTCTTATAATCTTAAAAGCATGTCCTTTACATCGATAGCAAGTATGTTTTGAAGGATCTTTTTAGTTTTAAGTCTCTCAAATCCTTTAGAATCAACTTTTAATAATCCGCAAGTTTGTTAATGTGAAATGATCTCTTACTTCTTCTTCATATTCATACATGTCTAATAATTATTTTTTGCTTGTAGGCCGTTGGAGAACAGGTTAGCAACGATGCAGATGTTGACGACCATGAGACTTATCTTGCAGACGATTAAGAGTCTTGTCATTTGACTTCTCCATTATTATCTTCTTCATTATCTATGTAAATATTTTTGCGACTTGTTTCAAATATTTAACAAATGTCTAATAATTATTTTGTGCTTGTAGGACATTGGAGAATAGCTTAGCATCGATATAGATGGCGACGACCACGAGACTCGTTTTGTAGAGGATTAGGAGTCTTGTCATTTGAATTTTCTATTTTTATCTTCTTCATTATCTATATAAATACTTTTGTAATTTGTTGTCAAACATTTAATACATATTTGTGTTGGTGTGAAATGTTTAAATTTTATTTATGTGATTTTGTTGTGTGTGAATGGTGATTGTGATATAATTATTTTTAGTTAATTGTTATATGAATTGTATACAGGTGTAAAAAATCAATATATTTTAAAAATGTGTTTTTATATTTTTTATTTATTTAGTGACGGAATAGATTCCATCGCTAACATCAACAACTGTTCCTGCGACAAAGGTTGGTTGCGAAGTGGTCCTTAGCGACGGATTATGCGCTGTCGCTGATATTGGTTCCCGCTTAAATTAGCGACAGCTTTCGCGACAGCCGTTGCCGTCGCTAATCCGTCGCTATTGGCGACGGCGTAGCGATCGCGGCCGACCCGCCGTTAATTAGCGTCCAATATGACGCTTAATTCTGTCGCTATTACGCCGCTATCACGTCGCTATTCCATCGCTAAACAGTTTTTTTTTCTTGTAGTGGATACCCAGAGTAGGCGTCAAGAAAGCTTAGGAGCTCGTGCCCCGCTGTAGAGTCAACGAGCTAATCGATACGAGGTAGTGGAAAGCTGTCCTTCGCGCACGCCCTGTTCAGGTCGGTGAAGTCCACGCGCATGCGCCATTTTCCATTTGCTTTCTTTACGAGGACGACGTTTGCCACCCACTCGGGGTAGAAGGCGTCGCGAACTGTCCCCGCACACAGGTACTTCGCAAGGTTGTCGTCCACTACTTCCTACCGATCGGCTGATAATGACCACTTCTTCTGGTGCACGGGTCGGATCTTGGGGTCGACGTTCAGGTGATGCTGGATGACCTCTGGGTCGATCCCTGGGAGATTGTCCACCGACCAGGCGAAGACGTCGCCGCTTCATTTCAGAAAATCTATCACCTTGGCTTCCCGCTCTTGTAGCTCGGTGCTGATCATCAAACTCCCTTTTTCGACTTCCACCTCCTTCGTCTGTTCGTCAGGCTCGTGCCTTTCTGCATGTTCATCATGGACCAGATTATACTCGGAAATGACTGGTTCTTTTGCTTTTATGGAGTTTACATAACACCGACGGGCCTCGGTTTGGTTCCCCACGACCTGCCGATCCCGTTTGGAGTTGGGAACTTTAGTTTTTGGTGATATGTAGAGGGGACTCCCCCGAGCTTCCCCAAGAGGCCTCAACCAACAATCGCGTTGTAGGCCGACTTCACTTTTACCACAAGGAAGTCAACCTCAACCGTTACATGATGAGGTTGGGTGCCGAGTGTGACCTTCAGTTTGATCGACCCCTCGGCATTTACAGGGGTTCCGCTGAACCCGAAGAGGGGCGTGGCGACTGGCTTCAACTCGGAGCTCAGGTTGGTCATCTTTGCGAAACAGTCGTAGAAAAGGACATCCAGTGCAGCTCCATTATCAACCAATATATGATGTACATCATACCCATCGACATCGGCATGAACAACCAGCGCGTCATCATGGGGGAAACTGAGCCCTGCTACATCTGCCCGAGCCCGAGCTTGCGGCTGATGCGTACGCCTTCCACTTTCTCCCGCTTTCTCCTCCGCTTGCCGAGCCGCCCGCCAGCACCAAGACCGCCCCTTTGCCTCCACGCGCCCCCTGCTCCTCCTCGGGGGTACGCTCCATCGGTCGCTCGTCCACGATGTCCTTCCCAATGATGCCGCGCTGCATCATCTCCGAGATCTCCACTTTGAGGCTTCAACATTGGTCGGTGGTGTGCCCAATCTCCTTGTGGTATTCGCAGAACAGGTTGGCTCCGCTCCCCGACGGGGGCCTGGTCATTGGCTCGGGACGCCGAAATTCCGGCACCTTCTTGATGATGGGCGGGATCTCGGATGGAAGCCTGCCGAAGTGGGGCAGATCCCAGATGTGGCGAGACTCATTTGGTCGGCGGCTCGGATCAGGTTGCCTCTCCCTGCGCTCTGCAGGCTCTTCTCTCCTCTGCTTCTTCTGCTCTGGCGCCTTGCTTGTAGACCCCAGCTCGAACGGGCTCCCGAGCTTGCTTGCTACGCCGAGGGTGGATTCCAACCTCACGTACTTTTGCATATGGGAAAGGAGGTTGGAGAGACTCACAGGTGGCTTTTGGCGATTGAGGCCACAAACGGAGTGTTGGAGTAGATCCTCGTCAGGATATGGACGGTCGTCCTCAGGTCGAGGTCCACCACCTTCATGACCTTAAGCTGGAATCTCTTGGTGTAGTCTCTGAAGAGCTCGGTCTCTTTCTGAGTGACAAGCTACAGATCCTCGGTGCACAGGGAGTGCTGCACCGTGTTGTAGAAATGGTCGAGGAATCGTTGCGCCAAGTCAGGGAAGCTCGTCACCGAACGCGTCAGCAACGCCTTGAACTACTGTAGGGCCACGTCATCGAGCATTGACATGAAGGCTCGGCACTTCAGTGCGTCGGAGATATTCACCATCTCGACCTGCCCCTAGAAGTTATCAAGGTGATGAATAGGATTAGTGGTTCCGTTATACCGCCGGAACTTGGGGAGTTGGAGCTTCATCGGGACGGGTGCCGAGGTTATCTCCTCCACGAACGGCGAGGTGGACAACAGCGTTGCCACCGACGGGACGTGGGTTCCTCACTTCAGGGCCTCGACCTTCTGGTTCATCTCCTGCAGGTCATTCTTCCACCGGGGTTCCGCGAGGAGTAGGTTTGATGGGGCTGGTGTAGATTCGGCCGAGAAGTGGTTGGCTTCAGTCCTCGGCGCTCCTTGTTCGGTCGCCGTAGCGGGCGCCACGGGCAATGCCACGACCTGCGGTGGGATCGCTGTCGATGGTACGGGGACCTCCGCCTGGACGTCGGCCTGACTCGCCGACATCGCCGGAGGGGCGGCCTACTCTTCGGTCATCCCGACGACACCTGCAACAATTGCGACAGGGGCAACCAGGCGATTGGCGGCCTCCCCCTGAGCTGCCATTATCTGATGATTCTGCTCCATCCGGGCTAACATCTGATGGATCCTCGCCATCATCTGCTCGACGTGGTCGAGACGAGAAGAAGTGGTTGAGTCTTGATCTCCGGAGCCAGAACCACCTCCAATGGTTTCTTCTACAAGGGTGGCAGGGACGATCTCGTCTCCGGAGGAACGGGCCACCATCTTTCCCTTGGGCGCCATGAAAGCTTTTTGTAAGTCTTCCCACAGACGGCGCCAAATGTTGCTGCTGGAGCAAGGAGGTCGGCCCAGGCCAGGTTGCAGCTGGAGCGAAGAGGTCAACTCAGGCTGAATGTGCCCAAGAGAAGACTGGATGATGGGTTTGACGATGCGCAGCTCCCGACCTGCAAGGCCACCGAGGCTCCTCGGTGGTAAGAGACTCCGACGATTAAGTCAGCTCGGGAGGTCGGAGAGAGAGAGAGTTCTTGTGCTAGAAGTTGCCAACCTTTCTCACGAGGGATGTCTCTCTCTTTTATAGGGTTTTCGCGGTCCGGATTATCGGGTATGACTCATGGACGCCGCCTACGAACTCGCCCTTGATTTTCGCAGGCCGAGGTCATAGGCGGCAAGTGTAGCTGGACAGATCCCGGTTGCTCCGGGCCAGCTAGCGCATACAGCCTGTAGGCGTGATCTTCGGATCCTTCCTTTAACAGACCTTCCTCCCCTTGCGGTTATGCGGGTCATTACTGGGAAAGTCCACGCTGACGCATTCCCACGGAGGATAGTGAAGGGACTCAGCTCGGTCAAGTGCTCGGATCGAGGATCCTGTGAATCCCAGCTCGGCCTGATTGACAGATCCGGGTCAATTCGGCAGACGACGTGCTACCCAGCCGAGTAGCCGGGGATCGACCCGTATTAGAAGGTACGTAGGATAATAATGTATGCACCGTTCCCATGCATGTTATTGAACCTAGATATATATCTGAAATTAAGTAGTTGATATGAGGGACACACCCGACTTGTCAATGCTTTGCTGCAAAAAAAGGAAGTAGTAATTTGGATTATGTAAAATATATTAAATACCATATTCCCATGTATAGGACTTTGCTAGTTGTTCAGTATGTTCGGACTATTTGTTTGTTATAAGAAAAGGATAGTTTAGAGACGGTTGAAGTCTTTCACTAATCCATCGTTGTTCCGTTGATAAAAAATCTAACAACAACGTAATGATAGAGTAGCGACGGAATTAATTTGTCGTGATATATCATATGCTAATCACGGGTCAACTCTCGACGCTGATTTTTGTCGCTATTTAGCAATGGATTAACGATGAAAAATGTCATCGCAAATCCGTTGCTAATTTAGGAGACGAAAAATATCATTGACAGATAGACTTCGCTAATTTAGCAACAGAAGTTTACCCGTCAATACAATCCATCGCAACTCTATGGTTAAAATAATGACAATATTAGTGGCAGATTTAATTGTCGCAAATATATAGCTAACTGTTAAGGAAGACAAATGATTCAGCGACAGATGTCGGTCGTTAAATAGTTGGTTCGTCGTTGATCTATCCCTAAATAAACAAAAAATAAATAGAACAAATTTTAAAAAATGTACTTTTTGCACATATATAAGTTTCTATATAACAATTAACTAAATAATAAATATAACATAATCACCATTCAAACATAACACAATCACATGAGTAATATAAGTAATTAAATATTTCACACTAATTCAAATATCTGTTAAATATTTATCAACACGGGATAGATCAATAAGCTCAGGAAAAAAAAACATGCATATTCTTGGTCATCATGTCGAGTGCTCTCTCTCTCCCCAACCAGGTTTGTTGCAAACGCTTTCGGTGTTATACAAGATTACATAATATATAGGGATTTTTTTAAAAAATCTTATTTAAAAAAATATTTACACAAATATGTTCAAATCTAACACATTTATAAATATATACCTCTCACATATATTGATTCAGTGTAACTTACATATTTTTTTACATTAATTCTGTATAACTTATACACGTAAAAAATGTGTAAATTATACTGAGTTAGTGAAAGAGTGAAAGTTGTAGCGAAATTATGTAAGTTACAATGAATCAGTGTAAGTGAGAGGTATAGATCTATTTGTAAATATGTTAGATTTAGATATGTTATTATAAATATTTTTTAAAATAAAATTATTTTAAAATTTTCCCTCGTATATATCGGATGTGTATTAGTTTTGGTGTCGTAGGTACGTGGATTTTGACGTTTAAGTTCATCACGTCAATATTTTAAAGATTTATAATACTAATATTAGTATCCATCTCGAAAATTACGGATCAGGAAGATGCCGTCAAAGAGACGAAACAGCGAAAGGCAGAAAACAGAAAGGAAAGAGACCTTACTCAAACATCGAATTCTGACATTTTTATTAATACAACATATTAGGCTCACTATTACTAATATATATTAAATATATATTAATGAAATCAAACACTTCCCTAATATATATATTGAATTTGTGCTACTGAAATCTTCATTAACCATGCCACCTGGAGCCTCGTTTGTTCCGTTATGAAACACGGACGCTCTATATATACTTTGTGCTTACCAGCTTTTTTTTTTTTTTTTGATGGGTGAAAGCTTACTAGTCGGCCAATTCAGGTACTGTCAAAGAGTGTTAGAACTTGGAATCTTCCACTGGTCGTCTATGGCTGCTGCACAGCAACAATGAGGTCGTCCCCTTCAGCTTCTAAAAAGCGTGGTCGACCTCCGAGAAGAGAGAGAGAGAGAGAGAGAGAGAGAGAGAGAGAGATGTTTGAATCAGGAGCGGACATGGATGGCTTCGGGCGCGGCGGACACGCCCCGCTGCTCCTGTCCATGGAAGCAGAACTAGTGGCATGGCGCGACATCCACCGCCGAACCGCCTCCGCCGTCATCCACCGAGTGCCCGCGAGCATGCGACTCGACTCCAGCTCCGTCGAGCCGAGGGTCGTCTCCATCGGGCCGTACCACCGCAGCAGGCCGGACCTGATGGCCATGGAGCAGAACAAGTGGCGGTCGCTGGACGTGGTCCTGCAGCTCAACAGGAGCAGGAACCTGGGGGACTACCTCCGCGAGATGGCGGCGATGGAGCCGCGAGCTCGGGGCTGCTACGCCGAGGACGTGGGTTACATGGGGAGCGAGGAGTTCGCGGCCATGCTGGTGCTGGACGGGTGCTTCTTGGCGTTGCCCTTCCTGGGCGAGCAGGGGGTGCCAGCGGGCCGGCCAGAGTGGTTCACACCGGCGGTGGCGCACGACGTCCTCCTGCTGGAGAACCAGATCCCACTGTTCGTGGTGCAGAGGATTATCGATCTGGCTAGTCTGGCCGCTGGTTCCGATCAGCGATCCGGTTCTTCTCCTTCTGGCGCTGCTGAAGCGCGTGGCGATCGCTGAAAGATCTCCGTCTCCATGCCAACATGGCCATGGAAAGCGCGAAGCCGTCCAGGTGATCGCGCGTCTTCCTCATCCTGTATTGCCAACATAATTAGTTCGGTGCTTCCAAGCCAGTGGTTAGTTTAACATAACTAGCTTAATACTTGATCAACTGTATTACAAGTCTATATGATAGTTAATTTGCAGTAAAATCCATTTCCTTAATGTTTTTAGAAGAAGTAATTTATAAGGTTCTTTAAACTTAATTTGCCGAAACACGTGATCTATGCAATCACTACAAGAAAAGAGGTTATTGGGGACGGCTGACAGTCGTCGCTAATATTCAAAACGCCGTCCCCAATGAATATTGAAGACGGCTACAAGGCCGTCGCTAGCTCGTCCCTAATAAGCCCGTCGCCAATAGTATTGGAGACGGCTAAGCAACATCCATCCCCAATAACGTTATTGGGGACGGATAAATGTCCGTCTTCAATAACTTTAATTGAGACGGATAATCTTCCCCGTCTCAATTAATGTATTAGCGACGGCGTTATAGCCGTCTCAAAAACGTATATTAGCGATGGAGATAAGCCGTCTTCGATAATATTATTAGAGACACAATTACACCGTCGCCAATAGTATTATTGAAGACGGACAAAAAACCGTCGCTAATAGAATTATTAGAGACGACTTTAAAGCCGTCTTTAAAAATATATTAGTGACAGCTATGGCGCCGTCTTGAATAAAATTATTGGCGACATGGTTAAGCCGTCGCTAATAGCGTTATTAGAGACAGCTTAAAAGCCGTCGTTAAAAACCTTATTAGTGACCGCTATTAGCTGTCCTGAATAACATTATTGGCGACAATGAGCTAGCCGTCGCCAATTGCAATATTAAAGACGGCTTCTTAGACGTCGCTAAAAAATCTTATTAGTGACGGTAATGGATCCGTCTTGAATACCATTAGTGGCGACAACAGTTTAGCCGTCGCCAAATATCTATTAGCGACGGCTTTTGCCAGTCTTCATTGATACTATTGGAGACGGAGTGCAGTCGTCTGCAATGAGGCTATTGAGGACGGCTCCACCGTCTTTAATAGTTTTATTGGAGACGGCGTGTTAGCCGTCGCCAATAGTTTTATTGGAGACGGTTGAAGCCGTCTCCAATAGTCTATCACAAAATTAAAAAAATTAGTAAAAAAAATTTTTATCACAAAGTTACAACCTGTTATACAAAATTACATTAACAAAACACATTCCAAAATAACTATAAAACTCTAAATTTAAATGTATTACATGAAAAGTTACATAAACGATTCAGAATCCTCTTTCTAAAAGAAGTATAGTACTTGAAATTGAAATCCATTACATCACATGACTTGTTTGATTATTTCAAATGTTAATGTATTACATCATAAAACCATGATCGTAAATATATAGTCAAGTCTCACTCATCCTCACCAAAAGTTCCCTCATCCTCTCCATCTCCCACCTCTTCATCTGTCTCATCCTCAGGTAGCACTGGTGCACCACTTCCAGACATACGAATTAACTCAAGAACTCGATCATCCATGCTTTGAAGCATCTGTGTCTTTAGCTCAGCAAGTCGAGCCTCCACTTGAGCTTCCACTCGAACATCTATATCTGTGCTCTGTGCTGCTATTCTCCGCTCTTGATCTTCAATGATTTTTTTCATTCTTTCAATCTCAGACTTCTGCTGAGATATCTCAGACTTTTGCTGAGATATCTCAGACTTTTGCTGAGATTGCTCCTCTAGGAGACGCTGATATACAGTGTTGCTACTGCTACCACACTCAGATGGCCCGTACCAACTCCTCAAAGTCTGTCCTCGACCACCGCATCGGATCCGTCCAGGTCTATCCCTCCCAAACACCTGACGGAAGGCTTCCTCTGGAGTAAGTACTGGAGGATTAGCTGTGGCATCTGATTCCTCTGAGGGAGTGGGATTCATCAACTGGGTCATTTGATCCTGTAATTAATATAAGGTAATTAGTACATAAATAAGCTGAATGTATGAATTAATATTAAGATTTTTAATCATCATTACCATCATTTGACGACTTTGTTCATTGCTCCACATGACACTGCCATCCGGTGCTGTCCTAGCTTGCGTCATTTGAAACATTTCCGGACGCGTAGGATGACGACCTTCCCTTTCCATCTATTTAACATTTAAAAGTTATAATTAGACTATGATAGTGTTAAATCAATCAATCAATCAAAGTAATAATTTAAATGAATACTTACAAAATCATTATTTAATTGATGAATATTCATCCGCCCTCTTCGATAAGGCATTGATAAATGACATCGATTAGACTTATTTCTTTCACTAACTCGCTGCATTCATGATGGAACAAAGTTAATTAGTGATATCCTAAATAATTGAATCCATGAAATAATAGGGATTGACAAAATAATACCTTACTATCTTCTCGATCCCATATCTCACACATGTGCCGCCATTGACTAGAATCATAAGTTGGTGGCAAATTATTACATGCATCCTCAAATGATCGTCCTGCAAAATACTATCATACAAAAGCACAAGTTACATAAGAATGTGTGTGCAAGAATACTACATAATAGTAAAAAATCTTACTTTTCTTTTCAAGTGGGACCTTTGCTTCCTTTGCATTTCTCCCATGTGGCGAAGAATGTCGGCATCTTTGGCTGGAGAGCGCAGAAAATTGAAATGTTGCTGCATAATCATCATATATGATCAATGTCATTATAACTATAGAAATGAACAATTATATGACCTAAATAATTAAATAATTTTACCTGTAGGTCTCTCAAAATAGCCTCCTTCTTTTCAGGAGGAAGGGTCATGTACTCTTGCTGCCATAGGTTGCAATGTACTCTATTACAAACTCCAAGGTATGTAGTAAATTGCTGACCATATGGACCAACTGCAGATCCCCCTTGTAGATCTATAGAAATGGTCTGGCCTGGAGGTAGTATCCTGACGCTGGTCGCCCTAGAAGGACCTCTCCCACGTCTAGTGGTACCAACTAAATGAAAATAAAAAAGATGAAGTGAATGCAATTATACAAATAAAATTGAAGAAATAAAAAACATTGTAAACCTGAAGCAACTGAAGATGCACTCCCAGGAGTCCGAGGAGTGATGGTTGCATGCTCAGAGATGTTTGTGGCATCTGGTAAGGAACGAGGTGTGTGTAGCCCTCCTGCTTGTGCGGCCCCTGGTTGTGAATGTACAGCCTGTGAGACTGAAGCTCCTGCCTGTGAAGCTGATGCCTGTGAATGTACATGTGCAGACTGTGAGGCTGAAGCCCCTGCCTGTGTCCGGAGCCCCACTTCCTGTGAATGGGAAGCCAGCCCCTCCTGTGCATGGGACGACTCCCCTAGACTGGTCTGGTGGGCCGACCGACGGGTCTTGCTGAACTTATTAAGCATCTGTTGAATGAAGGATATTTAACAAAATTAATAATAAATGTATCTGAGGTTTGTGAAATCATCTTTAATGTCAAAAAATGAAACCGTACTAGCAAAGTGAAGAAGCAAAAACGAAATGAGGTCTTTGAAACAGTGAAAAAGAAATGAGATAAATAGACAAACATTTAAGAACAATCCCCTTGCCATGACCATGTTTTCTTCTTTGAGCTCGACCTCAGTTAAACTCGACCGCATTTCCCAAAACCAAAACTGAGGAATGGATGGGTCGACCCATGATGAACCTTGGGGTCGACCCCACCACACCATGTTTTATATTGAGGTCGACCGCAGTTGAAATTGAGGTCGACCCCATTTCCCAGGGGCCAGAACCAAAACTGAAGATTAGAGGTTCGACCCATGAGGAACCATGGGGTCGACCTCACTACACCATGTTTTATTTTGAGGTCGATCTCAGTTGCAAATGAGGTCGACCCCATTTTCCCAGAACCAAAATACAGGAATGCACGGTAGAGTACTTATTAAGAGCCATGGGGTTGACTCCACTAGACATGAAAAAATTAAATACTTACAGAATATCAACTGTCTACTAGTATATATTCTTCACTTTGAAGCTGTACATGGATATCTACATCATTGAACATCACAGGCACATCAACAAGGCCTTCTTGATAGGGCTCTTCATCATCAACACTTGCACCACTAGACATATTATAATAACTTCTAGGTGGTGACTTAACAGCTATCACCCACCCTGCAGCATTGTTGTCATCTACATAGAAGACTTGCTCAACTTGACTTGCAAGTGCAAATGGTTCATTAGTCCCTAATTTCCGATGTGTATTAAAGATACTAGTCCATGTTCATCAACTTTGAAACCTCGGTCCTTATGATACACATCCCACCATTCACATTGAAATAAACAATTTGTTTGTTTCTCTCAAAAGATATTTCAATAATATCAATTATTTTCCCATAATAACCATCGCATCCAGATTGCAGCTCAGCATTGACAATAACACCACAAAGTTGTGTGCATTTGGTAGAGTCAGTTAAGCTTGTGCGGAATCTGAAGCCATTTGTAATATACCCAGAAATGATGTTGCCAATCTTGATGGACTGAGTGATAAAATCTCGAGTTCCTCAGTGTAGCGTGGGTCATGTAATTCTTCAGTTCTTGGACACGTGATGGAAACCACATGAGGAAATTATCATTTACATTCCTTCCACTTGCAAGTGCATCTTCATGTTCCCGCCGAAAATGTACAATATCGTCAACTTGATTTAACACATATGTATGTGCTAAATCTCTTTCGGCTTCTGACAATGTTCTGGGTACTCGTCTGCACTTTATTGGACGACCAACTGGTGTAAACATAGACACTTCTCCATCAAGAGTGCCAAATGGACCACCATCATAATTTCTATCTTTAGTATTGTGATCATCCATTTCTTGCATGTACATCGAAATATTATACTGCATTCTTCCACAAGATATCCTTGTGCAATTGAACCTTCCACTCGAGCTTTATTACCCACATAATCTTTCAATTTCTTCAAATATCTTTCAATTGGATACATCCATCGATATTGAACTGGACCACACATCCTTGCTTCATATGCCAAGTGCACAGTAAGATGTATCATAACATCAAAGAACGACGGTGGGAAAATCTGCTCGAGCTTGCATAAGATAAGTACAATATCGGCCTCCCATCTCAACAAACTTGCTTGTCCAACACTTTTGAACAAATTGCTTTAAAATATTGACTAAGCTGAATTATTGGATCTGCCACTTGTTTAGGAATGATGCCACGAAGTACTAAAGGAAGCAACACTTGCATGTACACATGACAATCATGACTTTTCAGTCCTGAGATTGTTTTGCTACCCATATCAACACATCTGGAGAGGTTTGAAGAATAGCCATCTGGAACTTTTAAATCTGTGATGAAGTTACATATACGAGCCTTTTGTTCATTGTTCAACTTATAAATAGCATCTGGATAGCGCACTGAATGCTCATAAGGATGTAGTTCAGGACGAATTTTCAACACTTGTAAATCTTTTCTTGAGTTGAGGTTGTCTTTATCTGTCCCCGACAGATTGAACATGTCAAGAATATTGTCACAAACATTTTTTTCAATATGCATGACATCTAACTGATGACGAATGATCAGAGATTGCCAATACGGCAGAAATGTGAAGAAAATACTCTTCTTCTTCCAGTTTTTGTTCTTTGCTACATTTTTTCTTAACTTCTCCAACTCTTTTTTGAAAGGCTTTCCAAACCTTACTAGGTCCATCTCTTGTTGTTGTCTCCACAATTCATAACCTGTCTTCATTGTTAACTTTCCTTTGTCACAACGCCGACCATCAAATTTATCTTTGTACTGATGCTTTCTCCATCGGTGTGTTATTGGAAGAAAACGACGATGCCCTAAATAACATTCCACAGCAAGGCAGCTCGCAAAGTAAAGCTTCTTTGCAGCATCATATGTCTCGATCCCATTATCCACAACTCCTTTAACTCTTCTACTAATGGTTGTAAATACACATTATGTCATTTCCTGGAGCTTTCGGACCGGGAATTATAATGACATTATCATGTAAGCTGAATTCCACATCCACGGTGGCAAATTATAAGGCATCAGTACAACTAGCCATACACTGTACTTTGAAGACATTTCCCAAAAGGATTAAACCCATCACTGCTAAGCCAAGTCGAACATTAACGGCTTTCGGAAGCAAAATCTGCATACAACTGATTAAAGTCCTTCCATGCAGGAGAATCTGCAGGATGACGCATCTCACCCTCAGATTGGTAAGAACGACTGCCATTATGCCATGTCATCCATTGAGCAGTATTTGATGACATAAATAGGCGTTGCAATCTATCCTTTACAGGAAAATAGTGCAACACCTTTCTTGCCACCTTCTTACTACTTTTTGAGGTATTCTCCTTATATCTTGAAGTACCACACTCTGGACATTGAAATTTATCTTCATTTCTTTCCAAAATAACACACAATCATTTTTACATGCATCAATCTTTTGTAAGTAAGTCCAAGTCTTTGACAATCTTCTTGCTTCATACCAATTTTCAGGTACAAATGCATCACTAGGCAAAACTTGTCTAAACAACATAAGTATCATATTCATACATTTCGCTGTAAGACCATTCAAGATTTCATGTGTATCAACTTCAAATAAACTTCAACTTAGACATATCTTTGCTCCCAGCATACAACCGAGTTTCTGCGTCTTCTAATAACTTATAAAATTTCTGTGCTTTTGGATTTGGTTCTTCCCTCAGCTTCTCCTTCAGGTACATTGTCCCTTTGAAAATCATGTAGCATGTCCATGACTTCATCCAATTCTAACTCATTTTCAGGTTCGACAAGTTGTGTCTCTTGTGTCGGCGTATCATTGTGTACTTGCTCACTGTGGACAACCAACTCCGATAACTTAACCATATTCCGTCACATATTAGGTGCTCATGCACACGGTCCCTTCTAAATATGAAGCCATTGCAACATCTTCGACATGGACATTGAATCAACTGTTTGTCTACTCCATGTCTAAATCCTATTCTGTCATCATGATATGCAAAACTGTAAAAATTCTTCTACTCCATTGACATACCTAGGGTCTAGCCTATAGGAATATCCATCCAACTTTATCCAATTCAGCCATTCTGGGACACAAACAAATTTTGCACACAAAGTAAACTGTCAATTAACAAATATCAATCATTTCGACTAATCATAGACAATGACAATACATGTACACCGTACATGTCACTGAAGAGCAGCGGCAACATTTACATAACCACACAACATTTAGGCCTATAAGAGCATTATACAAGCCAAACAGGGGGGTGCCTGTGTTGGCGGGGGGTGGGGCGGCGGTGGCGGTGGGGGAGGGGAGGGGGGGCGCCGGGCGAAGCTAGGTTGGCGGTGGGGGGCGGCGGGGTGGGGGGTGGGGGGGAGGAGGGCGCCGGTGCTGGCGGGGGGGGGGGGGGGGTCGCCGGTGCTGGGTTTGGGGAGAGGGGTGGGGGTGGCCGGCGGGGTGGGGGAGGGGGGGCGTCGGTGCTGGGTGGGGGGGTGGGGTGGGGGGAGGAGGGGGGTTTTGTTGTGAGAGAATTGGTGTTTTTAAATAAAATAAGTTGGTACTTGTTTTTTTTAGAGAGATTTACACAGGGTAAAAGTTCTTCCCTAAAAAAAAAAATACTTACCAACATGTCTCATTATTGATCTCTCTTTTTAAAATTTAGAAAAAAAAAGAACAAAAAACTACAACCAAACATCAGACCCCCAAAAGAAAAGTTCTGAAATTCCAATGGTGATGTGCTCTCACCAAAGGCTCCAAAAATCGTGTTGGGAGTCAAAATAATGGAAATGGACTCCAATATAGTAGTGGACTCCAAGATCAGCATATGTCGACAGCTAACTTCTCTGCTGTCGACAGGTAGACTCTTTCCCGAACTCTCTCTTTTCTGTCAGGTATTCTGTCGACAACTAGCATTACAGCTATCGACAGGTTCGTATGTCAGGTATATCTGTCGATTCAATGGTTGTAATCTTGTTTGGCTTTACAAATTCCTTAGCTCATTAAAATAAGTTTAAGACCTTTGACTTTCCTAGTGTTAAGTAAGGTCTTCATTAAGTGTCTTTCTTTGTTATTAAATCTATATATAGAGTCCTGTAACCAAAGATGAGAGAGAAGAAGAAAATTTTGAGTGTGAAGCCTACACTCCCACCTCTTATCCCTCTTTCCGGTGTGATTCCGGCGACCCCCCTTTCTCTATCTTCCTGAACCCCTTTGCTCTCTCTGTCTGATGTCTCGCATCTTCTACTAATCAAGATAAAATAATTTCCTAGTATATAAAATTTCTTGCAAGGCGTTGAACAACTTCAAACGAAAAAAGGGTGCACTGGCCTCTGTTCCTTACTTTCACCTACTTACACGGCAACCAGTAGCTGATTAAAGATTTGGGGAAGAGTCAGGTTCGGATAAATGGAGAGGAACTGTCGTGTAAGTAGGGAAAGTTCAGGTGGGCCAGTGCACCATTTTTGTTTACTTTGAAGTTGTTCAACACCTGTGCCAACTCTGCAAACAACAGCAGAATGCCAAAGTTTTACACACTACTCAACCAAACCAGCATCAAATACGGTGGTACGTCGGCGGCGGTGGATCCTAGCGGCGGCGCTCCGGCGGTGGGGGGGGAGGAGGGGCGGCCGGTTGTGGCGGGTGGCGGGGGGGGAGGAGGAGGGGGAGGGGTTTGGTGGAGGAATTGGTTTTTAAAATAAAAACAAGTTGTACTTGTTTTTTTTTTAGAGAGATTTACACAGGGTAAAAGTTCTTCCCTAAAAAAAAATTACTTACCAACATGTCTCACTATTTGATCTCTCTCTTTTTAAATTTTAGAAAAAAAGAAACCTTAAAACTACAACCAAACATCAGACCCAAAAAAAAAAGTATCTGAAATTCCAATGGTGATGTGCTCTCACCAAAGGGCTCAAAATACTCGTGTTGGGAGTCAAAATAATGGAAATGGACTCCAATATAGATAGTTGGACTCCACGATCAGCATCTGTCGACAGCTAACTTCTCTGCTGTCGACAGGTAGACTCTTTCCGAACTCTCTCTTTTCTGTCAGGTATATCTGTCGACAACTAGCATTACAGCTGTCGACAGGTTCGTATTGCCTGAACAAAATTTACGCTGACCAATTGGGCTCCAAAATACGTTGGGTGGGTGTCAAATAGTTTAAATGGACTCCAATAAGATAGTTGGACTCCAAGATGTGCATCTGTCGACAGCTATATTTCCGCTGTCGACAGGTAGACTCTTCCCTAAGTCCTCTTTTTGTCAACAGAATCTGTCGACAACTAGCATTCCAGCTGTCGACAGGTTCATATTGCCTGAACAAAATCTATAAATGATGGGGAAATGAAGGAGAATTAAATCAAAGTCAAGTATTATGGCCTATTAAAAGACCCAATGGTTGTAATCTTGTTTGGCTTTACAAATTCCTTAGCTCATTAAAATAAGTTTAAGACCTTTGACTTTCCTAGTGTTAAGTAAGGTCTTCATGAAGTGTCTCTCTTTGTTATTAAATCTATATATAGAGTCCTGTAACCAAAGATGAGAGAGAAGAAGAAAATTTTGAGTGTGAAGCCTACACTCCCACCTCTTATCCCTCTTTCCGGTGTGATTCCGGCGACCCCCCTTTCTCTATCTTCTGAACCCCTTTGCTCTCTCTGTCTGACTGTCTCGCATCTTCTACTAATCAAGATAAAATAATTTCGTAGTATAAAATTTCTTGCAAGGCGTTGAACAACTTCAAACGAACGAAAAAAAAAGGGTGCACTGGCCTCTGTTCCTTACTTTCACCTACTTACACGGCAACCAGTAGCTGATTAAAGATTTGGGGGGGAGTCAGGTTCGGAGAAATGGAGAGGAACTGTCGTGTAAGTAGGTGAAAGTTCAGGTGTGCACCATTTTTGTTTACTTTGAAGTTGTTCAACACCTGTGCAACTCTGCAAAAACAGCAAAATGCCAAAGTTTACACACTACTCAACCAAACAGCATCACATACGTACGTCGTCGGCGGTGGAACTCCTAGCGGCGGCGCTCCGGCGGTGTGGGCTCAGCAACGGGTCGGAGGGGATGGCGGGGGGACAGAAACAGGGCGGGTGTTTTATCTTCAAAGGGGGAAGGGAAGCCGGTTAAAAATGGGTTAAAATATAAATGTCGGGTTAAAAATGCCGGCCCGCCCGCTGGTGTTTGGGTGGGGGGGGGGGGGGCGGTTGTCCCATCCATTTTGGAGATATCCCCAGCCAATTTTTTAATCATGACAGGTGGTGATGTCACATCAATGTGATCAGCAGTGCACATGCACATGTCTATTAACACATATTGTTCAAATATCGATTTAATTAATTGGTTGCTTTCCCCTTTATCCTCGGGATAGATAAAATCATCATTTTCTTCCGTAGACCATTGTAAGATGTTTAGGTCCCTGCCAAGCCTGGTACTATAATCAACGACTGTAACAGATTATGACGTATAATGTAAAACTGTATGTTAGACTGTAGTGCTCGAACTGTAAGAGTGTAGTGCTCAAACTGTAACGGGTTGGTGTAACACTTTAGTGCTCGCACTGTAACAGTGTAAGTGTAGTAATCATACTGTAAGAGTGTAGTGGTTAAACTGTTACAGTGTAGTACTTACCAGGCTCTGACAGGGACCCCCAATTAATTTTCCCAAAATAATTAGATAATATTAAGTTGTATAACTGTGGGAAAAAATTTAGATAATATTAATAGTTTTTTAATCCAATAATATTTAAATTTTATTGATCATGTCCTCAGGAAATTATTGCGTTAAGCAAATCGTTACGATGAGAAAATCGTTGCGTTAGGCAATTCGTTAAGATGACTAAAGAAATCATTGCGATGATCAAATCGTTACGATAGCTAAGGGAATCGTTGCGATGAGCAAATCGTTACGATAGGTAAATCGTTATGATGACTAAAGAAATCGTTGCGATGATTAAATTCTTACGATAGCTAAAGGAATCGTTGCGATATATAGGCATATCGTTACGACGACTAAAGGAATCGTTATGGTGAAATCGTAGAACATTCTGCTGAAATCGTTATGGTGAAATCGTTGTAGCATAAAGAAAAGCCAATGTGGCCTTTAGAGAAATTTCAAACATGGAATTAATGTTGCTACAGGGAGAAATTATACTTATACCAAATTGGCTTGATTTCCCAGGAATATTATTCCTGTGCTCAAAACTTAGAAATCTTTGACATGGTTTTGTTAATCACCAAAACCATTATGTAACTAATTAAAGTTCATGGGACAGTGAGATTCCTCAACCCCCCCTGTGATGACAAAACTTAATAGACTTAATTAAAGTTCATGGAAACAAATGCTTTATCAAAAATACTCAGCCCCGGGTCGGTTAATTAGGTTTTTCCCCGGGTAACCCTGGTTTAAATATTTTTTATTAGAAGATAGTTGACTACAAAAATATAAAAAGTGGCTACTCTACCCTTGGTTAGTGGGGTAAGATAGAAATACATGATGTCAAAGTGGGGAGGCCTGAGAGCCCTACGTACCCAGAGATAGTCAGTGTACCCAGAGATAGTAGTGTCAAACTGGTTAAAATTTTAAATAATATTTTAAAGTATATCTTTTAAAAGCAAAACTTTTTAATTTTTTTTTGAAGATTAATAGAGTCAAATTTACTGAGTTTAGGTCGACCCCAAAAGACTTGAGGTCGACACCAAAAGACTTGAGGTCGACACCACTTTTTTGGTGTCAACCCTAGGGCGATTTAAACTTGGGCCCACCCTTTTTGTTCCCGCTGGAACTGCCGCCACGATCGCACTTCTCCTCTCTATTCTTCTTCCTGGCGGCGGTGGACCCCTTCTGTTCAGAGACTCGAGTGCAGACTATTCTCCTTCCTCTTTGCACTGGATCGACCCTTCTTCCTCTTTGCACTCCTCTGTTCTCTCTTTCTCTGTTTCTTCTTCTTCGATCGACCAAACTCTCACTTCATCAGATGGCTCCTCCCCGGCGTGGTGACAAGGGAAAGGCAGTGGCAGTGGCTGGTGATGATCAAACTCCCAAGAGATCTCGAGGCAGCAGTGGCGCCCCAAATAGAAGCTTTGACGGTAATAAGTTTCGTAGTGTCAAGGCATTTGATCTCTTCACCACCGATATATCACGTAGGAAGGTGCATTTTGGGAAAAGGATTGACTTTGACTTCTTTAAAAGTAATGGGGTAGATCTTGCTAGCCTGTTTGAGACATTGGGATGGGGACATTATGTCACCATGAATCAAGTGGTTTACCCTCACTTAGTTAGTCTCTTTTATGCAAATTTGGAGGAAGATGAGGACAAGAATCTGAGTACTTACGTGAAAGGGATCCATATCCCTCTCAGAGTTTCAATGCTTTCGGAAGTGATGCGTATTCCATATAAGCGCGGGTTTAAATATGCCGATCGATTAGAAAATCGTCGGGAAGGTTATGAAAGAGTATTGGGAACTGAGATTGGGAACGGACTATTTGAGCGTGTGAATGCCAACTCTTTTCCGGCCTACCATCGGTCTTCTTCACAAGATTATTTGCTCTATTCTCATTCCAAGGACTGGTAGCATGGATGGAGTCACCGATGACCATATCCTTTTAATTCTAGGACTTATAAATGGCACTCCTGTGGACCTACCAAATATCACATTGAACACCATGCGGGATGTAGTAGGCACGGCTAAGCGTGTACTTCTATTTGGTATGCTTATTACCCGCATCTTGAAGAAATTCAAAGTCAATTTTGCTGGCGAAGATTACCAAAATTTGACAATGTATGATGTGATTGATGGGAATACTCTAGCACGTATGAGGATGACTATTGAAAATGGATCTTTCATCCGCACGGGCACTCGGTCTCCTTACAAAGTGCAGGACCTCCAACCTGATGAAGATGGTGATGACGCAAATGTGTTTAGTCCAGGCTCCTCCAGACCTCCTGCTCCTCCCATAGACCAGGTGACTCAGATGATTGAAACCCTCAATACCAATATGACTGCTCGTTTTGACTCTTTGGAGAATCGCTTTGTAACTTTGGACAATCGCGTTCAATCCTTGCAAACTCATTATGAAGAGCTTCAGTCCGATGTTTCTATTCTCAAGGGACAGCAAGACCGCAATGATATGCTTCATCAATGATTCAATCTATGGCCAAAGAACAGGATTTTATACGGGGCAATCATCAAGAGATGCGGAAGAATTGCAAGTCTTGGTCGGCGCTGGAAATTTCAGGCTTCTCTATCTGCTTGCCAACCACCCTAGTCTTCATCGTTATATGGTATATATATATATATATATATATATATTGTTTTCGTACATGTACGTTTTATTGTTGGAGAACAATTCAATGATTTCTGAATATTAGATTTCGGTTTGATTACACATGCATATTAATATGTTAGTGTAAATACATGATTGTTTAAGGATAATTTAAATCATCCTATATAATTTCATCAGACATCTTTGTTGAAGTGGTGAAGTGCACATGTGCAGGCTTGCAGCAAGCAAAACATTGAATTGTGCATATTAATATCTTAACTAGTTCTGCTCCCGTGCATTGCACGGGGTATAATTATAAAAAAATGTAAAAAATATCAAGAACTTATAATTTTTTTTTAAAAGTTGAAAGTTAAAAAATTAATATTTTTTTAAAGGGGGCGGGCGTGGGCCTCCTGCCTGCCCGCCTGTTTGAAAACAGGCGGCGACCTGCCTTATGGGTAGCCGCCCCCATTTCAAAAATATATATATTATATATATATATATATATATTTATATATATATTATAGGTTTCCAGGTTCTCTTATTCTGAAAAAAAAAACTGCTGCAGAGTCCTCTGGTGCAGGCACGTGTCCAGCTAAAACTGTGTTTTAGTAGTATAAGATAGATAGATAGATAGATAGATAGATAAGATAGATAGATAGATGGGTCGACCTATTATAACCCCATTTCAACACTGGATAATGGGGTCGACCCATCATAACGACTGTGAACTTACGAAATCACAAGCCTTGAGTACTAGCAGGTTTTCAGTTGGGCCAATCGCGAAGATCCAGCTGAAGCTGGCAGTGGGTTGTATAGATATGTTTTGTCAAAGCAGTCAGCGCCGCGCGGGACATTAGGCAAGGTTGATCCAAGGATCACATCACAAGATTCACAACCGCCGTCGCCCCTGCACTTGTGTACGTACGCCGGATTTTACCTCCAAAATCTCTGACATATCCTGTTCTGGTTTCCAAATGAAGGAACTATCGGCATTTGCGCAAAGCGCTTTTTAGGTTGGGGAAAGAGATAGACAATTTTTTCTCTCTCTCCGTTCCATCAAATGTCAAGAGTGAAGGGTTGTAGCCGATTTTGGAGATTAAAAATTAATTGTCTCTCTTTAACAGCAGGTAGATGGGATAAATTTATGTTTATATTAAAACAATAGTTTTTTTATTCCCAAAAACGGGATGCCTGGAGACTGTTGCCAAATAGTTCACCTTATTTTTCTATGACACATCAGAACAATCTCCACAAATGTCAGAAACATGTGGAAATCGACTTTCAAATTTTCCACTTTTTCATGGACGGTTCCCAAACGCTAGAGATAATTGCTCAAACGGCAGCGGTTTCGAAGCGGTCATTCGTCTCTTCGAACCTTGCTTCACCATTATAAACATTCTGACATCCGTCCGTTCGAATTCTGCCTTTTGTTTTTGCCTTTTGCTTCTAATCCTTTCGAGGCGCAAGACTTCGAGGCGCAAGACATCACTAGCACTATAAAAGGAACCCCCCCGGGCCTCCAAATTAACCAAGCTTCTGAACAGACTTCTTCATTCTCTGTTCCTCGTCTACTTCGTCTAAATTTGCAAATGTCTACCCAGGGTAAAGGCAAGGCAGCTGCTGCACCACCGCCACAGTCGCCCTCTTCCCCGGCGCCAGCGTCTCTACCGCCATCGAAGTACACCGCCGACTTTTGGGACGGCTACTACCTCGGCTGGTCGATGGCTCTACGGAAGGCCCAACGCTTCTACCACCACAAGGGCCTCACGAACATCCAGCCTGAGATCGTCCCTAAAGCCGAACGTATCTGTTCCTCCCCTTCCTCCCTTGCCCGTTCCTCCTCTCCTCCCACCTCTCCAGGGTCGGATTAGGGGGGAGTTTTTGTAACTGGCCTTCTATCTGGCCTATCCGATATAATATAAGTTATCCTTTCGTGCATGTTGTTATGTGGCTTGTATGTGCAAACTCTGTTAGAGCCTTTCTGTAACTGTAGAAAACGCAAGAACAGAGCTAGTTGTTGAACTACTCAGCATTCGACCGCCAGAGCCGAAGTCAGAATGAAGCAGTCGATTGAATGATTCGACTCATGCAGTCGAATGTCAGATGTGAATGATTCGACAGTCGAATGTCAGATGTGAATGATTCGACTCATGTAGTCGAATGTCAGCATGAAGGATTCGACTCATGCAGTTGAATGTCAAATATGAAGCATGCGACTCCCTCTTACCAGGACATGACTGCAGTTCTGAGGCGTTTCAGAGGCAGGACACTTTTGCCCTTGTGTGTCTCGATTGGGGCGCCCCTTCCTCCTAGTAGTACAGGGGGTTTTGTCCTCTTTGTATGTGTGTGTTTTTCTTGCAGAAGAAGTATTGATAGCTGCTGTGGCCGTGGACGTAGGAAGGCTTCTTGCCTCCGAATCCACTTATCCCGTTTACATACATCACTCTCCAGCCATCTGGAGGTGGTCAAGATAGATATTTTCTTTTATTTAAACAGATTTTCTTCCCTTATTTATTTTTTAAGATTATTCTAATAATTATATTATACCCACAAATATATTATACGCGCGTAGCGCGTTTCTTTGACTAGTAGTCACCAGGTTAAAGATCAAGAATCTATTGAAACTATCCTTCCATATAGATTCATCCTCCTACAAGCTCTTAATCTGTCCCAGGGTTTGCCACATTTGAGGCTTTGTGCGCTTTCGGAAAGTGCACAAAGCCACGTCTTTCCTGCACTTTCGACGCGCCATTCGTCCATGTCATACCGCTTCAATGGTCCGCGCCATGTCAGGACAGACCTCTCCACGCCGCTGCTTCGCCCGCCACGCCAGCGCGAAGAGACGCACTGTCGCCTCCACCCCACTCCGCTTCGGTAACATGACCCAATGTCATGATGCGAAAGTCAAATCCCACTAAACGCCGGTTCCCAAATTACCCTACCTCTTTCCCGCGTTCGCCCGTTCCTCTGAACTTCCGAAACCGGGAAGAACACCACTGAAACCGGGAATATAACAACTGCCAACGTCGCCAACGTCGACGGAGCTCATCACGAACCCGTGCGTGCATCCCAAGCTATCAGCCTGTGACCTGTGCGGTCCTGCCATGAAGAGTTCGAAGCAGACACGAAAGGCTTCCGGTGAAGCCCCACCACCGGCACTTCCCGCAAAAAGAACGGAGGAGGAGGATACTGCGCCTTCAACTTCGACTTCATCAGATGATGGGATGAAAGGCCAAACATTGCAGAGAAAATCTTCTGGGCTCAGAGAAAGAAAAATGGTGCGGATATATCTCTCACATTATATTTGTGAATTTGAATTAACAGAAACCTAGTTTTTCTTTGCGCTTGATTCTCAAGATTTGTGTTTTCTAAATCTCAAAAAATATAGTACCTTTTGGAGCCTAAATGAGCTTTTTTAGGTCATGGTAAGCATTTTGGAGACCCAAATTTGTGCGTTCTTCACATGTACATATATTTTTTTAATTTTCTCATGACCCGTACTTTGAGATATTCAGGAAATCATCAACTATTAGAGCCCAAGAACACAATTTTTGTATCCTCATATGAGTATTTTGGTGTACAGCGTAGTATTGGGATGCTTATGAGAGCTCCACATTTTGGAGCCCAAGTGATGTATTTGGTAGCCTAACATGGGTCTATTGCAGCCTACATTGAGCATTTTCGACCTCAACTTGCCTTTATATTCATCTGAATGTAGATTGTTTGTATCTTTTTTTTGTTACATGGCATAAGCATGTTAAGTAATTTAGACTCCCCAATTTTGTGCATTCTTTTTGCAGCCTATAGATTGGAGCTCAAAGTTTTTAGAAGATCATTTCAATAGTAATGTTTGCATCCCCCTTTTTTTTGTCACATGGCATAAGCATGTTATGTTAATTAATTTTGCAGCCCCAAGTTCATGCATTGTTCAGATAGGCACATGTTCTCGAAATTTATTTTATCAGATGGTCCGTTAATTTGGTATGTGTATGGGGTTTTGTAGTTCTTGTGGCCATGTTTTAGGAACTATGAGCACTTTGAAGCCCATGTACCTGATCATTTTAGAGCTTATATTTTCTTATTAATCATTTTTTGTGGCCATGTTTTAGGAACTATGATCAGATGCTTTACATTTTTTGTTGACATGGAACCTAACAAATTTCTTGAAATTTCCTACAGAATTTAAAAATGCTTTGAAAGGAATCTGCTCCTTGGACAATTATGTGAAGGAGAGAGATCAAATGGGCTTTCGTGATTGCCATAAGGCCATTTTGAGGACAACCCCGTTTGCTTTTTTTGTTGACAGCAATCATCGAGCCATATTCAAGATGACTCTTATAGAGGAGATTGCTCAGAGCTATAAGGGTGCAAGTAATTTTCAGTTAGGCGACAAAACTCTTACATTTACTGTTGAAGATGTCGCCCTCATTTTGGGTTTGCCTTCCTGTGGGCTGAGTGTCCCACATTATTCTTCACCAATAAAGTTGTCAAAGTTGCACCACCGATTTGGGGCGAAGCTAACTTTTGATCGGAAGGTGGTCACAAAACTTATCCGACAACTAGTACAATCTGATGATCCGTGTGATGTTGAAGACACGGCACGACTTTGGATTGTTTTGCTATTATCCACTTTTCTATGTCCACGGTCTTCCCCATCTTGTCCACCACAAATGCTTATTTGTTTGGACAATATTGACGAGGTTGGCCGTTATAATTGGGCGGCTGCAGTCACAGAGATGACATTGCACAAATTTGATGACTTTGTGACTATAGTCCGTGAGAAGAGATCTGGTCGGAACACAACTCCCAAGAGAAGGATAGCTGGGAGAGAGCATGGCAGTGCCAACATTTTTGGCTGTTCGGCTGCTCTGGCTGTAAGTTTTTATAAAACATTCTTAGATTTTTCCATCATTATGTAATATATGTATGTAAATAAACCAATGGTCCATCATGCAGGTGTGGTTCTTAGAGCACACAAGATTGCGGCAGCCGATTGACCGAGAAGCAATTCCCCGTCTATTTAGATGGGGATCTGTTTTGGACAAAAAGCTATCATTCTCTATTGATTCTCTACAGGGCCAGCAGGTAATCCACAAATGGAAGCTTTATATTTTAACTTTATGTAATAAACTGTTTCTGACTTTTTAAAAATTGATGCTTACAGATAATTAAGCATTTGAAGTTAGCATCAAAGGAGAAGACAGCCATTACATGTGTTAGCCAAGAAAAAATGCATGTGGAAACTGAGGGTGTGGCTGCTCCCCCCCATCCTGCTCTTATGGCCCTTCTTCAAGGTCTTGGGGATGAAATCAGGTTACTTCCTGAAAGACTTGAGCAGTATAAGTCGTGTAATGAAGGCCACTTTGAAGCATTGACAACTGCTGTGACCACGGGGTTCAACAAAATTGAGAAGTTGATAAGTTCGACCTCCATGGCACAAGACCAACCTACAGTTGGCACAGATGCAGAAAACTTCGTCTCCACCCATCCATCACTCACTCCTGCCCCTGCAGCCCCCGCATATGGTGATGCAAGTGCATCTGTTCTGATCGTGGATCAGGGCATTATTGCACCAGATCCAGTAAGTGTGGTCCCTACCACCGCACTGCTTAGTCCGACGTCCCTAATAAAGAATATGAAGTGTCGGGATGATCCACAGCCTGGAATATATGACCAATCGCCATTCAGAAGGCTGGATAAGGCTTCAAAAAAACGTACATCATATCAGCGAAAGAAAGGGAAGAAGGTACAGTTGCAAACTTCATTATTTGATGTCCTGCATTAGTCATTTATATTTCTTTTTCTAACTTATCTTTACATGATTTATGTTGGAGGCAATGAGCACGCTTTTCAGGTTTTATAAGCAATGGACATGCAAATCTGAAGCCACTGAGAGGCAGAGGGCATTAGTGGAGGCCTTCATTGCCGAGGAGGGATACGTTGACCACAAGTAAATAGCTTCTGGGACAATACAATTTATTTGTTGTCTTCAATTTTCATAATTTAAAATGTACTTCATTTCTTGATTGTCATACATTTCAGACACACTGTCTTGAACTTCATTAATAATTGTTCGTTGAAGTGGTCACATATTTGGGATATACTATGGGGCAATATGACGGATGATGAGGTAAATACTGGCCATTGCACGAACAGTACCTTCAATTACATTGTCCAAGACATTTTCCTAATGTCTTCTTTTCTATTATTTTTGATGGTTGCAGGTTATTGACATTGTCTTGCATGCTATGAAAGTGAGACAAAGAGAGCAGGAAGCCCTTATCCCAAATTCCTATCACCGATGGGAATTCCTTGGAACCATTTTGGGATCATGGATTGAAGGTACAGATGGATCTGATGATGACAGGGGCCACAAACTCCATACTTCCCTCGGGCATGAAAACCTAGGATGCCCAATATCAGATTTTCAATTCCTTTTCTTTGTTGTCCATGTCTCGAACCATTGGTTCCTCCTTAGTCTACAACTGGAGCAACGCCGCATCGTAGTGTACAATTCCTGCAGAGGACATCCAACTTATGACACATGCGCTAGGAAATGGGTATGCCCAACTAACTTTGCAGTCGGTTATAAACATTATGAATTAATTACATTCTTTGTTTTATTGTTCACAGGAACCAATTCTGAAAGCATATCTCCGATACGAAGGTTACAGAAATGCTGATGAATTTCAGTTAATACTTGATGAGATATGTCCTCAACAACCAAGTTCTAGCATGAATTGCGCTATGTACATTTTCATGTACGTACACCGCTTAACGACGAAGCAGGAATTATTTTGGGACTTCTCTGACAATGATGTCAATCAATTTCGGCTCCTACTAGCTTGTGATTTTCTGTCAATGTGTTTAAACAATGTATGAACAATGTATGAATGGTGTTGTTACACACAAATTTTTGTTTGTGTGGGAATGAGGTTGTAAAAGGATGTTTTTGTAATTACAGGCGCACATATGTATATGACAATTAAATGTGAAGTCCCTCCAGGAAGTGTTCCACATGTGGTTGTTGGATCAAAATGGCAGATACAGTCCTAGAGGGGGGGTGAATAGGACTTTTCTAACTTTTAAAAAATCTTCTGAAAAACACAACACTAAGTAAATGTGTTAGTACTTGGTGTGATGTGTGTGATTCAAGTGTGAACTTGGCGGAAACAATCACACAGAAAATTGCACAAGAGATTTATCCTGGTTCTGCCCTTCCCACATGGAAGTCCTACATGCAGTCCTCAAGCCAACCACTTGAGATTGTAAGGATATCAAGACTGTAAGGACGACTATGATTCGAAGTTATGAATCGAATACAGTATAAAGGACATTCGAATGTATGAATCGAAGTCATGAGTCGAATACCTTGAAGGACATTCGACTGTATGAGTCGAAGACATGAATCGAATGTTAAGTTGGCATTTGAAAGCCTGAATGAGTCGGATTTATGTAGTCGAATACATCATTCGAATTCACTAGGCTATAGAGTGGCCCATTCCGGATATTGAGTCTGTCTAGAAATTTTGTTATATATCCATATTTAGGAAAATACATATTTAGGGATTTGACATGGTAGAAACAAAATAGGGAAAATTAATTGGGGATCCATGTCAGAGCCTTCTACTTTTTTCCATCGCCTGTTCCCCAAACGACGCGACGCTTCGATGGCCCGTGAACTCTGAACGATGGGAAGTTAGCGTGCGGATGTGTTACAGCAATCAATAACAGCACTTACAAAGAGCGTTGGGAGGACCGTTCTTTACACTATAAAAGGAACCCAGGTCATACCTATCCTTCATCACAAGCTTCTAACGCTCTTGTTCTTACTATCTTTCTTGCTCGTCTTCTTCCTCTTTATTGGCAGATGTCTTCATCTAACCGTGCTCCCCAGAGGTATGGCAAGGCACCTGCCTCACCGGTGCCACCGTCGCCCCCGGCTCCCCCGGCTCTACCTTTCCCGGAGACGTACAGTCCCGACTACTGGAACGGTTTTTACGTTGGGTGGACGATGGCTTTACAGAAAGCCTCTCGGCTGTACCACCACAAGGGCCTCACCAACATCCTCCCTGACATCGGCCCTAGGGCAGAACACATCTGTTCCTCACCTTCCTCTCGTCCTTCCCCTGCCTATTCCTCCCCTCCCTCGTCCACCGAGTAATCGGGTTAGGGAGTTTAGAATGTCTCCCTCCCCGACCCGTTCCTCCTCCTCCTCCTCCCCTCTCCTCCCATCCCTTCCTTCTCCTCACCTCCCCTCCCATCCCGGTCACTTCCTTCTCCTCCCCCCCCTCCCCTCCCATCCCGGCCCGTTCCTCCTCCTCCCCTCCCCTCCCTTCTCTGCTGTCCTTATTCCTCCCCTCCCTTCTCTGTAGCTGTCCTTATTCCTCCACTCCCCTCCCCTCCCTTCTCTGCTGTCCTTCTTATTCCTCCCCTCCCCTCCTATCTCTGCTGTCCTTATTTGTCCCCTCCCCTCCATTTCATTCCAGTGTCCATGCTATGGGGATACGGCGTTTAGATTGTAACAGTGCTTGTTTATGGAATATACATATATTTTCCTTTTATGCAGTCTTCTGTGGGCTTGTATGTGCTCTCTATGATGCGTGTACTGTAATACTAACAGGTTCCTCCGAAGCGGTCAAGCTGTTGAACATGAACTCTCTACATGTAACAGTGCTTGTTTATGGAATATACATATATTTTCCTTTTATGCAGTCTTCTGGGCTTGTATGTCCTCTCTATGATGCGTGTACTGTAATACTAACAAGTTCCTCCGAAGCGGTCAAGCTGTACTGCTGGAACTGTAACCCCATAGCATGGACACTGTAATGAAGAAGGGCACATTATGTAACACAGGAAACTATTAATGTAATAATGTAGTTGTAGGTTTAGTTCTCGAACTGTAACCTCCTATCATGCATACTGTAATGATAATATGCAGCTATTGTATCAGGTTTGTACGTATACTGTAATAATGTAGTTGTAGGTGTGCGGTCAAAGCTAAAGGAACGATGTACTGCTCGAACTGTAACCTCAATACACTATAATGACCATAATCTAAACGCCAGTTAGTACAGCAACTTCCAATTGGTGCTTAATCCAATAACAGTTAGTACAGCAACTTCCAGCTGCAATGGTGATGTGCTCTCACCCAATGGGCTCCAAAATACTCCTGTTGGGAGTCAAAATAATGGACATGGACTCCAATATAGATAGTTGGACTCCAAGATCAGCATCTGTCGACAGCCAACTTCTCTGCTGTCGACAGGTAGACTCTTTCCCGAACTGTCTCTTTTCTGACAGGTATATCTGTCGACAACTAGCATTACAGCTGTCGACAGGTTCGTATTGCCTGAACAAAATTTACGCTGACCAGTTGGGCTCCGAAATACTATGTTGGGTGTCAAAATAGTTGAAATGGACTCTAATATACATAGTTAGACTCAAGATGTTCAGCAATTTGTAATGGTTGTCGACAGACGAATGCTTGTTGTCGACAGATGACTGTCAGTTGCCCACAACCGGAACTCTGTTCTGCCTTGGAATGTGAACCGGCGGTTCACGTTCTCTCCCGGTTTGGTTGTGGCGGTTCTATTCCAAAGAAGCAAACCCTAGTTGTCGACAAACCCTATCACCTCCCCTCGTTCCTGCAACTGCCGCCGTATTCTACCCTAAAGTCCAGGTTCTTCTCTCCTGGGCGAAAAAACCAGAGTTGTCGGCACACGCATTCATCTGCTGCATTTCGTCTTCTATTTCCAGAATGAGTTCCAGGGGCCGGGGAAAACGCACGACTGTTGGGAAGCAGAGCGTTGAAGGAGAAGGTCAAAGTTCAAGAGCCCCTGCTGAGCGCCGATCAAAGTATAGGGATGACAGACTCCCAGAGTTGAATGTTCCAACAAACATCAATATGTTGAATGTCAAGGGCGTGTTCAAGAAGATCATACAACCTCGGTATGTGAATTTTCCTTCCTTGGAAAAAATGTTTCCCGGGTTGAGTACACTATTTGAAGAACAAGGCTGGGTTGGATTTATGAGGTCTCAGAAGTCTTATTCTCCATCAGCAGTTTTGGAGTTTTACAACAATTTGGGTATGCATGAAGATGACCTTTACACTACTGTCCAGGGTATCTCCTTTAAGATTACTCCTAATCTTTTTAGTAGAGCACTACAAATACCAAATAATGGGGTAGATGTCCTCATTGTCGAAGTGGATCCTGCAGTCACATATACAATGATGACTAACGAACCCTTTGATGAGATGAAAAGGATAGCCAAACTGAATGCAAACACCTTTCCTCCTTTGAACAGAATGATACATCATATGTTGACAACTATCATCTTTCCAAAGGATGGAAGCAGGGAGCTAGTGAATGAAGCACATAGGACATTGTTCTACCACATTCTTCGGAAAGAGCAAATTAATCTCCCAGAGTTGATGGTCGATGTCATACATGAGTGCTTCCATGATCCAAAAAGGTCCATCCCGTATGCTTGCCCTATCACATCTGTGATCAAGTTTCTGCGAGTATCACTAACTCCTAATAAGGTCATAACTCTCAAGAGCCGAAGTGCATATGATATGAACACTGCAACTAGGATGGGGTACAAAATGATCAATGGAAGAGTCCACAGGACTCTAAAAGGACAAGAAGATGAACAACAAGAAGATGAAGGCAGAGAAGAAGATGGTGAGGATGTCGGTGCAGATGAAGCATCTGAAGAAGATGACATTCGTCAAGAAGTTCATCCAGATATTCCTACTACATCTCAAGTTCCAACGTCCGGAGATATGAAAGAATTCTTTGCCGAACAATTCACTCAACTTCAAAGAAATCTCATATACGAATTTGATCACTTGAACAATAGAATGAATGCAATTGAAGAAAATCAAGGACACATTCAGAGGCAATTAGATACCATGGAATATGAAGTGATGCGGCTTCATGATGATTATCAGAATCTCCGTCGTCCCACTCCTCCTGGGGATGACAATCCTTAGCAATGTATTGCACAATTTCTATTTATGTCGAAGCAGTTGGCCACAAAACTTGTCATGTTTTGGAACGTGTGTCAAGTGTAATTCTTTCCCAGTGTTACAATGAAAGGATTTATTGATCAATGCTTGAAAAGTGTGTACTGTTCTTAAAACCAGGCAATATCCATTGCTGTTGAATTTTGTAGATGTTGGGCTCCAAAATAGTCTGGTTTGGAGTCAAAATAATGGTCATGGACTCCAAAATACTCCTGTTGGACGCCAACAAGTGCAGCAGTGGGCTCCAAACTTACACAGTTTTGGGAAACTTCATTGGTTTTTGTCATTTTACGATTTTTTTTTAAATTGTTTAACAATATTTGTGACATCTTCGAACCAAAATGTTGCCAAGAGACAAATACATGTCCTATAGGAAGGCTCATGATAACCCGACTTCTTTAAAATTAAAACCTGAAAATCCATTGCTGTTGTATGTGTAGAAGTTGGTGGACTTCTGTTGGTCTCCAAACTGTGCAGCAGTTGGGCTCCTGGGATGTTTGATGTATCATGTTTTGTATGTGCAGTGGTGTATGTGCAGAAGTTGGGTTCCAAAAAAAGAAGGGTCATCATAAGGGGGGCTGTCGACAGCAGACAGGGGGCTGTCGACAGCTAAGCATTCACAGACAGCAACCTTCGAAGCCTGTGTGCATCTGTCGACAATCCAACAGTTGGTTTTTGACTCCAAACAAGATAGCATGTGCAGCGGTGGCTCCAAACTATACCCAGTTTTGGGAAACGTAAATATAGTTTTTGATATTTTACCAATTATTTTTAATACAAAAACTTCTTTACAAAAATTTGTGACATTCTTGGAACCAAAATTGCATGCCATCAGAACCCTTCCATAATCAAATTAACAAATAATTGACCAACCAATGTTATCCCGGTTCATTCTTCGTACGAAGAACATCAGTAGTCTGAAAATAATTGACCAAACATTAATCCATACATATCTAAAGCGGGAAAAAAAAATATCGAAGCACCTAGCATGACCTCCTGGTAATGCATCCATCCATCATTTCAGACCAATTGATTTTGTCAGTAATGATTCCATAAGTATCTGATCGACTTGCCTCTCAGAACGATTCGATATATAATTTATAAGTATCTGATCGACTTGCGCCTCTCAGAATGATTCGATAAGTATCTGATTTTCTTATAGGAAATGGATGCGGAAAGTGCCATTTTCGATTCCGAATACAATAAGGGATAAGCGTACATGAAAAACACTGCAAATGATCGTGTTATATGGAGTGGAGTATCTTCAAATCAAGGTTCGTATATATGGGGTAGTCAACCCCGTATTTCTTCATGGGTCGACCTCATACTTCTTCTTGGGTCGACCCATTATAACCCCATTTCAACACTGGAAAATGAGGTCGACCACTTCTTTCAACTGAGGACGACCTCAAATGAAAAGCAAATCTCCTGTGTTTTGAGGTCGACCTCATACTTCTTCTTGGGTCGACGCCTCCGTGTTGCTTTTTAGCACTGCGAAATAGGGTCGACCCACAGGTCTTCTGGGGTCGACCTCACCTTTTCAATTCATTAGTGACATTATATTTTCTACTTTTATATATTAAAGTAAAAAAAGAATATATATTGAAAATTTTACAAAAATGATTCTAAATAACCTAATAATAATATAATATACAAAAGTGTTTTACATAGTTGTGTGACTACATATGAATGCACATTACACGGCTATTTATAGATGTCCCTCCAACTCTTTTGTTGTGTGTGCAGAGATATTTGATTATACCCATCAAGAGTGGATCTTCCAAACCCAGGGTGAATTGGTCTATTCGAATATGTACCCGCCGAGAATGGACATACTGAGTGTCTCAGCATCGAACACTACCTACTGGCTACTGCAACTTCCACAAATTCGTGAGAATGGAAGGTATGGATGGGAATCATACCTGATCATAGGAATGATGCAACTTTCATACTCCATGAGACATTGAGCAATGTACAATAACATACTACATAAACCTTGGTAAATACTTGTGAATGAACAACATAACTAAAAATTCAAATTATTGACGATGAATGTTTGGTACAACAATCCGCCACAGGGTAACCAACTACGGAATACTAACTGTCTACGTAAGAATGGGAAAAAATGATTAGTCAACCACACAAGAAAAGAACATGTAACATCTATGCGACATTGCCTGCACGCCACAGTTCATTCGCAATCCCCTCCCTCAGTGCCTCCCCAGCTTCCCATGCTGTTGCATTAAGGCACAAGCCAGTTGGTGCATCTTCAAGCATACACCCCTCATTGGACTCATTATCATCAGAGAATGCATTGAAGAAGTCCTTGCACCCCTGTTGACGGCGGATGTAGTTATGTACCACAAGACATGCAAACACTATCTTCTTCTGTGTGTCAAAGGGGTACATATTTCCCCCACGGAGGGTTTGGAACCTCATCTTCAATACACCGAAAGTCCGTTCAACAATGTTTCGAAGTTGTGCATGTCTGTGGTTGAATTTTTCTTGCTTGTTAGCATAATGCCTATTTCCTTCCCCTTCAAAGCTTCTAATATTGGACCTGTGGCCACGATAGGGGGCAAGGAAAGAGCTAGTGTTAGCGTATCCGCCATCAACTAGGAAATACTTACCCGCTGGCACAACGAACTCTCCTCGTGTTAAGGCCCATCTTAACACCTGCATATCTGGTGCAGAGCCTTCCCACCCGACACATGCATATTGAAATAAGCCATCAAAACCCACACAGGCCATCACATTTTGTGTTACAGCCTGTTTGCGATTCCGAAAACGTGGTTGGTCTTCAATTGGCACATTTGCGGGAATGTGAGTGCCATCAATAGCACCTAATGCATCCTAGAAAATATACAATTGAAGTTAGATCATGTACAGATAAAATGTTCAACAAGATGTGCATTGACATCACCTTGAAATAGGGAAAAAATCTATCATCTTCCGAAATATGTGGATGGCATTTGGCGACTTGAGTAGGCTGTAAAATATATTCCTCCTTTAACGAAGCTAAAGCAAAAGCCACTTTGTTCACGTAGTGGCTAATAGTTTGGGAGCTATGCTGAAAATGTTCTACCAATGCAGAAGAACTAGCACCATGGCCAACAGCATAGAGGAACATTGCCAGTTGTTCATTGGCACTCACATGTTGGGAGTCTTTTATTAGGCTCCTACTCACCAAAATGTCAACTAAACTAATGAACATATTAGGATGCAATCTAAAGACATTCATACATCTTCCCTCGTGGTCGTTCAGAACCTCTTGCACCCAAATTTCCCCTGTGTGTGTTGATGAATTCATCCTTCGCCTTGGTATGGTTGGCTGTACTTCTTCTACCACTTCCTCTACCACTACATTCAGCACTTCAGTGAATATTTCTTCATCTTCTTGCAATATATTCAAGATCAGGTTCCGGTCTGTACACATGCAAACAAAGAAACATTGATAAGTAGTACGATTACACGTCAATGATGAAGGTCTTAATGTTATTCCATAATTTCAGCCATCAATAAGCGTAAGATTAGGAAGTTGAAGAATGGCAGCTTCGGCACATGCGTTTGGGTTGCATTTCCGACACTGTGGGAGGGGTAGCTGGTGGATGCAGATGCTATATACTTTTGATTAACATGACATGGGTGAACCCTAAAGTAAACATGGAATGCAGCTTCCGCTTCCTCAATTGAGTAGAAGCCCTTATACCGTGCCCATGCAAATCCATTGACTTCAACCAAACACTCATCCCAAGAATAATCAGTTCCCGGATGACATCCACCCAACACAACGTAGCACATGTACTTACCCATTATCTTGTTTTAGTAACCAGCAAGTCCATTGATTGTAAACTGAAGATTACACATAAATGTGGTTAACGAAAAAAAGTTAAACTCTGAAGTATGCCACAACGACGAGGAACATGTGTCACTTTGTCATGGCTTATCTTTGGTCATCCATGTCAGCCATTCAACCTTGTGTTTGTCGGCCATTGCAGAGAAAAGGGATCTGAACTTTGGCTCGGTGAAGATGTTCATGGACTTGATGAAAACATCTGGAGGGAGATCGGGAATGCTTTCTAAATCCCTTAAGCATTCCGCAATGCTAGGAACAACCTCCGCGTCCGGCCTCCGCTGGGAGGAACTATCACTTTCTTTCAGTGACCCACGATCACCGACCAAGTTGATTATCAGCGCATTCCTTTCGCGGGTTACGTCAACTAGATTATTTAAAGCATCAACAACTATCCTTTTGCCACGTCCTTCATTGCCAATTGATGTGGACTTTCTCTTCGGAGAGCGGAAGTGCATGTTATTCATTGATCTGGGAGTGTTGTTCATTGATGTTGGAGTGAAATGGCCTGCAGTCGGTTGAGTTTCTTGGCCAACAGACATGGGCATGACAGGTTCATTAGAGTACTCATTGACGTTGTTGTTGGTGCTAGGTGTTGCATTGACATTACTTTTTGGCCGTGTACATCTACGGCTGATGTGTTCGGCATGCTCTCCAGTGGCAATATTTTTGTCACAAAGAATGTGCATGTCATTATACAAAGGGAAAGATCTTCGACAAATTTGTGAGAATTTGGGATTAACCTAATAAGAAAACAGTTGACATAAGTTAGTGCGGTCTGATTAAACCACTATAATAAAATAGATAGTACTAAACAGGATTTAAAATATTGTTACCTTAATTAGCTCTTCCCATGCGCCATCATATCCGGGTATTGGCATGTTGTTAATTGGATCCCACCCCCAACCACTTAACTTCAACAACTGCATGTACAACTTGTATTTTGTCTTCATGACTCTCCAGTGATCCTTCAGTTGATTATCAGTTAAGGAGTAACCCGATGCCGAATTGAATGCAGAGGACAATAAAGTCCAACTGTGTGAGTGGAAATTTACTGGTGGGGAATTGATTCGTTGCATTTCTTTCAACATTAAATCAATCAGGATTTCATCCATTCGGGCATCCCAGTTCGGAGAGCGGGGTTTCCTCCCATGCCCTTCTGAAGCCCCTGCACGTTGCACTTTCTCTAGAGTTTTTGGTTCCAAAAGGAAGGGAATATAGTGAGGAAATGGACTTGTGTAGGATGCAATAACCATAATAAATAGTAGAGGACCATCCTATATTTTTATGAATTCATGCTTACACATCTACATAATCAATGAAGACGAAATGCTTAGGATGACTATTTATAAGGGCAAGAGTTCTAGGACAATAACCTGCTGCTGACATGTCGTCCATAAGACGTCGCTTCTTACGATCTGGTTGGGGCAAGCTACAAAAAAAAGGCTTTTGATCAATTTTATGCCTACAAAAATATATCGGTCTAACTGCAATGGACAAACTAGTAAAAGTAATCTTCTGAAAAAAAAAATTCTCGCTGCTATACATGATACATCTTTCTACAAATCTTTTTTATTCAAAGCAGTGAACCACATGAGTGAGGGACCATATAGAGTAACTTGTTCCAGGAAAGTATAGATTGTACTGACGAAACAATATTGCCTCCTACTGCACACTTTTCAATTTGTTATCACAGCAGATGAATGGCATTTACTCTAAAGACTACACACTCAATGAGACCTTAACATTGGAAATCTAATTCATAACAAAAAATGCTACACTACTGCATTCGTTTGTATATGGAATGAATCAGTCAAGCTGCAGGTAGACCCATGCATGTTAACATAATCTGCATCACCAATGTTGCCGAGCCTCATTGGACATTGGGTCTCTGTAATGAGAAGGATACTCAAAAATGCATGACACCCCTTATGAGGAGTGAATAGTTTTGTATGCCAACGTTGCGAAAGGACATTGCTGCGAATTCACCAGTTTTGAGGGAACAAACAGTGGTGTGCAGGGAAGAAAGGAAATAGTAAGAAACATAAAAAAATCTATCTTTTGTAACATCAATTCCATTTTCTTCGAACCAGAGTTGTTGAGGGAAGAAATAGAGAAGCTAGGAAAAAGATGCTGGCCCATTTGTTATGTTCATGTCATGTTTTTTCATGTAAATGAAACACAAACATTTACTTCCCAGTAGCAAGCAACTTTCTGTGGATGAACCCTATAAACCCCAAAAATAGATGACGAGCAGACACATCAGGTGGAAGAAGGGGGAATAGCAAAACGGACATCAAATTTCATCAGCGGCCATCTATAAGAAGATGTTGATATATATATATATATATATGCACCTACCTGTAGTGGGGCAGATTGGAAGAACTGGAAGATGACGGGGAATGGGAAGATGGCTCCGGCAACAATCCACGCTTCATGAAGAATGGCGATCTGCGTGGAAGAAACCTTGCTAAATAGATCGACAAGCGCTGATCCGATCCTTAAAACAACGCGGCACGGCGAGACAGTGTGTTGTCCAATCCGAAGATGGAGCGGCGGCAATACGTCAAACTACTCACGGCGACTACTGTCGTACTTTGGTTGTTAGACCCTTCACTCAGGGTTAAACTCCATTTATTCCGCTACTTAATTTTGAGATGGAGATGGATACCCACTTTTTTGGGTCAACTATCATCTTAATTTGACTCCACTTATTTTCATGTGAAAAAATAAAAAAATTGAGGAAAATTAATGAAATAATATTTAAATTTTTATGATAATTTTTTCAAATTAAGAAAAAAGTTACCCCCCTCTAACCCACCTAAATAGGTCTGGTCCCCCACCTAAATAGGTGGGGTAGACTTACCACCATGGGTTACGTACCCTAGGAACCTCGTAGTAGCTACCAGCCTACCTCGGGGAAATTAAGATATATATATATATATATATATATATATATATATATATATATATATATATACCTCTCAAAGTAATTTTTACTTTTATTTTTCTCCTTTTAATTTAACATACATTACCATACTTTACAAAAAATATATACGTAAACAGGGCATTCACCCTCACAGCCTACCTCGCAAGAAGGTTTTTTTGGGACGACTTCTTGAGCCGTCGCAATTACTCCGTCCCTAGTCCATTTTCCTTCCAGCTGCAAGTTGTTCCTCTTAATCAACCTGGGTTTTTCCGCTGCACTCGGGGCGTCACAATGTAAAAATTAAATAGTGGTCATTTATGAAAATATTAAATGAAGGGACGTGACACATATACATAATTAATGGTCATTACGTTTATCACTTAAAAGATATCAAGAATAACATGATGTGCGTGAAAAAAAAAATTTATAAAAACTTTTATTTTTTTCTTCAACATTTAACTGATATTATCATATTTTAGAGATAATTATGTTGAAGCAACTTCCTCCAAGACTTCAGGAAATTAAGTATTGTTGAGCAACTATCCCTAATAATATTGATTTTGCTATGACAAAACTTTATATATATATATATATTTTTTTTTAAAGCAACTTTCCCTAACCAAGTATTTTCCAAAAAACAAAAAAAATAATAATAATAGATATATCACAAAAAATTTCTAGACAGATTCAATGCTCAATTTTTTTAAGGCACACACTCTATAGCCTACTGAAATCGACTAATGCTTTCGACTAACAAGTTCGATTCTTTCAAAGTCGAGAAATTCACTGTATTCGACTCATGTCTTCGACTCATACAGTCGAATGTCCACTATATTCAGCTCATGACTTCGACTCAACCTGACTCCCAAGTCACTACATTCGACTAACGCTCTTTTGTAGTCGATTCACTTTGTTCATGTAGTCGAATCATGCCTACTACTTGAGTCGAAAATGGGATAGAACACAATTTTTCAGCTCCCAGAACACCGCAACAAAATGGTGTAGCAGAAAGGAAGAACAGAACACTGCTAGATATGGCCAGAACCATGCTAAACGAATATAATCTACCAAAGTACTTCTGGGCAGAAGCAGTGAATACAGCTTGCTACATCATCAACAGATGCATGATCAGACCCATCTTGAAGAAAACTCCTTATGAATTGTACAAGGATATACATCTGAAAGGAAATTTGTTTCAACTGAAAATCAATTAGCAGACATTTTTACTAAGCCCCTTCCTGAAGAAAGATATACATCTATTAGAAGAGAAATAGGTATGTGCAATCCTGATTGATGACTGCTTAAACTTTCTGTTGTTTGTATTGTCTGAAGAAAAATATCCTGAAAATCGTCTTAGTTCGACTAATGTATTCGACTCACGAAGAGTCAAGGTAGTCGACTCCTGTTAAAAGTATGGTATTCGACTAATGTAGTCGAATCTCTAAATCGATTCACTTAAACCCTGAAACGGCGCAAATATTCAAATTCCCGTAACTGACACCCAATTAAGGCGTGTCTCTTCACATCTCAATCGTCACATCCCTGAATCGTGACCGTTCACCCAGAGATGAGGGGACGGCTCTTGTCCAACCCTTATATAAACAATTCTTTTTCCCAAAAGGAAACACCCGTTTGAATTCCCTCTTCTCGACTGCTCTGTCTTCTTCCTCCCTTCGCGCCTTCTTGCTCTCCGGCGAAGGAACCTCAGAAGCTCTCTGCCAAACCTCATCCCTTTGAAGAAAAGGTAGGATCTTTACCTCTTTTCAAGTTCATCTTCCTCTCCTCTGTAGTTTTTCTAAGTTTCCTTTTCGTCTTTGTGTCTAGATGGCATCATCTAGGGCTCAGGACTCTGTCCAACTCACCCCTGACCAACTTCAAAGACTTACCAAGATTTCAATTTGTCCCGGCAAGTCCGTTGATTTCTCTCATTTAAATGGAAGTCTGTCTTGGGTAGAGGAGACCCTCTCAGCTATGGGATGGACCAGGCTTTGTCAGCTTTCCGAACCGTTTGTTGCCAGCGCACTCCGATCTTTTTATGCTTCTTTGAAAATTTCATCCGGAAATACTGTTGTGGGATTTGTTAAAGGAGTCAAGATAACCATCTCCGAAGAACTTCTTATGGAGCTTTTGAACTGTCCAAATTCAGGACATTGTCTCAGCGAGTTTGTTCCTCTGGAGAAACAGAAATTAGGAATCATTGGGAGTTTGGGAACTCTGAGCAAGAGAGGCTTGCAAGTAAATGAGCTTTCGGCTGAGAAGAGATTAATTCATTCCATCATCACCAACATCATAACCCCTAGAGCAGGTTCTCACTCCTCAGTCTCAGCTAGAGATGGAAACCTACTCTTTTGGGCTATTCAGAGGCATCAAGTTAATCTCCCATCAGTTATTTTGGACAGAATGATAACAGCAAAAGACCTACAAGACTCTCTCCCATATGGTTCTCTATTGACCCTTATTTTCAAAAAGTTTTCCGTGGATCTATCTGGAGATGTGCCTGTGAGCACTAAAGAAAGGATTGGGGTCATCACTCTTAGAAGAAGCCACTACTCCTTGATAAGCAAAAAGGAAAATTTATGGTATAAGGAGTCAGTTCCAGAATGTGAGCATGATGTATATCCAGATGAACCTTTGGTCTCTCTGCTCACTCAAGACATTCCTTCTTCAAGTATTCACATTGAAGCATCGGCAGCCCCACTTGTTCCAGAGATCTCTGTTCAACCCCCTGAACTATCTATTCCTCCATCAATTCAACAAGAAGAAGTTCAGATTCCAGTCTCCTCCTCTCCCAATGAGCAAGTTGCCCCTTCTGAGACTGTGAATGAAGTTTTAAGAGATCTCAGAGGCAAAGGACCTCTATCTGAAGATGTTCCTGTCACACCCATGGAACACATTTCCGAAGAGAGAGAGATTCCTTACTCCCCTTCTCAGTTTGAGACCCGGCCAAGGTCTCAGGGGGAGAGTAGCAACAGTCTGAGCTCCATTCTTGAGATAGTTAAGTCTCAACAAGAAAATCTCTCAATCATTCACATGCAAGTAGAGTTGTTAGATGTCAAGTTTGACAGTCTTGCTAATGAGGTGAAGCAAATAAAGGATCTCATGCTTCAGTTTGTGTGCCAGCAGGGCATTTCTATGCCATCAGGGCCTGCTCCCTCACAGCACCAGCAACCAGAAACAACAACCTCTGCTCAAGAGCCCCTCCAACAAGATCAACCTAAAGATCATGTCCTTGAAGATCAAGAGCTTGAGCATGTAGCAGAAAAGGATCAGGAGATCCAGGCTGACCAGCAGCCCCTATCAGTAGAACAGCAACAAGAGCAGCAGCAGCAGGAGCAGCCAGAGCAGCAATTAGAATCTCAGCAGCAGGAGCAGCCAGAGCAGCAATCCGATGAAACCCAGCAGAAGGATGAGCAAGCTCCCAAGCCTCCTCTAGAATTAGTTGTTTATCAACCTACCCAAGAGCAGCATCAGGAGCAGCAACAGGAGTCAGTGGCTGATCAGCAGCCTGGTATGGCAGCAGTTGAGAAAAAGGGACCCCTAGGAAAAAGACCTCTTCAGGATTCTGAATCTCTCACTTTTAAGAGAAAGGTTAAGAGAAGGCTAGTGAAAGATGGCCATCCTATCCGTCCCTCTCCTTCTTCCAGACCTACCTCTCCGGCCCCTCCTGTTGATAACCCTCCAGAAATCACTCCTACAACACCCTCATCCTCTGCTCTCGATATGCCTTCGCCAAGCATCCCAGTAGATCCACACTTCAAAGATATCAATTTTTCTATCTACCCCTTGCAATACCAACCGAAGCCACTCAAAGAGGTAGCAATAACCCTGTCTACCCAACCTCCTCAGTTTTATTCATCTCTGCCCACTATTCCCAAACCTGGCTCTCAGCAAACCCATTTACAAATCATTGAAATAGTTCCCAGTCTCCAATTACCAGCTTCCCGTGGTCCCAATTTGGGAGACAAAGCAGCTTTACTCCTTCCTCCTTTTTGGTATGCCTTTGTCTACCATTCTTCTCAGTTCATGGCTCTATTCAGAGAATATCTTCAAATTAGAGCCTTTCTTGAAATCCACAACATGCCAGGATTTACTTTTGAACACTGGCTTCCATCTTTGATCAACACCTCCCAGGTCTCAATCTCTGAACTTCAAGTGGTTTCTCAGAAGAGCCACTGTCTGACTCCTCAAGAGTTTGTTGATCTATACCTGAAGAAGCCATGAGATTTCAAGAAGCCCAATCACGAAACCACCATCTCAAAATCTATACTCACATCTCTCTCCGGTTTCATGATCTCTTTGCCACTCTTCTCAGAGAATCTCAGGCCAAATTCACTGCCATGAAAGCCTTTAATTTTGAGAGGTTCAAACTTGGTCTGCATGATGTCTCTCAAGGACAATATGACATGCTCATCAGAGGTCAAAGGCCAGTGGTTCCATCAATGACAGCAGCTTTGTTACCTGATCTCCATCCACCCCTTGTAGGAGCAGTTCTCTATAGAGGTGCATTTGCTACTACCCTCTACAACAGATTCCTTCGGATCTCCACAAGGTTCAAGATCAAGTACAAGTCTAAGCTCAGCTTTCAGAGGTTCATCTTTCTTCACTTACACAAATTTCAGAAGAACCTTCTTGACCTCCAACTAAGCTTTGCTGAATCCGAACGGTTCACTGCTGATCAATGGGAGAAAGCTTATCCAGATCATCATCTTAAGTGCCAGAAAATGAAACTCACTCTGAATGAGTATCACTCCAAGAGCCTCCTTGACCTAGGAAAGCAACTAGGCCTTAAATGGGCACACAGATACTCATACTATTATCAGGCCAAGGATGCAGCCCTCTCCTCTGGTCTCCTCTGGAACATCACTCTGCATGAGTTCTTATCACTGGCAGTCTCTAAGAAGTTCACTCCCCTTCAAATGCGATATGTAACGGATCCAGACAAGGCCTTCCTCAAGCGCGCCTTTTACAGAAAACGCCACATCAAATCTCTGAAGAAATTACCATTCACCAGCCCTACATACAATATAGATTCTTCAAAGTTTGACCACGTTTTCCCATCCAATGAGCTAAAGCTGTGGAATCTTATAGAGCCATTCTTGGCTAAAATTCCCCCAGCTCTCTATCTTCCTAGCTCTGGCATCAACTGAAAACATTGTATTTTTTTTTTTAAGTTGTAACTCCAACACTTATCTTTTTGGTCCACGCATTTACTATCTTCTCCTGTCTCTTGCATTCCCTACATTCATATCCTTTATGTTAATGTCACAAAGGGGGAGAAAAGACAGACAAGGCAGCTACTCAGTTTCTTGTATCAAAAATTTATCAAATTTTTATTCAGGCTATCAGCTAGCTACCATTTAAAGATTTTTTTTGTCATTAACAAAAAGGGGGAGAATTGTTGAAGCAACTTCCTCCAAGACTTCAGGAAATTAAGTATTTTTGATAAGACAAATCTTTAAATGAATATTTTGCGTCTACCATGATAAATTCTCAGTTATATATTTATTTCACAAAATATATAGATATACTACAAAAATTTCTAGACCGCTTCAATATCCTGAAAGACCAAAGTTTTTTTCACACACCTCTACACTGTATTCGACTCATGACTTCGACTCATACAGTCGAACGTCTTTACACTGTATTCGACTCATGTCTTCGATTCATACAGTCGAACGTCTTTACACTATTCGATTCATGACTTCGAATCATACAGTCGAACGTTTTTATACTGTATTCGACTCAACTTTACACCTCATTCGACTAACGATTTCCTTCTTGATTCGAATCGAATCATGTTCACTTTCTGAGTCGAATTACCTGTTCTACTGAATTCGAGAGCTAGTACCTTAAATTTGAAGGATCGAGGTGAATGTGGAAAAGATCTAGAAAGGGGGGGATGAATAGATCTAAGCCACTTTTGCGGAAGCTTAAACAATTTTAAAAACACTTTAGAATCAGAGGCAATTTTATCAGTGA